>SJYW01005949.1:1061698-1072777 GCA_006410735.1 Raphicerus campestris
AGCCCATCTTTGCATGAAATGTTCCCTTGGTATCTCTAATTTTCTTGAAGAGATCTCTAATCTTTCCCATTCTGTTCTTTCCCTCTATTTCTTTGCATTGATCGCTGAGGAAGGCTTTCTTATCTCTCCTTGCTATTCTTTGGAACTCTGCATTCAAACAGGTATATCTTTCCTTTTCTCCTTTGCTTTTTGCTTCCTTTCTTTTCACAGCTATTTGTAAGGCCTCCTCAGACAGGCATTTTGCATTTTTGCATTTCTTTTTCTTGGGGATGGTCTTGATTCCTGTCTCCTGTACAATGTCACGAACCTCCATCCATAGTTCATCAGGCAGTCTGTCTATCAGATCTAGTCCCTTAAATCTATTTCTCACGTCCACTGTATAGTCATAAAGGATTTGATTTAGGTCATACCTAAATGGTCTAGTGGTTTTCTCCACTTTCTTCAATTTAAGTCTGGAATTTGGCAATAAGGAGTTCTTGATCTGAGCCACAGTCAGCTCCTGGTCTTTTTTTTTTGCTGACTGTACAGAGGCTTTTGCCTAGTCAAAGGCTTTAGCGTAGTCAATGAAGAAGAAGTAGATGTTTTTCTGGAAGTCTCTTGCTTATTCTGTGATCCAGGGAATGTTGGCAATTTGATCTCTGGTACCTCTGCCTTTTCTAAACCCAGCTTGAACATCTGGAAGTTCTTGGTTCACATACTGTTGAAGCCTAGCTTGAAGGATTTTGAGCATTACTTGCTAGCATGTGAAATGAGTGCAGTTGTGCGGTAGCTTGAACATTCTTTGGCATTGCCCTTCTTTGTGATTGGAATGAAAACTGATCTTTTCCTGTCCTGTGGCCACTGCTGAGTTTTCCAAATTTGCTGGCATTTTGAGTGCAGCACTTTCACAGCATCATCTTTTAGGGTTTGAAATAGCTCATCTAGAATTCCATCACCTCTACTAGCTTTGTTCGTAGTGATGCTTCCTAAGGCCCACTTGACTTCACACTCCAGGATATCTGGCTCTAGGTGAGTGATCACACCATTGTGGTTATCCAGTTCATTAAGATCTTTTTTTGTATAGTTCTTCTGTGTATTCTTGCTCCCTCTTCTTAATATCTTCTTCTTGTTAGGTCCATAACATTTCTGTCCTTTGTTGTGCCCATCTTTGCATGAAATGTTCCATTGGTATTTCTGAATTTTTTGAAGAGATCTCTAGTCTTTCATATTCTATTGTTTTCCTCCATTTCTTTGCATTGTTCACTGAGGAAGGCTTTCTTATCTCTCTTGCTATTCTTTGGAACTCTGCATTCATATCTTCCCTTTCTCCTTTGCCTTTTGATTCTCTTCTTTTCTCAAGTATTTGTTAGGCATCCTCAGACAGCCATTTTGCCTTTTTGCATTTCTTTCTCTTGGGGATGGTTTTGATCACCATCACCTGTACAGTGTTACAAATTTCCATCCGTATTTCTTCAGGCACTCTGTCTATAAGATCTAATCCCTTGAATCTCATTTGTCACTTCCACTGTAAGGGATTTATTTTAGGTCATACCTGCATGGCCTAGTCTTTTTCCCTACTTTCTTCATTTTAAGTCTGAATTTTGCAGTAAGGAGTTCATGATCTGAGCTATAGTCAGCTCCTGGTCTTATGTTTGCTGACTGTATAGAGCTTCTCCATCTTCAACTGCAAAGGATATAATGAATTTGATTTTGGTGTTGATCATCTGGTGATGTCCATGTGTAGAGAACATGTGCAGTGTAATGCTCATTACACCTGTGTTCTTTCTTTCCTTCTTTCCTTTGTTCTTTCGTTAGTTCCTTATTTATTTTTATGGTATTTATCAGTTCCTGAAGTTTCACCTGTTCATGTTGAACTGCCTTAGGGCAAGGCAATTGCCTTGGGCAACTTAGGGCACATAAAAGGTCAGTATTTGTTAATACTCAATCCAAGTTAATGACTTCTACTATGACTAGACAAAATGCAACATGAAACTCAGTCAAATTATTTTATTGCTGTAAAGTATGTTTAACATAAAAGTTAACCATTTTAACCATTTTTTGTGTGTACAATTCCATGGAGTTCCATATATTCACATTGTCATGCAACAATCACCATTATCTTCAGCACTTTCCCTCCATTTCAAGCTAAAACTCCCATTAAATGAAAACTCTCTTCTCCTCCCCCCAGAACCTGGAACCCAATATTCTGCTCTCATCTATATAGCATTGACTGTTTTAGGAATCTCACAGAAGTGTAATCAAACAATA
Organism: Raphicerus campestris; assembly: GCA_006410735.1. Classification (NCBI taxonomy): domain Eukaryota; kingdom Metazoa; phylum Chordata; class Mammalia; order Artiodactyla; family Bovidae; genus Raphicerus; species Raphicerus campestris. The sequence continues at coordinate 1,063,946 of SJYW01005949.1, forward strand.
TTTGTTCTTTGGCATCTAGTGTATTTCACTTAACATGTTTTCAAGGTGCATTAATGTTATAATGTGTGCCAGAGTTTCGTTTTTTAAGGCTAAATAATACTCCATTTTGTGTGTATTACATTTTGTTTATTCATAAATACATATTGGCTTATTTCCACCTTTTGGCTTCTGTGACTGATGCTGCTCTGAACACGTATATTCAAATATCTGTTCTGGACCCTGTTTTCAGTTCTTTGGAGAGAATGCCTAGATGTGGGATTGCTGGATCCTGTGGTAATTTCACTTTTTGAGGAGCTGCCATATTATGTTCCATGATGGCTGTACCATTTTACTTTCCCAAGATGGTTCACTGAAGGAAGATCAAGGAGGTGAGGGAGTGAGCCAGGAGGAGTCTTGGGGAGAACCTCTCGTGTTGAGGTAAGACCACATACAGGTGCCCTGAAGGGGGTGTCTGGCTGCCATGTGTTAGACTTGGTAAGAAGGGGACTGTAACTGAAAGTGAGGGATGATGGAAGGAATAGAGAATGAGTTCAGAAAGCAAACAGCCGTCCAAATCATATAGGGGCTTGTAGGCCACTGTAAGACTTTGATTTTACTGTGATATGAAGAGCCTTCAGAAGATTACATCATATTAATCTTTCTCAAATCATACTGTCATCAGGTTAAAAATCAGTAAGCGTTCCCAAACGCCTAGCATTCAGTCCCAGTTTCCGTAATTCCACCTGTCCAACCATCTGTCTCTGAGCATCCCACAGGCTTGCACGCTTGGACTTAACGCCTGTCTCCTGCCAGTCCCACCTCTTTCTGCTTGTGTGCAGCTCTGTGCTTCCTTCTGTGTGGAAATCCTTCACTCCTCTTCTGGCTCCAGCTCACCTATGTGTCCACTCTGAGCTTTTCCTCACAGGCTTACTGGTTGCCCTTGTCATCATGTATCATTANTATTTCTTCAGGCACTCTGTCTATAAGATCTAATCCCTTGAATCTCATTTGTCACTTCTACTGTAAGGGATTTATTTTAGGTCATACCTGCATGGCCTAGTCTTTTTCCCTACTTTCTTCATTTTAAGTCTGAATTTTGCAGTAAGGAGTTCATGATCTGAGCTACAGTCAGCTCCTGGTCTTATGTTTGCTGACTGTATAGAGCTTCTCCATCTTCAACTGCAAAGGATATAATGAATTTGATTTTGGGGTTGATCATCTGGTGATGTCCATGTGTAGAGAACATGTGCAGTGTAATGCTCATTACACCTGTGTTCTTTCTTTCCTTCTTTCCTTTGTTCTTTCGTTAGTTCCTTATTTATTTTTATGGTATTTATCAGTTCCTGAGGTTTCACCTGTTCATGTTGAACTGCCTTAGGGCAAGGCAATTGCCTTGGGCAACTTAGGGCACATAAAAGGTCAGTATTTGTTAATACTCAATCCAAGTTAATGACTTCTACTATGACTAGACAAAATGCAACATGAAACTCAGTCAAATTATTTTATTGCTGTAAAGTATGTTTAACATAAAAGTTAACCATTTTAACCATTTTTTGTGTGTACAATTCCATGGAGTTCCATATATTCACATTGTCATGCAACAATCACCATTATCTTCAGCACTTTCCCTCCATTTCAAGCTAAAACTCCCATTAAATGAAAACTCTCTTCTCCTCCCCCCAGAACCTGGAACCCAATATTCTGCTCTCATCTATATAGCATTGACTGTTTTAGGAATCTCACAGAAGTGTAATCAAACAATATTTGTTCTTTGGCATCTAGTGTATTTCACTTAACATGTTTTCAGGGTGCATTAATGTTATAATGTGTGCCAGAGTTTCGTTTTTTAAGGCTAAATAATACTCCATTTTGTGTGTATTACATTTTGTTTATTCATAAATACATATTGGCTTATTTCCACCTTTTGGCTTCTGTGACTGATGCTGCTCTGAACACGTATATTCAAATATCTGTTCTGGACCCTGTTTTCAGTTCTTTGGAGAGAATGCCTAGATGTGGGATTGCTGGATCCTGTGGTAATTTCACTTTTTGAGGAGCTGCCATATTATGTTCCATGATGGCTGTACCATTTTACTTTCCCAAGATGGTTCACTGAAGGAAGATCAAGGAGGTGAGGGAGTGAGCCAGGAGGAGTCTTGGGGAGAACCTCTCGTGTTGAGGTAAGACCACATACAGGTGCCCTGAAGGGGGTGTCTGGCTGCCATGTGTTAGACTTGGTAAGAAGGGGACTGTAACTGAAAGTGAGGGATGATGGAAGGAATAGAGAATGAGTTCAGAAAGCAAACAGCCGTCCAAATCATATAGGGGCTTGTAGGCCACTGTAAGACTTTGATTTTACTGTGATATGAAGAGCCTTCAGAAGATTACATCATATTAATCTTTCTCAAATCATACTGTCATCAGGTTAAAAATCAGTAAGCGTTCCCAAACGCCTAGCATTCAGTCCCAGTTTCCGTAATTCCACCTGTCCAACCATCTGTCTCTGAGCATCCCACAGGCTTGCACGCTTGGACTTAACGCCTGTCTCCTGCCAGTCCCACCTCTTTCTGGTGTGTGCAGCTCTGTGCTTCCTTCTGTGTGGAAATCCTTCACTCCTCTTCTGGCTCCAGCTCACCTATGTGTCCACTCTGAGCTTTTCCTCACTGGCTTACTGGTTGTCCTTGTCATCATGTGTCATTAGCACAAAATTATTTTTGGTTTATGTCTTCATCTCTCCAATTTGGTAAAAGGAGCATTTATTATAGTGCTTTAGGTCTCCGGTAGTAATAGGACTGCTGCTGCTAAGTTGCTTCAGTCGTGTCCGACTCTGTGTGACCCCGTAGACGGCAGCCCACCAGGCTCCCCCGTCCCTGGGATTCTCCAGGCAAGAACACTGGAGTGGGGTGCCATTTCCTTCTCCAGTGCATGAAAGTGAAAAGTGAAAGTGAAGTCTCTCAGTTGTGCCCGACTCTTAGCGACCCCATGGACTGCAGCCCACCAGGCTCCTCTGTCCATGGGATTTTCCAGGCAAGAGTACTGGAGTGGGGTGCCATGGCCTTCTCCAAGTAATAGGACAGTGGTGGGTAATTATTATTTTCATAGGTCAACCCTCCTCCTACCAACAAATGGCAAGCTGAGTGACCACATAGCACTTATACAATAAATGCTTGTGGATAGGTTGATTCTATGCTTTTTGGTGAGTATGTTATGATAGTTTTTATAGGTGATGAAATCAAGTAGATGCCAATATATCTGATTCACTAGAGTGTCTAAATTAGCATTATTAAAGCTGAAATCTGAAGGACTATCTTTATATTCGCTGTACCTTTTTTTAAAAATTAGTTTACTATTGTGGAAACTGAAGCATGCTAATTAAGCACTTATCCAATTATTAGAGTTTCAGAGAAAAGCCGTGGATTAAGAATTCATTTTAATTTTATGAGTTACTTAAAGAAATTAACAACAATTTGCAAAGTTTTAAAGCATTTAAGACAAGTACATTCACTTAAAAGTCTCACATCAAGCACTGCAGGAACTGAATTTTGCTCAGTTTGAGTTTTCTGCTAGCTTTTCAACCACACAGTCAGGACTAATTTTAGACCCTAAGTATAAGCTGGTATTTTGCATTATGTTTTATGGCCTGGAAATGATTCAGTAGATTGTTATTATGAGCAACCCGGTATGAACATTCTGCATTAATGTAATTATATAACAAGCATCTTACAGCCACCACCAAGAATAAAAAATTAACATTTTGCCACTTTAGGATAGTTTTTATAAAGGAAATACAACATCTGGATAAAATTCACTTGGTCCTTTATCTCATTCCTGTCTCTCATCCTCCCATCATGCAGCATCATGAATTTAAGTGCCTTTCCTAGTCTGTGTCTTATAGTTTTGCATATTTAGGTATGTATTCATGAACTAAGAACAGTGTTTTATTAGTATTTAAAAATTGACCTAAGTGTTATTATAGTTATCTGCAAGGAAACAAAATAAATAGATTCTGTTTCAACCTCATTATATATATATATGTATTTATATTTACTATAAGGAATTAGCTTATGTGATTGTGGAGGCTGCAAAGTCCCATGATCTGCAGTTGGCAAGCTGGAGATTGGGAGAGCTGATTCTGTAAATGCCAGTCTTGAGTCTGAGTCCAAAGAAAATTTATATAAGTGATATAGTCATCATTGTATAACCTGCTTTTCTGAGGCATCCTTTTGTGTGTGTGTGTGTGTGTGTGTGTGTGTGTGTGTGTGTGTGTGTTCAGTCACTGAGTTGGATCCATGTCTTTGTGACCACATGGACTATAGCCCACCAGGCCCCACTGTCCATGGAATTTTCCAGGCAAGAATGCTGNATGTGTATAAGAGACAGGTGTGTGTGTGTGTGTGTTCAGTCACTGAGTTGGATCCATGTCTTTGTGACCACATGGACTATAGCCCACCAGGCCCCACTGTCCATGGAATTTTCCAGGCAAGAATGCTGAAGTGGTTTGCCATTTCCTTCTCCAATCCTTTGACATGGATCTAAGTTATTTAACTGCTGTAAAGTCATTCTGTTCTCTGAATATAGTGTTTTGTTTATCTATTTACATGCTGATAAACAAATGTTTTTGTATATCTCTTTGTGTAGTAAGGCTTCTCTATGAGGAATAACTCCTTTTGGTGATTTGATGTTATTTATGGAGTACCTCACCCCATTTACAGAGTACTTGATGCCTGAGTGGTGCACATCCGGGTGTAAGAGGCAGGGAGCTGCTGTCCCAGGCACAGGGGGATGCAGCAAGAGTGCAAGGTCCAGTTGCTGCCCTTGAAAAGATCTGAATTTAATCAGTAAGTCGGACTTGCCGGGTCCATGGGATAGACCTTATAGGGACTCCATGGTCATTTGTGGGGCTTCCTGTTGGCTCACATGGTAAAGAATCTGTCTGCAATGCAGGAGACCTGGGTTTGATCCCTGGGTCAGGAAGATCTCCTGGAAAAGGGAATGGCAACTCACTCCAGTATTCTTGACTGGAGAATCCCATGGGAAAAAGAGCCTGGAGGGCTACATTTCATGAAATCGCTAAGCGTTGGACACAACTGAGTGATTTTCTCAGCAACAGCAAGGGTCATTTGCTCCCATGTTTAATGCTTCTGATGCTATTAACCAACTGACTCTCTTTGTCTTAGTTCAGACTCTTCAAAAGAGATCTGATTGGTAGGTTGGAAAGATAGTAACATTCATAAGGAATAAAGCATTGTTCCATTTAAAGCTGAGTTGAGCTGATTGGCATCCTAACGTTCCCTAGTGGAAAGTGTTAGCGGCTGAAAAATTAGGCTCACTTTCATTATTGACATCCTTTTCCTTTGTTAAATATATGACCTAGATTATAATAATGTATATTTTCCCCGATGGCTGAATTTTTGAATAATTTCTTTTGAAATGATTTCAAATTTATAGAAAAGTTGCTAATTGGAACAAAGATCTCTAACCCCATAATTCTCTTCTGTTAATGTTTTACTATACTTGCTCCATTGTGTTTGTACTGAGTGTGTGTGATCATTAGTCTTTTTCTTAACCTTAGGAGATCAAGCTGCTGACATGATATTCCATTCTTTCTACACACTTCAGTGTGCATTTCCTCCAAACAGGGATGTTCTTCTACAGAATCATTATACAACCCTCCAAATGGGAAAGCAAGCATTGGTACAGACTGCCATTCAGTTCACAGTGTCAGCAGAATAAACTCAACAGCGGCTCTTTTTCCTGTCTGGTTCAAGGTCTCATGCAGGAATATGCATTGCATTTAATTCTCATGTCTCTTTAGATTCCTTCAATCTGGAACTTTTTCTGTCTTTCCTTGTCTTTTGTGTTCTTGATAGTGTTTAAGAGTATACGGTTTAATTATGTAGGAGGTAGGATCTTTCTGCTATATCCTCCTGTTGAGGTTCAGTTACTACATTCTGGGTGGAATGCCACAAAAATGATGTAGTGTTCCTCCCAGGACACCATATTGGAGTCACATGATTCTGCCCGGATGTTAACCTTAGCCACCTGGTCATGTTGGTGGGTTTATTCATATTAAATGTACTATTTTCTCATTGTAATTGGTTAGTATTCTGTGGGACAGTTTCCTCCAAATTTTGCTACCATCTTGTTCCTACCCACGGACATCCACTGGCAATTCCCACCTGAATCAACCACCTCTAACTTTGGCCACATGGTGGTGCTTCCTGTTTCCATCTTCTGTCTACATTTATTAGCTGGCTTTCTGCTCTAAGGTTTCCCTGATTGCTCTGATGGTAAAGAATCCATCTGTATTGCAGAGACCTGGGTTCGATCCCTGGCTTAGGAGGAGGGCATGGCAACCCACTACAGTATTCTTGCCTAGAGAATCCTACAGACAAAGGAGACTGGTGGGCTACAGTCCATGGGGTCACAAAGAGTCAGACACGCCTGAGTGACTAAGCAACATTCTGCTGTAAGAAAGCTCTTTCTCTTCCCCCTCCCCCTTTTCCTTCTTTTCTTCTTTCCTTAGGAGAGTTCTTCCAGATTCATAACCATTTGATGTTCTTGGTGTTGTACCTTAAGCACTGCAGAGAACCAGGTACTAGGTAAATTTACCATATATGTAACAAATGGGCTGACATAGAGGTTATACCATCTAGTCTTAGGCAGTTGCCTATGTAAAGTTGTATTACTAAGCCAAGGCAAAAATTGAAATGTAAACTATTATGTGAATTTGTACAAAATGGAAATGAATAATAATAATATGTTTCTTAGCTAGCGTGAGAGTTTTGGGGGAATTAGTAGTAAGATCTTTTTTCTTTAAATTATTCTATTTATTTTTCCAAAGTAATACATGTGTAGCTAAAACTTACAGAACAGATGAGCTTACTCATAATAAAAAGCAGTATTTTCCAGTTTTTGTTAAATTTTTAAACATATAGAAAAATTGAAAGGATAGTAAATACTTTTTCCCTTCACATATATTCAGCAGTTAATATCTAATGTTTTCTTGCATCTGCTATCTCTCACTTTCTCTCTCTCTCTTTGTATAATATAAAAAATATGTGTGCGTGTACATATATATTGCTGCATATGTTTTTCTTGAATCTTTAAATGTTCCTTGTCTTGAAAATGACTTGTAGATATTGTGGTATTTCACCCCTGAACCTTTAACATGTATCTCCTAACAATAAAAACATTTTTGTCTGTAATCACAATATCAGATCATGTGCAAAATTATAATACTATAATATCATCTCATTACCAGTCCATATTAAAATTTCCAAAATTGTCCCCATAATGCTTTTGGTTGTTAGAGAAGCAACCACTTTAACTTATTTTAGCTGTTTCTCCTGCCAGTGACCTCCAAATCACTAATAATAATATGCTTAGAGTATACTGTAGTGAAGTTGAAGCGTTCAGTCGTGTCTGACTCTTTGTGACCCCATGGACTGTAGCCTACCAGGCTCTTCCATCATTGGGATTTTCCAGGCAAGAGTACTGGAGTGGGGTGCCATTTCCATCTCCAGAAGACCTTCCTAACCCAGGGATCGAACCCGGGTCTCCTGCATTGTAGGCAGACACTTTACCATCTGAGCCAGCAATTGATACCTAATATTTTGACATTCTACTCTAATAGCCAAGAATCTATCTTTTAAAATAATTTTTCAGTGCTCCCTTCCTCCATCCTACCTATGTGGTTTTTATCTTTTTTGTAGTTAATAATCTGTGTTTATGCTATAATCAATATGTAAGTATTTTTCTATAACACTAAGAGCTATGATTACACTTCTTTCTTGTTCAGATTTTTTCCTTGTTTCTATAGTTTGTGATTTTTAAATGTACTATATATTGTGTGCTTTTTCTATCATCAGCATGGCCAATCGTTTTATTTTTTTCTTTTTCTTTCTTTCTTTTTTTTTTTTTCTACATTACATGACTTGTGGGATCTTAAGTTCCTTGGCTAGGGATCGAACCCAGGCCCTAAGCAGTGAGAGCACAAGTCTTAACTGTTGGACCATGGGGGAATTCCCTGGCCAGCCTTTATTAAGGACTTAAAGTGGCAAGTAATTTCTGTGTGTTTTATATGCTTTGACTAATTTAATCCTCACAGCAACCTATAATATAGGAATTATTACAGATGAGGAGACTAAGGAATAGGGGTAAAATATGTAAATTGTTCAAGGTAGTACACATGCAAAATGTTGGAGCTGGGACTTGAACGGGAGCTGCTGGCATATACAGGCCATACTCTTAATCACTTTACTGTTCTTTTTCTCCACCGATTCAGAGTACTAAATTTCTCAAACCTCCTTTATTTTTCCTGCCTCCCTTCATCCTTCTGCCTCAATCCAGACGAATTGATTTTCTAGGTCTGCTATACAACTCTTTGCTGCTACTGCTAAGCCGCTTCAGTCGTGTCTGACTCTTCGTGACCCCGTGGACTGCAGCCTACCAGGCTCTGCTGCTCATGAGATTTTCCAGGCAAGAGTACTGGAGTGGGATGCCATACAACTCTCTAGATAGCTTTTTAGATCTTCATTGTTGAACCTTCATTTTTCTCCTGGTTCAGTTCAGTTCAGTTCAGTCGCTCAGTCGTTTCCGACTCTTTGCGACCCCATGAATCGCAGCACACCAGGCCTCCCTGTTCATCACCATCTCTCAGAGTTCACTCAGACTCACGTCCCTTGAGTCCGTGATGCCATCCAGCCATCTCATCCTCGGTCGTCCCCTTCTCCTCCTGCCCCCAATCCCTCCCAGCATCAGAGTCTTTTCCAATGAGTCAACTCTTCACATGAGGTGGCCAAAGTACTGGAGTTTCAGCTTTAGCATCATTCCTTCCAAAGAAATCCCAGG
>SJYW01005949.1:1075039-1121653 GCA_006410735.1 Raphicerus campestris
GGCAAAGTAATGTCTCTGCTTTTGAATATGCTGTCTAGGTTGGTCATAACTTTTCTTCCAAGGAGTAAGCGTCTTTTAATTTCATGGCTGCAGTCACCATCTGCAGTGATTCTAGAGCCCCCCCAAATAAAGTCTGACACTGTTTCCACTGTTTCTCCATCTATTTCCCATGTAGTGATGGGACCAGATGCCATGATCTTTGTTTTCTGAATGTTGAGCTTTAAACCAACTTTTTCGCTTTCCTCTTTCACTTTCATCAAGAGGCTCTTTAGTTCTTCACTTTCTGCCATAAGGGTGGTATCATCTGCATATCTGAGGTTATTGATATTTCTCCCGGCAATCTTGATTCCAGCTTGTGTTTCTTCTAGTCCAGCATTTCTCATGATGTACTCTGCATATAAGTTAAATAAACAGGGTGACAGTATACAGCCTTGAGGTACTCCTTTTCCTATTTGGAACCAGTCTGTTGTCCCATGTCCAGTTCTAACTGTTGCTTCCTGACCTGCATACAGATTTCTCAAGAGGCAGGTTAGGTGGTCTGGTATTCCCATCTCTTTCAGAATTTTCCACAGTTTATTGTGATCCACACAGTCTTTCCTTGATCTATAGCTTCCTCTTTCTTGGTTTACTTCTACATTTTGCTGGAGCATATCAGTAACTTCCTACAAATGGATGTTTAAAAAGTTAGTGCTCTGGATCCTCATATTTCTTCCATTTATTTGCTTCTCTTATCTATTGAGTAACTGTCATCTCCTATTAAACCTATATTTTGGCTAATTAGAAGACTCTGGGCTGAAAATCTTTTTTCTTTGAAATTTCGAAGGCATTGTTCTGTTGTCTTTTTGATACTAGTGTGGCTCATGGGACATCTCCTGCCAGTCTGATTCTCTCTCCTTTGCACGTCTTATTGCTATTCTGAAGTCTCATAGCGTTGGACAAGAGTCAGTTTTGTTTTCCACCATCCTGAGCATTAGTGGGCCCTGTCAATATGAGGGCTTAGAAACATTACCTCTGGGCAACTTATCCCATTGTTTCTTTGAGAATATTTTCCTTTGATGCTCTTCGTTCTTTTTTCTGGAAATAAAACTCTTTCTAGTTTGTTAGAGCTTTTCAAGTTAATGCTCAGTTTTCCTTTCATCTTTAAAGTTTATTATTTTTTTATTTGGAGTGCATGTTACATACAGTAAAAGTCACTCCCTCTACTGTACAGTTCCATAAGGTTTGACAAATAGTATTCAGTAGTGTTAACCAATATCCCAATCAAAATATAGGATCCACTATAGCCAAAAGGTGGAAACAACCCATGTGTTTCTTTGTTTATATTTATTTTTAATTGGAGGACAATTATAATATTGTGCTGGTTTCTGCCATATATCAGTATGAATCAACCATAGGTATACATAAGTTTCCTCCCTCTTGAACCTCCCTCCCACCTCATCCCACACCTCTGGGTTGTCACAGAGCAGCTGATTTGAGCCCCTGTGTCCCATGTGTTTCTTAGTGGATGAATCAACTATATATGTTTATGGTATGTGATATGTATCATATATGACATTACATACTTAATATGGTATATTTATCCATGTCTATCTATATCATAACAATGGAATATTATTCAACCTTAAAAAGAAAGGAAATTCTAACATATGCTATAGCATGGATGAAACTTAAGGACACTTTGCGAAGTGAAATAATGTAGTCGCAGAAGGACAAATGCTGTATTGCCAGGGTCCAGCCCCGGTGGATCCAGGGTAATTCGAAGGTGAGATGGAGTCGGTGTCCTAGGAAAAAACTTATTTAATTACAGATATATAGAGAGATTAGAAACGGATAGTGTAGGAGGTAATATTAGTGGAGAAAAAGATTCTGAATAACTTGGTTTATGTGGGATACCAATAAAACTCCAAGACAAGGAGTTTGCACCATCTGTGTTGGGCCACTGGCGCCACTTAAATATCGGAAGGTGCCCCTCCTTGGGCTCCTTCTCGTGTGGAACTTAAAAGCCAGGGCAAGTAAGTAGATGTGGCGAGCACCCACGGTCTGGATGGGAATTCAGCCAGAAAAACGGGGAGCAAGAAAGAAACAACATGGGGGAATCAGTCTTTCCAGAAACGGATCCGTTTTCTTTATTTTCAAGTTTGCTTATATACCTTTTGTTACACATGGAGACAAATGGAAATTTTAAAGTCACGTGGGGGTCAGTAGTCCTGACCTTTATCAAAATCGGGTGCTTCACATAAATGTATAAAAAAAGGTCTTAGGGGTTTTACATCATCTTCTGGCCATGAGGCCTGCTGACATTTTACGACCCTTTCTTTCTGATAACCAAAAAACTTTTTTTTTCCAAGGGTGTTTTTTCTTAAACCAGGCGCCACCCTCTGAAGGTAGCAGATAAAGTTGCATTCNCCCCACCTTCTGAACTTCCTAGCTGCCCTTTGTGGTAAGGGCTTCAGTTTTTGGCCAGATCACCATTCTCAAGACAGGATAAGAGGAAATCCCATGGCTGAGCCATCCAAGGAGTCAATGGCAGCAACCTGTATACCCAACTGGGATTACATTGGCAACGGTTTGTGATAAAGGTCTGCAGTGTGGGGCCAAAGTTAGACCAGATGGCTGCTAAAGCCAATTGCTGGGGTCTGGTTATTTTTATAGGAGGTACGTTCTGCTGCTGTGGGGATTCCCAAACTGACAAAGGGCAAGCAGAGAGGGACTGCAGGAATCTGAGGCACTGGAATACTGGGTCAACAAGAGCAGGTGCCTGGTGAGGTGCCCAGCTCACTGGGCCTGCTGTCTCTGGACCAGTCCTGGTGGTGGTTTCTGTTGCTGCCTCTGTGGGGCTGAGTAGATCACTGCAAGTACTTGCATCTCTGCTCACTGGACTCACCTAGCTTGAGAAGGCAATGGCACCCCACTCCAGTACTCTTGCCTGGAAAATCCCATGGGTGGAGGAGCCTGGTAGGCTGCAATCCATGGGGTCGTGAAGAGTTGGACACGACTGAGTGACTTCACTTTCACTTTTCACTTTCATGCATTGGAGGAGGCAATGGCAACTCACTCCAGTGTTCTTGCCGGGAGAATCCCAGGGACGGGGGAGCCTGGTGGGCTGCCGTCTATGGAGTCGCACAGAGTCGGACACGACTGACGCAACTCAGCAGCAGGGGTGGCAACTCGAGGTCCCCTCCTCCCTTTCTTAGATGGCTGTTGTTGCTCAGTTGCTAAGTCGTGCCTGACTCTTTACGACCCCGTGGACTGTAGCACACCAGGCTTTCCTGTCCTTCACTATGTCCTGGAGTTTGCTCAAACCCATATCCATTGAGTCAGTGATGCCACCCAACCATCTCATCCTCTGTCTCCCCTTTCTCCTCCTGCCCTCACTCTTTCCCAGCATCAGGGTCTTTTCCAGTGAGTTGGCACTTCTCTTTAGGTGGCCAAAGTATTGGAGCTTTAGCATCAGTTCTTCCAGTGATTATTCAGGGTTGATTTCCTTTAGGATTGACTAGCTTGATCTCCTTGCTGTCCAAGAGCCTCTCAGGAGTCTTCTACAGCACTGCAATCTGAAAGTATCAATTTTTCAGTGTTCAGCCTGCTTTATGAGCCAACTCTCACATCCGTGTGTGACACCTGGAGAAACCATAGCTTTGACTATATAGGTGGCTGACTACCTGGTATCCTCAAACAGTGCCTGTAACATTTATTGCTTATAATTTCCTTCTGTAGATAGTGGCTTTCCTGTTCTCATCTTTCTTTTCAGAGGAAATGACTAGGATACCACTGGGAAACAGTGGAATTTAAACATGTATGCACTCTTGCTTTGTTTTTCCCCAGTTATAAACTTTTAAACCAATGATTTCTGAAATGTTGAGTTAAAATTTGAATCCATCCATTCATCCTCTTGCTATAAAATCTGAGTCTAGGTTTTTAGTTTACAGATATTACTTCCCTGGAACAGCATCTTTTGTTGCTTCCCTTATTGATGTCTGGGGAAAAATTATTTGGGGTTTTTAGAGTGGCTTAAAATGAATATGCTTTTCTAGTTCTATAATTAAAAGACCAGGGACTTCAGAGCATGCATTTACATTGGTAGAAAAAAAATTAAAAAGTCCCCAGATTCATAGCAAAAGGTGAAAGCCATGTTCCTTAGGGGCAAAATATGTGTGCAGCATGCAAAGTTTTTATAGCTCTCTGGACAGGCTTTGTTTCCTGTTGCCGCACTGACAAAAAGGGACCTGGGTTTAATCCTGTTGTCTGTAGAATAATATTATTAAGCTATAATGTAGCCATTCCTCTTGAAACTTCTTTACTTTAGAACAGGTACAAAATTGTTTCCAGCCTTGTTAGTGATACAGTGCATTTCTTCCATATTTTTGTAGCTTTTTTTTTTTCCCTGGCTCAATAATTAAGACTGCCTGATACTTGGAAAGGTGTCAGATTGAGACATTTTCTTGGAATGTGGGCTCTTTGAGGAGCTAGCCGATCAGACCATTGTTACTTAAAGGTCTGGTTGCCTGAACGACTGATAAGTGGGAAATCCTGACGGCAGTTCTGCCCAGGAGTCACTTTATACAGTTTTTGCCTTGAGTACTGATGGCAGCTCCTAAAGAAATGTGGCTGCTGTTGCCAGCGCTCTCCAGAGGACTAGAAGGAAGAAACTACTGCAGGCTGGACTCAGAGGCAGTGCTTTTATGCTTCTCCTGTGTAGGCTGAAGCTTTCTGTGCTATAATTTTGTGATCTTTTCTGTAAGAAATGCAGCCTGAAAACTCGCTTTGGAGTGGGAATGTTCTGAGTTTAAACCTCAGCTCTGCCTCCTCCCAGCTGTTACCATCTTGAGCAAAGCAGCCTCTCCGGGCCCACCTTTTCTCATTTGGAAAATGAGGTGAGGGGCTTTCCAGGTGGCTCAGTGGTAAAGAATCTGCCTGAGAATGCAGGAGACGCGGGTTCGATCCCTGATTTGGGAATATGCTGCGGAGCAACTAAGCCCGTGCACCACAACTATTGAGCCTGTGCTCTAGAGCCCGGGAGCTCCAGCTACTGAAGCCCCCGTGCCCTGGAGCCCGTGTTCTGCGCTAAGAGAAGCCCTAAGCCCGCACACCGCAACTAGAGAGCAGCTCCTGTTCTCCGATACTAGAAGAAAAGCCTGCGCAGCAACGGAAGTCCCAGAAGAGCCCCCCCCCCAAATAAAAAAAGAAATGAAGTGAATAGTGCTTAATTGCTTACCACATGATTGTTGTAAAGATGATGGAATGAACCGTCTTACAATGTATGACTTGCGGCAAGTACTGCTGTTCCAGTCTGTAGGCTAACTTCCTTCCCTTCCCCTGGAGAGGATGGGCTCAGGCTTCAGACACAATGTAGATGAGATCCCACCCGAGCTAGCTACATTCTGTCCAACTTTTCCCAAGGTTTTTAACCTCTCTGAGCTGCTGTTTTCCAGTCTATGACATGGAGATAGCTATACATACTTTCAGTGGTGGTAAGAGGCTTGTGTGGGATAAAGAGTGAGGATGACCTCGCCTAGTAACTTATCCTCAAGTTATCTTTCTTAGCAACATACTTTCTCTGTTAGTCTTCCTTCCTTCTTGCTCTTTGTCTTCGTTTCTTATTTCCTGCCCCTGGTTACCTTTTTCTCTACATTTATTGAGCAAGAGTTGATTGCTTGCCAAATGAACTTGTCAAAGTCGGTGAAACAGGTGCCAGCAGAATAGAAGAATCTGCCTCTTGGGTTAGTCTTATTTTTATTTTTTTAAGGAAATAACTCTTCAGTGAAAGAGAAATAATAGCTAGTAGAAACTGAAAGTGAGTCTGTTTCTAGTAGAAATTTATTCCATCAATTAAGGAGAAGAATGAGGAGGAAAGAATGAGAATGGTTATGGAATGACAAGGAACCTGTGAGATTATCCAGTTCAGGTTAAGTCACAGTGAGGCAAATGGGTTGGACAAAGTATCAAGACTGACCTTATAGCATCATCACAACCAGACCAAAGTATACCTGAGTTCCAGTTCTGACTCGTCCCCACCATAAATGGACTCCAGACACCTGTGCATGTCTGCCCATACATGCATGTGTGATGGAAAAATAATTTAAGCTTCTTTATAGTAAATTTCTGACATTGGAAGCTGGACAATAGGAAAACAATGAAAATTAAATATTTTGGACTGTTTCCTTAAATAACCTTCAAAATTATTATGACCATTAACATGAATTCATTTAATTCTTTAACTGAATACTTCAGTTGTCTATATTTAAGCATTGCAGGAGACCATAATTCCATAATTTAATAATTGAGAAATGACAATTATATATATACTTTTGACATTTATATTTTTAGCACAAAAAATGTCTGTCTAAGCCTAGCATATAAATTAATAACTACTTTGGATTTTCTCCTTAAATGTAGTTTTTGATAATTGAACCATGTGGTCACTGTGGGGAAAACTTTATCATATGAAAATTCTTTTAAATTTAAGGATGGTCCAGCTTCAACATCTTTCAAAGCATGAACATTCAGATCACCAAGGGGAAGGGCATTGATGGGGAAAATGGGAACCACTCTAAGTTTATTATTAAACATGTCAGTAAAATAATGATTCTCTCATTTTCCAGGGCTTCTGGTTCTCATGGTTTAGTCTCAGGATGAAAGTCATTGGCCATGTTTAAAGGACAGCATGGCAAATAATTTTAAGAGACATACTTTGAGCATTACTAACAACAGAAGGAATGCAGTATTTTAGAAGTCNTTGATGGGGAAAATGGGAACCACTCTAAGTTTATTATTAAACATGTCAGTAAAATAATGATTCTCTCATTCTCCAGGGCTTCTGGTTCTCATGGTTTAGTCTCAGGATGAAAGTCATTGGCCCTGTTTAAAGGACAGTATGGCAAATAATTTTAAGAGACATACTTTGAGCATTACTAACAACAGAAGGAATGCAGTATTTTAGAAGTCAGAATCAGTAGGTTCCAACTTGCTTGTGAAATTGGGCTACTATTTTTAAAAGTACAAGTTGTGCCAAGAAGGAAATCTGTAATGAGGCAGTTTTGTTGGAGAAATTGTACTGTTGCTGACATTACTCTCTGGCTTTCAGAGATCCTATCCCTGGTGACTTGTTCTGAGAGACAGCAGCTCACAGAGATGTCTGTCTTGCCTTATGCAATACTAGAAAAGAAATAAAGAACTCTAACTCTTCTTGTTGGGCAGTCTCCAAATGGAGCTGCAACTTCAGAATCCAGCAGATGTTTGTATTGACAGCTGAGGCTGCATCTTGAAAATTAAAACAGTAGCCCAAGTCTTCCATTTTCAGTAGTTTAATCTGCTTCTTGCAGATGTGGTTTCCAGAATATTCAGTCATCTATATTTTCTTTTGGTAGAGGTTTGCTAGGTGGCAATGGGACTGTGGGACCTAGTCCAGGGGAAGAATATCATAAGATATCATAAAGTTCAAAGAACCAGGCTGACTCACCATGGAATAATCTCATAGAATGGAAAAGAATCCTTGTGATCATTCGGTAGAGACCTCCAGCTTCTGTTCGAGCATGTCTAATACATTCAGCTTAAGAACAATAATATAATTATATAGACTGTATAATACATATAATAAAAATATTGGTATTATTTTTATATCAGTAATAATTAACTGCAGTTATAGTCCCATTTTTTGGAATGACTGTCCGTTCATGTGCTGTGTACATTATTTCATTTAATCTTTTAATAGCCTTATAATAGGGCAATGGTATAGCAATTAAAGGCACACATTCTGGAGCAAGATTGTTTGAATCCAAGCTCCATATTTGTTTGCCATTTGACTTTGGACAAGTTATTTAATCACTTTGTGCCCTAGTTTTCTCACCTCATTGGTAAAAGGAATGTCATAGTTGCTATCTTTTGTGGCTTCCCGGGTAGCACTAGTTGTGAAGAACCTGCCTCCCAGTGCAGGAGATATAAGAGACTCAGGTTCTATCCCTGGGTCGGGAAGATCTCCTGAAGGAGAGCATGGCAACCCACTCCAATGTTCTTCCCTGGAGAATCCCATGGACAGAGGAGCCTGGCGGGTTACAGTCCATGGGGTTGCAAAAAGTTGGACATGACTGAGTGACTTAGCACGCACGCAGTACCTCACGCACACAGTACCTATCTTTTAGGGTTGTTTTGAGAATTCTGTGAGGATTGCATGTGTAAGTATTCTAAAAGAATGTTTGACCCAGGGTCACTGGGGTAACTGTTCCCATGTTGGAAATGAAGAACATGAGATTTAAGTTGTTATCTGACCTTAGACTGGAAGGATGTGAAAACCAAAAGTCACATCTGCCTACCTATGAAGCTCAGACATGTTCTTCACCTTTAAACATCCTGCTTCTCTCAGGACGTGGCAACCCTTTCCATATCTGAGTATTTCTTGGGGAAGTCCCATTTTATAATCAAATGAACTCTGGCAGTTTGACCTTTGCACTGTTGATCTCAGGTTTATTAAGGTATCATACTTTGTCCTAAAAGATAAGAAGAGGAAAAGCACAAACTTGGGCTCTTTTTGCCCCTCATTACTGTTAGTTCTTGAGAGTCCCTTGGACTGCAAGGAGATCCAACCAGTCCATTCTGAAGGAGATCAGCCCTGGAATTTCTTTGGAGGGAATGATGCTGAAACTGAAACTCCAGTACTTTGGCCGCCTCATGTGAAGAATTGACTCCTTGGAAAAGACTCTGATGCTGGGAGGGATTGGGGGCAGAAGNTTGCCAACCAATTTCCAGCTCTCTGGATATCAACAGGGTGTCCTCTAGTTAAAGTCATTTTGGGAATTAGCATCAGTTTCTACAGGTTAAGAGCTCTGTCTCACAAGACTGCCCACACTTCAGAACCAATCACAAGTAATGGGCCCCCAGGGCCCTCATACTTCTGACTTGCTTGGCTGCAAAGCATGATTCCCTCTCAGTTCTGAGCTGGAACGGCTCACGGAATTGAAGGAAACGTTAGCTGATGTTTCCTGGTTTATCATAGAGGACATGATGAAGGACACAGGCAAATAGGCGAGGAGGTACACTGGGCAAGGTCCAGGAGGATCCTCACACATGTGGGCTTGGGGCTTGTCGTTCTCAGCATTGTGTTGACCAATCCAGAATAGTTTTCCAATCATATAGTGTGTTCCCATCTGCATAGCTGAGGGATTTTTATGGAGGTTTCCTCACATGGGAAACTCCAAGGATTTAGGAGCTCTGAACCAGAAACCAGCATCCAAGACCAAATGATAGAACAGAAGGATGCCTCTAGCATCTCTGTCACCCAGGAAATCACAACTGTTTTAGGAATTCTGTATCAGGACCAGCACATGTATTTCTTATTGTGTTGCAGCGGGCTTCCCTGGTGTCTCAGACGGTAAAGCATCTGCCTGCTATGCTGGAGACCTGGGTTCGATTCCTGGGTCGGGAAGATCCTCTGGAGAAGGAAATGGCAATCCACTCCAGCACTCTTGCCTGGAAAATCCCATGGACGGAGGAGCCTGATAGGCTACCGTCCATGGGGTCGCAAAGAGTCGGACACGACTGAGCAACTTCACTGCAGCAAATAAAAAAGGAAGTGGAGGGACTTCCTCCGTGGTCCAGTGGTTAAGACTTTTCCTTCTAATACAAGGGCTGCGGGTTTGATCCTTGGTTAGGGCCCTTGGAGGCCAAAAAACCAAAAACATAAAAGACAACAGAAGCAATATTGAAACAAACTCAGTAAACTCATTAAAAATTGTCCACAGGGGGAAAAAAGTCTTAAAAAAGAAACGAGGGAGAGCAGAAGTCTGCATCCCACCGGCACCCAGACTGGGGGCTCGGTGGTACCTCTGTCAAGGTGCCAGAGGCAGCAACTTACACTGAAGCACGCAGAGTAGACAAGTCTGCCTGTGTTTTTAGGCTTCCTGAAGAAGGATGGAGTGTCCTAACCTCCCAGGCCTTTGAAGAGAGTCAGGAACAATTTGCTTCGTAATTCCTCCTCGGGAGAGGAATGTCTTCTTGCCAAAGTGGAGAAAAAGCCTCTATAGTTGCATAAAGGTCTCGACTCCCTGGGCCGCGCTCCCCTGCCCAGTGAGCCTTGGCTGCCCCAGCGGGTGAGCTAGCGCAGCCCGTGGCCGTGTGTATGACCCCAAGTCTTTCCATGGCCCTTGGCCTGCGCCCAGCCCTGCCGGCTGAGTCAGGCCCGAAGCCCGCAGTCCCAGCAGCAAGTCCCAGCAAACCCAGCGTCTCCTTCAAGCTCCCTAGACAGACCCTCACCCGTAAGCCCATGGGGCTGGGAGGGCATTGCAGTGGTATCCACACTGTACCTTCGCGGGAAGAGTCCCCCCCGCCACCGCCACACTGTGGGGCCCTAGAGGCAGAGACCCCTCACTCCTCCCCGGAAGGGGACCCTCCCTGCCTGCATCATCGCGGGGACCCAGAACCACCCAGCCCTGTGCTCAGCTGGGAGGGCCTGGCCTTGCCTTCTCTTGCACTCGCAGTCAGTAATGTAAATCACATTCCAAACACGGGCCAGAAATTTGCCGAGGGAGGTAACAGTTCCTGGCTTCCAGAGGCATTCCGAGGAAGAGGCAGTTAGTTACTTCCAAGGGAGAGTGATCTTGGCAGAAAGGGCAAGACAGAGTGAGAGGCAGGGAGTCTGCCCGAGGACAGCGGGTTTCGGGACGACAGTGCAGATGCTATGATGGCGAAGGCTTGGAGGCTGATGAGGCCGCTGCTGCGTCCCTGAATTGTGGACATAAGAAGGAAAAGCACAACCTGAGAGCTGCGAGTCAGCTTGTACTGGGGCAGCATGAGGACTGCGGCCCAGGACACAGCGCCTCAGATAGCCCCGAGAAACTGCCCTGAAGAGGCCCTGGGGATCAACAGTGTATATATGATTCTGTTAAAGTGGGAGTGCTTGCAATGGAGCGCATATGTTTTTCCAGAAGGTTTCTGCTGGTCTTGAGAAATGGCAGTCACCACAGAGAGTTTTAGTGCTTTTCTTGATTTGAGGAGATACAAGAATTGGGCTCATAAAATCGGCACATGAAAATATTTAACTATCTGAAGACCTGTTCTGCCAGTTTCTCCCAAGCACAGAGAGTCTCATTTCTGCTCTCAACCCTGAACTCCTTCAGCAGGTGCTGAAGGTCAGCAGCTGGAGCAGCATGTGATCTAATCCTTGCAGAGGTAGATGGCAAGTGCCCTTATGTAGCTGACAATTGCTACACACAGTCCCCTATGCACATGCCCTCCCCTGCTCCACAGGCCACAGTCCTCGCTGGCATATGCCGGGGTTTAGGCCCCCGCTCTCTGGGACTTCTGACCCCAGGGAGGACTTCTAGACTCGGCAGAGAGGAACCGTCCCTTTCACCATGGCTCATCTGGCAGAGACTTCTGGTGTTGCAGGAAGGGACACGCTTCCTAACAAGGGGGCTCTTGTCTAACATTTGGAAATGAATTGTCTGAGGAGACGAAAGTGCTGACAAGGCAAGAGACTTCATTGGGAAGGGGCGCCCGGGTGCAGAGTAGCAGGGTGAGGGAACCCAGGAGGACTGCTCTGCCATGAGGCTCGCAGTCTCGGGTTTTATGGTGATGGGCTTCGTTTCCCGCTTGTCTCTGGCCAATCACGCTGACTCAGGGTCCTTCCTGGTGGTATGTGTATTGCTCAGCCAAGACAGATTCCAGCGAGGAGGACTCTCGGAGGACACATGGACTGGAGTCTCCTCTTTCCTTATGACCTTTACCAAATTCGTCCAGTTGGTGATGGCTTATTAGTTCTGAGTTCTTTACTAGGATCTCCTGGGAAAAAAGTAACTCATACNCTGGAGAAGGAAATGGCAATCCACTCCAGCACTCTTGCCTGGAAAATCCCATGGACGGAGGAGCCTGATAGGCTACCGTCCATGGGGTCGCAAAGAGTCGGACACGACTGAGCAACTTCACTGCAGCAAATAAAAAAGGAAGTGGAGGGACTTCCTCCGTGGTCCAGTGGTTAAGACTTTTCCTTCTAATACAAGGGCTGCGGGTTTGATCCTTGGTTAGGGCCCTTGGAGGCCAAAAAACCAAAAACATAAAAGACAACAGAAGCAATATTGAAACAAACTCAGTAAACTCATTAAAAATTGTCCACAGGGGGAAAAAAGTCTTAAAAAAGAAACGAGGGAGAGCAGAAGTCTGCATCCCACCGGCACCCAGACTGGGGGCTCGGTGGTACCTCTGTCAAGGTGCCAGAGGCAGCAACTTACACTGAAGCACGCAGAGTAGACAAGTCTGCCTGTGTTTTTAGGCTTCCTGAAGAAGGATGGAGTGTCCTAACCTCCCAGGCCTTTGAAGAGAGTCAGGAACAATTTGCTTCGTAATTCCTCCTCGGGAGAGGAATGTCTTCTTGCCAAAGTGGAGAAAAAGCCTCTATAGTTGCATAAAGGTCTCGACTCCCTGGGCCGCGCTCCCCTGCCCAGTGAGCCTTGGCTGCCCCAGCGGGTGAGCTAGCGCAGCCCGTGGCCGTGTGTATGACCCCAAGTCTTTCCATGGCCCTTGGCCTGCGCCCAGCCCTGCCGGCTGAGTCAGGCCCGAAGCCCGCAGTCCCAGCAGCAAGTCCCAGCAAACCCAGCGTCTCCTTCAAGCTCCCTAGACAGACCCTCACCCGTAAGCCCATGGGGCTGGGAGGGCATTGCAGTGGTATCCACACTGTACCTTCGCGGGAAGAGTCCCCCCCGCCACCGCCACACTGTGGGGCCCTAGAGGCAGAGACCCCTCACTCCTCCCCGGAAGGGGACCCTCCCTGCCTGCATCATCGCGGGGACCCAGAACCACCCAGCCCTGTGCTCAGCTGGGAGGGCCTGGCCTTGCCTTCTCTTGCACTCGCAGTCAGTAATGTAAATCACATTCCAAACACGGGCCAGAAATTTGCCGAGGGAGGTAACAGTTCCTGGCTTCCAGAGGCATTCCGAGGAAGAGGGAGTTAGTTACTTCCAAGGGAGAGTGATCTTGGCAGAAAGGGCAAGACAGAGTGAGAGGCAGGGAGTCTGCCCGAGGACAGCGGGTTTCGGGACGACAGTGCAGATGCTATGATGGCGAAGGCTTGGAGGCTGATGAGGCCGCTGCTGCGTCCCTGAATTGTGGACATAAGAAGGAAAAGCACAACCTGAGAGCTGCGAGTCAGCTTGTACTGGGGCAGCATGAGGACTGCGGCCCAGGACACAGCGCCTCAGATAGCCCCGAGAGACTGCCCTGAAGAGGCCCTGGGGATCAACAGTGTATATATGATTCTGATAAAGTGGGAGTGCTTGCAATGGAGCGCATATGTTTTTCCAGAAGGTTTCTGCTGGTCTTGAGAAATGGCAGTCACCACAGAGAGTTTTAGTGCTTTTCTTGATTTGAGGAGATACAAGAATTGGGCTCATAAAATCGGCACATGAAAATATTTAACTATCTGAAGACCTGTTCTGCCAGTTTCTCCCAAGCACAGAGAGTCTCATTTCTGCTCTCAACCCTGAACTCCTTCAGCAGGTGCTGAAGGTCAGCAGCTGGAGCAGCATGTGATCTAATCCTTGCAGAGGTAGATGGCAAGTGCCCTTATGTAGCTGACAATTGCTACACACAGTCCCCTATGCACATGCCCTCCCCTGCTCCACAGGCCACAGTCCTCGCTGGCATATGCCGGGGTTTAGGCCCCCGCTCTCTGGGACTTCTGACCCCAGGGAGGACTTCTAGACTCGGCAGAGAGGAACCGTCCCTTTCACCATGGCTCATCTGGCAGAGACTTCTGGTGTTGCAGGAAGGGACACGCTTCCTAACAAGGGGGCTCTTGTCTAACATTTGGAAATGAATTGTCTGAGGAGACGAAAGTGCTGACAAGGCAAGAGACTTCATTGGGAAGGGGCGCCCGGGTGCAGAGTAGCAGGGTGAGGGAACCCAGGAGGACTGCTCTGCCATGAGGCTCGCAGTCTCGGGTTTTATGGTGATGGGCTTCGTTTCCCGCTTGTCTCTGGCCAATCACGCTGACTCAGGGTCCTTCCTGGTGGTATGTGTATTGCTCAGCCAAGACAGATTCCAGCGAGGAGGACTCTGGGAGGGCACATGGACTGGAGTCTCCTCTTTCCTTATGACCTTTACCAAATTCGTCCAGTTGGTGATGGCTTATTAGTTCTGAGTTCTTTACTAGGATCTCCTGGGAAAAAAGTAACTCATACAGATGGTTACTGTGGTGCCAGGCCAGGTTTCAGTCAGAGGTTCCCCCAACAGATGCGGTGGTACTGAGGGATGCTGGGGAAAGAGCCCCTGGGAGGCCTAAGGAAGTGTATTCAGGGAGACAATGGCCTTTCTTCAGTGACCAATGCTCCTTTCTGCTGCCATGACCTTGTCACACACCCTCGTGGGCCCGGGTCTGCAGAGCAAGGGGATACGGCCCCGCCAGCCTGTACCCACACACACGGAGCACGGGGCCTGGGGCCACGTGACTGTCAGAGAGTGACTCCAGGCAGAGGCTTTCCTGGGAACGAGCGTCGAACCAAAAGGGTGAGGGAGCTGGTCCCCTCCGGGTCTCTGAAGACCCTGCTCCGTGCAGGCGCTGATTAACCTACAAACATGATCCCACTTGACCTTCACAGCCACCCTCTGCAGGTGGACCGATCCAGCCTTCCAGATGCTGAAACCGAGTTTTCAGAATGTGAAGTGAATTGTGCGGTCACCCTGGCAAGCGGTGGAGCCAAGATTTAAGCCCAAGTTTGCTCCCTTCCAGAACTAGGCTCCTCCCTGCTTTGCTGGGCTCTAGGAGGCCTCGTCAGCCTTTTGCTATGGCAGGGAAGACAATGTCCTTTCTTCAGTGACCAATGTTCCTTTCTTCTGCCCTGAAAGATTTCTTGGAATGACTGAGAGCATTTCTTGAGGCAATGTTATGTGGTTTCGAAAGGATTCCTTAACACAACCCAGACATGCCCTGAGCCCTGTACAGCAGGCCTGGAGGATCCTGCAGACTCAGTCCCAGGTCACTGCAATAAAGTGAATATTGTAATAAGTCGAGTTGCGTGAGTTCTTCAGCCTCAGTGCTTGCTGCTGCTGCTGCTGCTAAGTCGCGTCAGTCGTGTCCAACTCTGTGTGACCCCATAGATGGCAGCCCACCAGGCTCCTCAGTCCCTGGGATTCTCCAAGCAAGAACCCTGAAGTGGGTTGCCATTGCCTTCTCCATCTCAGTGCCTATAAGTTTATATTTCCACAATTCTGTAGTCTATTAAAGGTGCAATACTAACATGTCTAAAAAATATGCATACTTTGATTCAAAAATACTTTATTGCTAAAAAATGCTAACCATTATTTGATCCTCCAGTGAATCGTAATCTCTTTGTAGTACTAACATCAAAGATCACTGATCACAGATGACTGCAGCAAATATGGTCATTATAGAAAAACAATCTGGAGCACTGAGAGAGTTCCTGAAATGGGACACAGAGACGTGAATGAGCAAATGCCATTGGAAAAGTGGTGCCCATAGACTTGCTCAACAAAGGGTCACTGCAAACCATCACTCTGCAAAAAACGCAGTATCTGGGAAGCAACGTGCATTGAAGTACAGTGAAGAGAAATCCTCCTATAACCTCTCCTGATAGGAAGCTGATGCACTTGAGTGCTCTCTTGGTATGTTTCCCAGGGAAGCTTCTTCTGAGGTTTTTAGGGCTGGCATTTGGCTCTTGGAACCACTCTTCAGCCAAATGAATCTCGAGTTCAGAGACGCCCCAGAAACCTTGACAGTTTGCGCTGCTTTGAGTCAAAGAAGCAGAAAAGAATGAGGAGATGTGAGCAAACCATCCTCGTGTGCCAAGGGAGTCCAGCAACCCCATGACTCTTCCTTTTCCCTGGAAACTTCCATATGTTGTTTTGTTGTTTCCTTAAAATATTTATTAACTATTTGTCACATATAAAGAACAAGGATGAATAAAATAAAGCCTAGATGCTAATCACCCAGTGTAACAAATAACACATCACCAACAGAGTTGAGGCCCCCTGTGGATGCCTCCTCCTTCGTGCCCCTCCTCCTCTGCTTGGGGTGGGGGAGGGGTAAACATGACCTTGAATTTGGTGTTTAGCATCCCCACCCATTCCTTCCTCTCTCACTACATATGTTTAGGAATATGTCTCACTACATATTCCTAAACGATGCCTAGTTTGCTTGGCCTGCTTTTCAACCACACATGCAGGGTAGCACCTGCATTTACCGGCAGGAAACGGTGTTCTTTGACTTCTTACATTCCCTTGCTGAACATTCTGTCAGTAGGAGTCATTCATGTGGGTACACGTAATTCTAATTTGCTCACTTTTCAGCCTGGTGTATTATTTCATTACTTAGATAGGAATGATAGACATTTATATTGTTTCCAGAATTTTCCTGATATAAACAGTTCTGCTGGGAAGATTCCTGTACATGTTCTCCAGAGTGTGAGAGATGTTACGGGTGGAATTTCTGGGCATAGAGAATTTGCACATTCAGCTTCATGACGATCTATTTCCAAATTGTTCCCCAGAGTGATTCTACCATGCCTAGAGTTTTCCCAATCTGTTTTACTTTCTTTAACGGGCTGCCTTATCCACCAACTGGGGTTGTTTTCTGACCCACTTACCCGGTGGGTAGGGTTCACCTATCTCCAGTTTCTTTCTCTTATTCTCACCCTCTCACTCCCAGGATTCCAGCAGGAAGTGGGCACACTCAACTTCAGATGGTTTGAGCAGAGAGTTAAATAAAGAACATATTACAAAAGAGTGGGCTGGGATAAGGAAGCCCCAAGGGCTGGTGCAGCACCTCAGGAGGTAACTGTTGGGTTTAGTTTCCACACCCTCTAAAAGGAGAGCTGAGAAAGGTGGTGAAGGCCTGAGTTAGGAAGGTCTAGGTGGTCAGGGAGCCAGACAGATGCTGAGACTTTTGATGGGGAACACAGCTTCCACGGCTTTAACTCTGAAAGAGGAAATAGTAGCATTCACCTCCTGCAGCTTCTGCGTGACTCAGTGGATGGATGTGTGCAGTGCTGGGGATGTGCAAACACTCCACAAATGCCAGTTAATTATTACCCCAAACTGGGAGTAAGTTACACAGCCTCAAGAATTCTCAAAGAATTTTCATAGTTGTTATTTCCCAATCTGTGGTGAAAGAGAAGTGGGTTAAGGTTACTCCCTTCATAGTTGTGCCTCTGGACCTTTTTATTGAAATAGGAAAATATGCTATCTCCATTTTCTGCGCTTTGCTGGGACTCTGCCTACTCTCTTTTCTCTAACTGTTCCAAAGTCAGTGTGTTTCCTGCCCCCTGCATATAGCAGAACTGTTTTTGCAAGATGAATCTCCAAGGTTCTGAAGAATAAGTTTCTTAATCTTTCCCCCAATTTTTTATTCTGGAATATATCAAACATCCAGAATTGGGAAGAATAGAGTCATCCTCTGCTTTTTCCTGTTGCTGTTTATTTACTAAGTTGTGTCTAACTGTTTGCGATCACAAGGACTGCAGCACGCCAGGCTCCTCTGTCCATGGGATTTCCCAGGCAAAAATACTGGAGTGGGTCACCATTTCCTTCTCCAGGGAATCTTCCTGCCCCAGGGATCGAACTCGCATCTCCTACATTGGCAGGTAGATTCTTTACTGCTGAGCCACCAGGGAAGCCAATCCGCTTAGAAAGTGTAATTACTATTTCACTGTATTTTCTTTGTCTCTTTCACAGAGAGACCATTTTTGTCAATGCATTTGGGAGCTGCACCCTGACACTTCACTCCTAAGTACTTTGGCTGCATTTCCTAAGAATAAACACAGTCTTCTACATAAACATGGTATCATGCTCATACCTAAGAAAATGGACAGTTCTGTGACAGCATCAGATATCCAGTCTATATTCATAATTCCCCAATTTTCCCAAGATTGTAATTTATAGGATTCAGTCAAGCTTCTTGCCTTAAATTCCTTTCTCTGGTTGTTTCCTCATGGTTCCCTTGGCTTGTCCCTTCTCCCCCTGTATTTCCCGTGTGGCTCTCACGTTGTCTCACATCTGTAGGTTCACAGTACTGGGTGTTCCACTATTGGTGAAACTGTGGGGTTACTCGTTCTCCCTGACTCTGTTGTAAATACCTTGAGGACATGCATGCTCTCTTTCATCTCGAGTGGACTTCAGCCCGCCGTCACTCCTTGGGTTCCCTGCTCTTCCTCTGAAGTCCAAGGTCCCTCTCTCCTTGATNAGTTAGTTACTTCCAAGGGAGAGTGATCTTGGCAGAAAGGGCAAGACAGAGCGAGAGGCAGGGAGTCTGCCCGAGGACAGCGGGTTTCGGGACGACAGTGCAGATGCTATGATGGCGAAGGCTTGGAGGCTGATGAGGCCGCTGCTGCGTCCCTGAATTGTGGACATAAGAAGGAAAAGCACAACCTGAGAGCTGCGAGTCAGCTTGTACTGGGGCAGCATGAGGACTGCGGCCCAGGACACAGCGCCTCAGATAGCCCCGAGAGACTGCCCTGAAGAGGCCCTGGGGATCAACAGTGTATATATGATTCTGATAAAGTGGGAGTGCTTGCAATGGAGCGCATATGTTTTTCCAGAAGGTTTCTGCTGGTCTTGAGAAATGGCAGTCACCACAGAGAGTTTTAGTGCTTTTCTTGATTTGAGGAGATACAAGAATTGGGCTCATAAAATCGGCACATGAAAATATTTAACTATCTGAAGACCTGTTCTGCCAGTTTCTCCCAAGCACAGAGAGTCTCATTTCTGCTCTCAACCCTGAACTCCTTCAGCAGGTGCTGAAGGTCAGCAGCTGGAGCAGCATGTGATCTAATCCTTGCAGAGGTAGATGGCAAGTGCCCTTATGTAGCTGACAATTGCTACACACAGTCCCCTATGCACATGCCCTCCCCTGCTCCACAGGCCACAGTCCTCGCTGGCATATGCCGGGGTTTAGGCCCCCGCTCTCTGGGACTTCTGACCCCAGGGAGGACTTCTAGACTCGGCAGAGAGGAACCGTCCCTTTCACCATGGCTCATCTGGCAGAGACTTCTGGTGTTGCAGGAAGGGACACGCTTCCTAACAAGGGGGCTCTTGTCTAACATTTGGAAATGAATTGTCTGAGGAGACGAAAGTGCTGACAAGGCAAGAGACTTCATTGGGAAGGGGCGCCCGGGTGCAGAGTAGCAGGGTGAGGGAACCCAGGAGGACTGCTCTGCCATGAGGCTCGCAGTCTCGGGTTTTATGGTGATGGGCTTCGTTTCCCGCTTGTCTCTGGCCAATCACGCTGACTCAGGGTCCTTCCTGGTGGTGTGTGTATTGCTCAGCCAAGACAGATTCCAGCGAGGAGGACTCTGGGAGGGCACATGGACTGGAGTCTCCTCTTTCCTTATGACCTTTACCAAATTCGTCCAGTTGGTGATGGCTTATTAGTTCTGAGTTCTTTACTAGGATCTCCTGGGAAAAAAGTAACTCATACAGATGGTTACTGTGGTGCCAGGCCAGGTTTCAGTCAGAGGTTCCCCCAACAGATGCGGTGGTGCTGAGGGATGCTGGGGAAAGAGCCCCTGGGAGGCCTAAGGAAGTGTATTCAGGGAGACAATGGCCTTTCTTCAGTGACCAATGCTCCTTTCTGCTGCCATGACCTTGTCACACACCCTCGTGGGCCCGGGTCTGCAGAGCAAGGGGATACGGCCCCGCCAGCCTGTACCCACACACACGGAGCACGGGGCCTGGGGCCACGTGACTGTCAGAGAGTGACTCCAGGCAGAGGCTTTCCTGGGAACGAGCGTCGGACCAAGAGGTGAGGGAGCTGGTCCCCTCCGGGTCTCTGAAGACCCTGCTCCGTGCAGGCGCTGATTAACCTACAAACATGATCCCACTTGACCTTCACAGCCACCCTCTGCAGGTGGACCGATCCAGCCTTCCAGATGCTGAAACCGAGTTTTCAGAATGTGAAGTGAATTGTGCGGTCACCCTGGCAAGCGGTGGAGCCAAGATTTAAGCCCAAGTTTGCTCCCTTCCAGAACTAGGCTCCTCCCTGCTTTGCTGGGCTCTAGGAGGCCTCGTCAGCCTTTTGCTATGGCAGGGAAGACAATGTCCTTTCTTCAGTGACCAATGTTCCTTTCTTCTGCCCTGAAAGATTTCTTGGAATGACTGAGAGCATTTCTTGAGGCAATGTTATGTGGTTTCGAAAGGATTCCTTAACACAACCCAGACATGCCCTGAGCCCTGTACAGCAGGCCTGGAGGATCCTGCAGACTCAGTCCCAGGTCACTGCAATAAAGTGAATATTGTAATAAGTCGAGTTGCGTGAGTTCTTCAGCCTCAGTGCTTGCTGCTGCTGCTGCTGCTAAGTCACGTCAGTCGTGTCCAACTCTGTGTGACCCCATAGATGGCAGCCCACCAGGCTCCGCAGTCCCTGGGATTCTCCAAGCAAGAACCCTGGAGTGGGTTGCCATTGCCTTCTCCATCTCAGTGCCTATAAGTTTATATTTCCACAATTCTGTAGTCTATTAAAGGTGCAATACTAACATGTCTAAAAAATATGCATACTTTGATTCAAAAATACTTTATTGCTAAAAAATGCTAACCATTATTTGATCCTCCAGTGAATCGTAATCTCTTTGTAGTACTAACATCAAAGATCACTGATCACAGATGACTGCAGCAAATATTGTCATTATAGAAAAACAATCTGGAGCACTGAGAGAGTTCCTGAAATGGGACACAGAGACGTGAATGAGCAAATGCCATTGGAAAAGTGGTGCCCATAGACTTGCTCAACAAAGGGTCACTGCAAACCATCACTCTGCAAAAAACGCAGTATCTGGGAAGCAACGTGCATTGAAGTACAGTGAAGAGAAATCCTCCTATAACCTCTCCTGATAGGAAGCTGATGCACTTGAGTGCTCTCTTGGTATGTTTCCCAGGGAAGCTTCTTCTGAGGTTTTTAGGGCTGGCATTTGGCTCTTGGAACCACTCTTCAGCCAAATGAATCTCGAGTTCAGAGACGCCCCAGAAACCTTGACGGTTTGCGCTGCTTTGAGTCAAAGAAGCAGAAAAGAATGAGGAGATGTGAGCAAACCATCCTCGTGTGCCAAGGGAGTCCAGCAACCCCATGACTCTTCCTTTTCCCTGGAAACTTCCATATGTTGTTTTGTTGTTTCCTTAAAATATTTATTAACTATTTGTCACATATAAAGAACAAGGATGAATAAAATAAAGCCTAGATGCTAATCACCCAGTGTAACAAATAACACATCACCAACAGAGTTGAGGCCCCCTGTGGATGCCTCCTCCTTCGTGCCCCTCCTCCTCTGCTTGGGGTGGGGGAGGGGTAAACATGACCTTGAATTTGGTGTTTAGCATCCCCACCCATTCCTTCCTCTCTCACTACATATGTTTAGGAATATGTCTCACTACATATTCCTAAACGATGCCTAGTTTGCTTGGCCTGCTTTTCAACCACACATGCAGGGTAGCACCTGCATTTACCGGCAGGAAACGGTGTTCTTTGACTTCTTACATTCCCTTGCTGAACATTCTGTCAGTAGGAGTCATTCATGTGGGTACACGTAATTCTAATTTGCTCACTTTTCAGCCTGGTGTATTATTGCATTACTTAGATAGGAATGATAGACATTTATATTGTTTCCAGAATTTTCCTGATATAAACAGTTCTGCTGGGAAGATTCCTATACATGTTCTCCAGAGTGTGAGAGATGTTACGGGTGGAATTTCTGGGCATAGAGAATTTGCACATTCAACTTCATGACGATCTATTTCCAAATTGTTCCCCAGAGTGATTCTACCATGCCTAGAGTTTTCCCAATCTGTTTTACTTTCTTTAACGGGCTGCCTTATCCACCAACTGGGGTTGTTTTCTGACCCACTTACCCGGTGGGTAGGGTTCACCTATCTCCAGTTTCTTTCTCTTATTCTCACCCTCTCACTCCCAGGATTCCAGCAGGAAGTGGGCACACTCAACTTCAGATGGTTTGAGCAGAGAGTTAAATAAAGAACATATTACAAAAGAGTGGGCTGGGGTAAGGAAGCCCCAAGGGCTGGTGCAGCTCCTCAGGAGGTAACTGTTGGGTTTAGTTTCCACACCCTCTAAAAGGAGAGCTGAGAAAGGTGGTGAAGGCCTGAGTTAGGAAGGTCTAGGTGGTCAGGGAGCCAGACAGATGCTGAGACTTTTGATGGGGAACACAGCTTCCACGGCTTTAACTCTGAAAGAGGAAATAGTAGCATTCACCTCCTGCAGCTTCTGCGTGACTCAGTGGATGGATGTGTGCAGTGCTGGGGATGTGCAAACACTCCACAAATGCCAGTTAATTATTACCCCAAACTGGGAGTAAGTTACACAGCCTCAAGAATTCTCAAAGAATTTTCATAGTTGTTATTTCCCAATCTGTGGTGAAAGAGAAGTGGGTTAAGGTTACTCCTTTCATAGTTGTGCCTCTGGACCTTTTTATTGAAATAGGAAAATATGCTATCTCCATTTTCTGCGCTTTGCTGGGACTCTGCCTACTCTCTTTTCTCTAACTGTTCCAAAGTCAGTGTGTTTCCTGCCCCCTGCATATAGCAGAACTGTTTTTGCAAGATGAATCTCCAAGGTTCTGAAGAATAAGTTTCTTAATCTTTCCCCCAATTTTTTATTCTGGAATATATCAAACATCCAGAATTGGGAAGAATAGAGTCATCCTCTGCTTTTTCCTGTTGCTGTTTATTTACTAAGTTGTGTCTAACTGTTTGCGATCACAAGGACTGCAGCACGCCAGGCTCCTCTGTCCATGGGATTTCCCAGGCAAAAATACTGGAGTGGGTCACCATTTCCTTCTCCAGGGAATCTTCCTGCCCCAGGGATCGAACTCGCATCTCCTACATTGGCAGGTAGATTCTTTACTGCTGAGCCACCAGGGAAGCCAATCCGCTTAGAAAGTGTAATTACTATTTCACTGTATTTTCTTTGTCTCTTTCACAGAGAGACCATTTTTGTCAATGCATTTGGGAGCTGCACCCTGACACTTCACTCCTAAGTACTTTGGCTGCATTTCCTAAGAATAAACACAGTCTTCTACATAAACATGGTATCATGCTCATACCTAAGAAAATGGACAGTTCTGTGACAGCATCAGATATCCAGTCTATATTCATAATTCCCCAATTTTCCCAAGATTGTAATTTATAGGATTCAGTCAAGCTTCTTGCCTTAAATTCCTTTCTCTGGTTGTTTCCTCATGGTTCCCTTGGCTTGTCCCTTCTCCCCCTGTATTTCCCGTGTGGCTCTCACGTTGTCTCACATCTGTAGGTTCACAGTACTGGGTGTTCCACTATTGGTGAAACTGGGGGGTTACTCGTTCTCCCTGACTCTGTTGTAAATACCTTGAGGACATGCATGCTCTCTTTCATCTCGAGTGGACTTCAGCCCGCCGTCACTCCTTGGGTTCCCTGCTCTTCCTCTGAAGTCCAAGGTCCCTCTCTCCTTGATCGTCAACACCCAGAAGACTCTATTAGGGTAAAATAATAGGTGTGCCCCTACTTCTATGAAAGAACTTCCAGCTTTAAGTGGGTCATTTGAAATCAATGATTCACTAATTTATTCTACAAATAAATCTATCCATCTGCCAGGTATCAGGCACTAAGAACATCCACAATGTTCCTTTCACTGCTTCCTTGCTGCTTCTGTGCTGAGCTCCTCGGCTCTGCCTGGCTGTTACAGTTCAGTTGCCCTCATGAGCTCCCCTTCCTCCTCCAGCCTTTCCATGCTGCTCCATGCAGCTCTCTGTGTAGCTCATCTCACGCCTCCCTCCTCCGGTGCCCCATCATGTGCTCTCCTGTTACTTCAGTTAAAACCAGCACAGGGATGGCTCCTGCGTCTGCATTCTCAGCTTCCCCCAGGCCTGAGCAGGCCAGACTTCTCCCTGGCAGGGACCCCACATCTCATCATTCACTAGTCACACGACTTCATTCCACCTCCCAAATATCTTTAAAGTTGTCCCCTCTGCTCCTGCGCACGGCTGCTGCCTCTGTGCAGCCAGGTGTCACGCGGGGAATGTCAGTAGCCCATTCCTGTTCTCTCTGGTTTCAGATTCATCCTCTTTCAGTCCGTCCTCCAGGAATGACTTCTAGCCCATTTCGTGTGCAGCCTCATGTCCTTCGGACATTGCACTAATGGTTTGTCTGTCTCTTAGTACAACTAATGGTTGTACTCTGAGGACTGAGAGAGTAGGCAGAGAGTGAGATTGGTTTGATCGTCTTGCTGTCGAAAGNTTTGAATGGAAATACATGTTTATAATTTCTTTGAAGTCATTTTTGAAAAGTAACAAAGGAGGCCTTTCCAGCCCCTTCAGCAAAAGCCAGTTTTGCTAAGTGTGTTATCTCTATGTTTCCTTTGCTGGGCAGTGATTGATTTGAGAACACAGTTGGAGAACTTACTGTGAGGATGATTTTTTGGGTGGCTTTCCCTGGGTTTGCATCCTTGTCCTCAAGTTCAAAATTTTACAACTGTATTTTCTGACATTGTTGTGTGGCATTGGTCTTGAGTACTGAAAAGAAGCCACAAACCTATGGCAATTATAATCCCACATTTTGAGATCTGAATAACAGGCATAGGTAGCAGAGAGCTGGGTGCATGAGTTTTTGTGGGTTTTTCATGTAACCCATTTACTTCATTTAGGGCAAAGTGTAGACAGTTTTGAAATTTACAAAGTATCCTTTAAAGCAGGTTTCAGAACTGCGCATTAAATTTTTTTCTCTTTGTTACTGTGAATCTAATCTCTTCTTTGCAAACATTCTCCCATTATCTTTTAAGAAAGCTTTATTAGTATGTGGAAATTGTTCACATTCAGTGGCAGTTAGGAAGTGGTTTTCTCCATAATGTAGGTGAAATTATGAATGAAGTAGAAGAAAATGGTAGCAGTGAAATGCCAAGAGCTTTTGTGTGTTTTCTAACTGCTTGAATGAATGAATTAAACTCAGTTAAAATACATCTTAATATTCAAGTATTTATTATGGGGCTTCCCGTTGGCTAAGTGATAGGGAATCCACCTGCCAGTGAAGGAGACGTGGGTTTGATCCCTGGGTTGGGAAGCTCCCTTGGAGGAAGAAATGGCAGCCCACTCCAGTATTCTTGTCTGGAGAATTCCATGGACAGAGGAGCCTGGCAGGTTCAGTCCATGGTCTCACAAAGAGTGGGACATGACTTAGTGACAAGCACAGGCACAGGCAGGTGTTTACTGTATGCCAAGAATAATAGTGGCTGTATTCAGTTCAGTTCAGTTCAGTTTAGTCCCTCAGTCGTGTCCAACTCTGCAACCCCATGAACTGCAGCATGCCAGACCTCCCTGTCTATCACCAACTCCTGGAGTTTACCCAAACTCATGTCCATTGAGTCGGTGATGCCATCCAACCATCTCATCCTCTGTCGTCCCCTTCTCCTCCTGCCTTTAATCTTTCCCAGCATCAGAGTCTTTTCAAATGAGTCAGCTCTTCGCATCAGGTGGCCAAAGTATTGGACTTTCAGCTTCAACATCAGTCCTTCCAATGAACACTCAGGACTAATCTCCTTTAGGAGGAACTGGTTGGATCTCCTTACAGTCCAAGGGACTCTCAAGAGTCTTCTCCAACACCACAGTTCAAAAGCATCAATTCTTCAGCGCTCAGCCTTCTTCACAGTCCAACTCTCACATCCATACATGACCACTGGAAAAACCATAGCCTTGACTAGACGGATCTTTGTTGACAAAGTAATGTCTCTGCTTTTTAATATGCTATCAGATTGGTCATAACTTTCCTTCCAAGGAGTAAGTGTCTTTTAACTTCATGGCTGCAGTCACCAGCTGCAGTGATTTTGGAGCCCGGAAAAATAAAGTCAGCCACTGTTTCCTCAGTGGCCGTGTCAGTGATGCTTTTGGCTACGTGACGTTACCTGTTGATGTTAGCTGAATGAAGGAGCCGTGCATCTTCTGTAACGTGGGTTGTTGGCTCTGCTTTGCCTGCAGTAACTTTACAAATCCAGCAGAGACCCAGGCTCTCTCTGCCTTTCTCCTCTGTCGTTGTCAATGTTCAGTTTTTGTCTTTAAGCTTGTCGCTTCTTGATCCTACTATGGCTGCCACTGCTCCAAACACTACCCGTTGTAATAAGGAAGAGGTAGAAAGAGGCAGAGTAGAAAAAGAAATAGTTCCTTTAATACGAGAAAAACTATTTCTCAGTCTTTCCCACACCTCCAGTAGCTGTTAGGGGACCAGAGAAAATAGATCTTTGGGAGACAAGAATCCAATTTTGATGCTTGTCTGAGATCAGTCATAATTCATAAAGCTTTCCACATAGAAGAGTTTTGTTTGCAAGAAAGGAGGGGTGGATGTTGGGTGGAAGACCAGTGCTGTGTGCCATGGTAGCATGTGCCGGACTTGCAGAGAAGAGGAGGAGTGAGCACTGGTCATTGACGAAGTCACTACCTGATGCTGGGGAGGAGACAAACGACCAAATGACTACAGTGATCTGGAGAATGAGAACAACGTCAAAGAAGTGGTAATACAATAGTATTAATGGAAGTTTTGAAGAGAGGTGTATAGGTTCAAGAAAAACTTGGGGAAGATAGCCTTTGAGATGAGCACTGAAGTTTTCAACAGATGTAGATGGGCAGCCAAATGGCCCTGGATATATAGCAAATGTCCCAGAAGAGTAGGACTTCCCAGGTGGCTCAATGGTAAAGAATCTGCCTGCCAGTGCAGGAGACACGGGCTCAGTCCCTGGGTTGGGAAGATCTCCTGGAGGAGGAAATGGCAGCCCACTCTAGTATTCTTGCCTGGAGAATCCCACGAACAGGCTACAGTCCATGGGGTCACAGGGAGTCGGGCATGACTGAGTGACTGAACAGCAAGCAGCAGCATCCCAGAGGAATAACCACGGTTAATCATGCAGAGTGTTTGAAGCCCAAACATATCGAGGTGGTTGCTGCATTACTGCGTTAGCAGCAGGTAAATGAAAGTGCAGCTTAATGTATTCTGAGTGGCTGCATGTTATTTGCCAGGTTCAGTGCTGATGACTGCCTTCCTTGGTGCATGCTGAGTCGCTCAGTCGTGTCTGACTCTTTGTGATCCTATGGACTATGTAGCCTGCCAGGCTCCTCTGTCCTTGGCATTCTCCAGGCAGCAGAATGGAGTGGTTTGCCATGCCCTCCTCCAGGGGATCTTCCCAGCTCAGGGATCCAATTCATGTCTCTTATAGCTCCTGAATCAGGAGGTGGGTTCCTCACCACTAGCACCACCTGGCAGGCCCACCTTCCTTGGTAGACACGCTCATTTCTCTCCCCTCTGTGCTCCACTCATTCATGAGCCACCTTGGACTGCATTTAAAATTGAACTCATGTGTATTTCTTTCCCTTCTTGTATTTTTAAAAACATTTATTTGTTTATGGCTATGCTGGATCACATTACTTTGCCAACAAAGATCCGTCTAGTGAAGGCTATGGTTTTTCCTGTGATCATGTATGGATGTGAGAGTTGGACTGTAAAGAAAGCTGAGCGCCAACGAACTGATGCTTTTGAACTGTGGTGTTGGAGAAGACTCTTGAGAGTCCCTTGGACTGCAAGGAGATCCAACCAGTCCATTCTGAAGGAGATCAGCCCTGGGATTTCTTTGGAAGGAATGATGCTAAAGCTGAAACTCCAGTACTTTGGCCACCTCATGCGAAGCATTGACTCACTGGAAAAGACTCTGATGCTGGGAGGGATTAGGGGCAGGAGGAGAAGGGGACAACAGAGGATGAGATGGCTGGATGGCATCACCAACTTGATGGACGTGAGTCTGAGTGAACTCTGGGAGCTGGTGATGGACAGGGAGGCCTGGTGTGCTGTGATTCATGGGGTCGCAAAGAGTCAGAGACGACTGAGCGACTGAACTGACTGACTGACTGACATGATGTTTAGTAAACCATACTCAGTTTTTGGTATAGTTAGCACAGTCACTGAGTTAATTTTTCTGAATGGAAAGAAGTTAGTGAAAATAAATGGTGATTGTAAAAGAAATAGTCTTCTTTAATATCTCCATCCATATTGTCCAACAACACTCCATACTGTGGTCAAATGGAAGCAAGACTGGAGATTCAGTGGAGGGAATTGAGAGACCCAAGTGACCTCTCAAAGAATGGTATTTGTAGAAGGAAAAATCCCATGGAGTGAAAAGACTAAAAAAATATTGTTAGTACAGCACTCAGGGAATTGGATTGACCATAAGGCTGGTGAATGAGGGCGGGGGGTGCTGCCAAAAACCTAGTGTTAAGTAACTCCTGATTGTTTATGTCTCATTCTAGAATGAGAAAGATGATAATTTTATTCTTCTCTGAGTTAGTATGAGATTTTCTATATGGTGTTTTATATGTGTATACACACACACACACACATATATGTTGTTGTTTAATCACTAAATCATGTCCTATTCTTTGTGACCCCATGGACTGCAGCCCGCCAGGCTCCTCTGTCCATGGGATTTCCCAGACAAGAATACTGGAGTTGGTTGCCATTTCTTACTCCAGGAGATCTTTCTGACCCAGTGATCAAAATCATGTCTCCCTCATTGGCAGGTGGATTCTTTGTCACCGAGCCACCAAGGAAGTCCATATATATATGATATATAGAGATAATATATAATTGTATATTTGTATTCATAATTTTTCTATATATAAGAGTTACTTTTATTATAGTGCCCTTATCACACCCAACAAAATCAATTGTAGTGGTTTTATATAATAGTAACATTTTATTATATTTATATGTATAGTGTATAACCAGAGTGTATCTGTGTGTGTATATGTGTCTTTGTCTCTCTGTATGTAGACATTTTGCCTATAGAAAACAAGACTTCATAGCTGGTTTTGAATGTTGTGGGATTTCTATGTGGAAGAAAGTTTGAAATTTGTTGTCTTTGTTCCTTTTGGTAGGGATGGTGCAATTGGTAGTTACAGGGAGACATTTGGGTTCATTTCTAAGGAAGAATCTTCTGAGAGTGCTGCACCTAGGTGAAACGGACAGCTGTGGGTGCACGAGAATTCCTTCATTTCTTAAGACCAATCTGTCCATATCTAAGCTGACGCAGTGGTTCTCAGGCTTCAGCATACATCAGAATACCTGCAGGGCTTGTTCAAACCTAGATTGCCAGACCTCACCTTCAGAGTTATNGGTTCATTTCTAAGGAAGAATCTTCTGAGAGTGCTGCGCCTAGGTGAAACGGACAGCTGTGGGTGCACGAGAATTCCTTCATTTCTTAAGACCAATCTGTCCATATCTAAGCTGATGCAGTGGTTCTCAGGCTTCAGCATACATCAGAATACCTGCAGGGCTTGTTCAAACCCAGATTGCCAGACCTCACCTTCAGAGTTATTGGTTTAGTAGGGCTGGAGTGACAGGAGGCAGAATTTGCATTCCTCGCAACTTCTTGCTGCACATCTGAGGACCACAACTTGAGAGGCACTGGGGTGAAACATACTTACCAAATAAGGAGTCATTCGAACCGTTTTTTAAAATACAGGTTCTGACTCAGTTGGTTTGGACCTGGGCCTGAGATTCTGCATTTTTTACATTTCCCAGGTGATCAGTGCTTCTGGTCCATGGTGCATGAGTAGCAGGGCCAAAGAGCCCATCAGGGATGATGAGGCCTGAGGAAACTTAAACATCCCATGGGTAGTAGCCAGGAGATGACTCTGAGCTTCTATGAAATAATTTTATTTTGTGAATCCCCAAAGGGGACACAGAAAAAGTTGACTTTTGCTTAAAACTGTTTTTTTTTTAAATGATAAAATACTCTTTTGTTACAATTATCACACCCTAATTACTAACATTTTATGACCCTTCTCTGCAGGCCTTTAAATAGGAACTCATTTAACTCACTCTATAAGCTTTTGCCCTTCAGGAAAATGCATTATTGATTGAATCCACCCCTGAGCTTTAAATGGAAGTGACCTTCATGTTCTTTTATTTAATTGAACTCTAATGTTTACTTGCAGATTTGGTTATTTCTCATAAATGGTCCCTTCGAAGAATTTTCAGGATTTAATACAAT
Organism: Raphicerus campestris; assembly: GCA_006410735.1. Taxonomy (NCBI): domain Eukaryota; kingdom Metazoa; phylum Chordata; class Mammalia; order Artiodactyla; family Bovidae; genus Raphicerus; species Raphicerus campestris. Next base: position 1,105,038 of record SJYW01005949.1, read on the forward strand.
TATGTCCACTCATTGTGCTTTCTAATGATACCACTGGGGTTGTGGCCATGGAAGGATTACAGTACATCAAGAGATTTCTAATTTTTTTTTGAAAATTACATGGATTTGTGTCTATTGCTTGGATAAGCAAGGTTCCATTAAGAAAATGAAATATCTCTCATGACAAAAGTCGTATTTCCCAATCAAGAACAAAGTGTGTATTTTATTCTATTTTCTTGTGTTTACTTTGTATGGGTAAGCTGTGTTTTGCTTTTGCTGCCTTCAAAGTTGTCTCTCCAACTCTTATTGAACTTTGATTCTAATCTTGTGAGCTTACATTGCTTTTAAGGTTTAGGTTTTCTGGCTCTAAGTAGATATTCTTATAGAATCATACTCAGTTCTTAGACCAACTGGTAGTATAAGAGGAAGATCTCAGAAAAGAAAAGCTGATTATTAATAGCTCTTTAACCTTTTGATACGTTCTTTTTCTCATACAAATCGAAGGAAACCAGCATTTACCTGATTTACGTGCCAGGCCCTTGACGTCACTGTTTCATTTAATTCTTATGGCCCAGGAGGTATAATCACATCACAGAGAAACTGGCTCAGGGTGGTGAAATGATGAAGCTAGTATTCCCACAGCTAGTAGGATCCCAAATCAGGATTCGAACCCACGACAGCCTATCTCTGAAGCCACTTAGCTTCTTAAATAATGAGGCTTCCTAATATAAACAGCGGATTCTTTGGAATGCAGATGTTCCCACATTGTGTATTCGTGGCGTGATAGTAGAGGGCTGTGTGGGAGAGGGAGAAAATAAGTGTCCTGGCCAATCAGCATCTCTTTAGTTTCTTGTCTAGCTGGCAGCAACAAACTCTCTTCAGCTGCTACAAAAATCAAATGAAGGTAGATGCCCGGTTGGCAGGAGCATCCTCAGGCTAGAGACTTTGAATATGTGAGAACACTCTGTGCTGATTATGAACCATCATTTCTCAGCTATAAACCCATCCTTCTCATTTTGTCTATGACCTTGGGGCTGAAGCTTTAAAAAACAGATGTTCCTTTGCTAGCTCTTTCCCTGGAGTTTTTGCTAATGTAGGGACCCCTCTAGGGTCCTGCATGGCTGGAGGAGAGAGGCTGGAGGAGGCAGACCAGACCTGCTTATCCCGTTAACTTCCTTTCCTGAAAATGTCACCTCAGCAGCAGAGGTGGTTTGTTTTCAGCGATTTATTCTGGTTTCTTATTTAGCCGTCTCCAACCCTGGCCCCTGTATTCCTAGAAGCAGCTGTGTTACAGCCCCCTCAGAGGCATCATCCCCAGTTGGGGCTTCCCCTTCCTTAGGGGTCTGGGTCTAGATTTTTGGGGTCCCTCCCTAATCTCCACTCTCCCTTCTTTCCTCAGGAAGCTCTTGCTTCCTCTGTAACATCTCAGGATCACTTTTGTGCATTTCAGTTCTCCAATACCAATTTAAGTCATGGCTCAGAGGGTAAAGCGTCTGTCTGCAATGCAGGAGACCCGGGTTTGATTCCTGGGTCGGGAAGATCTCCTGGAGAAGGAAATGGCACCCCACTCCAGTACCCTTGCCTGGAAAATCCCATGGATGGAGAAGCTTGGTAGGCTACAGTTAATGGGGTTGCAAAGAGTCGGACACGACTGAGCGATTTCACTCACTTCACTTATATTGTCTCTGTTAAAATAACCTGTGGGTTTTATTTTCCTTACTAGATCTTTGTGGACACACACTCTCGGAGAGAACGGCTAACCTGTGCTGAAGTGTGATGTGAACACACACTGCCCACTGCTGACTGGAGAGAGTCGGGCAGAAGTTGCAGCACAACTTGAGGGATTTGCAGACAAATTTGTCAAGTTCACATGCCGCCCCACCCCCCAGAGTTCCATCCTGGGACAGCATGTGAAATATGAACAAGGGATAGGAAAAGGCAGCCAGCTGAGAGAAGCTGTCTATCCTAGAGTCTGATTTGACTCTAGGTTTGGGGACAACATTCTTTCTGGACAACACTCGGTTTTCTCACCTATAGATCTTTGATAATGCTCATTACGGAGTCAAGTGAAGTTAGGAAAGTAAGAGTACTTATAAAAAGTCTAAGGCCTTGGATGAAAGTGAGCTGTTATGATGATGAAGTAAATACTGTCGTGCTGTCCTTGCACTTGATCTCTGTCTATGGGGAGATGTCTGCTGAGGCTGTAGGCATCTTTGAGTGATATTGCAGTGGGGGCTTGTGAGGGGTGATGGAGATGAGTCGCCGAAGACCTGCTGTGACCTTGCACTGTGATCAGTGCACCAGGTATATTATCATTCAGCTTCTACCGTTTTATAGACAGAACTGACTTTGCTGATGTCAGCTTTCTTAATTAGTCTCCATTCTTGTCAGTTGATGAAGGGTGCTATCCATACTGATTTTTTCAGTCTTCTTTGCTCATGAGACAAACGCATGATAGGTGATTGGTGTTAAAATTGGTGTTACGCTATCAAATTCTTCTGGGGGAGAATTCTTACATACTGGTTGATCCTGAGCTTAAATGAAAACCTTTATGAAACTCTCCTTCACTCTGTTTTGAAATTCTGTGAAGTTGTTGTGTAATTGGTAATTCACCATTAAGCTCAAGGGCACAATCTTCATTTATCTCTACACATACTCAGAAGTCTTCAGTGGTAGACCAGGAGTGAAATAAAACCAGGCGTGGTTCATTGATGATCAAATCTTGTGGTTTTGTGGACAGTCCTTGTGGTTCTGGTACCTGGGCCAAAAGAAATGTTCAGAGACTTGTGAGCCTGTGTAACCAACTAAAGACAGAAATACTGGAGAGTACAGTTTTTGGAATAGAATAAGAGGGATTTGTATTGAATGCACCTCTCTCTCCTACTTAATTTTTAGTTCAAGTCTCTGAAACATTGAATTCTTTTCCTCTTTTGTAAAACAGTGATGATAAAATCTGCTTGCATATCCCTTGGAGGTATTTTGAAGACTGACTGAGATGCAGTGTGAAAGCGCTTGGTGAATTATGAGGCAACTGGCAAATGTAAAGAATTAAAGGATTAAGGGGAGGCTTGGAACTCTCCCAGACCTAACATTTAGCTTTAGGGCCAGTTTCCAGCCGAATCTACCAGTAATAAGGTCCTGTAAGACAATCTGTCAGCAGACCGTGCAGACCCGGCTTCCTGTATCTCTGCCCTCCTCAGCTGGCCACCTTAGAAAGGTGAGTGATCAGGGTGAAGACGGTGCCCAGGAAGGTGAAAGAGTGCCGAGAGGCGCAGTTAAAGGGGACTGCAGCATTCTGGCAGAGCTCCTGATGTGTGCTACATGTCAAAAGTTGACAGAATGTGCTGGAGCAGTAGTTAGAGATGGAGTTGCCCAGATTGCAGTCAGTAAGTCAGAGGCTTAGCTAACAGAGTGATAGATTCTGTGAAGGCGCCGTTGTGTCCCTCAGTGAGCGCTCCGGATGGTATCATTTTCAATATGTGAAGGAGAGCGGATTGAAAATAAAGCCTTCCTGATACAGGGATGCTATTCCCCAAGGATTCACTGACCATCATGGTAATTTTATAAGCATCATAATGTTGTGAAAGTAGCTTCCTCCTACTGGTAATATTTTAAAGACTTTCCTCACTACAAAGATATTTTTGTATATATTCAGTAAATATACAGGTTTTCCTTCTTATAAATATCTTTAATGCCCTTTGCATCTTATTTTATGTAAAACATAGGGGCATATTTTTCATTGTTTAAGAGAAAGACACAATTTCTTTGAATTTTATGAACTTCATCTTTAATGGCTAGATTGTATGTTTCTTGAGTAGTTGAACTCATGGTGAAATATCTGAAGTCTAGAGTTTTTATTGTTTATTTTTTCAGAATCCTGGAAATACATGGCAAGTGGAGGCAATTTTGACATTTCTCAAGGCTTTCCAAGAATCTAAGCTCTCAGCTGATGGCACTCAGCCTTTCTAGCCTCTGATTTGCACCCCTGAAGAGACTGGAGTAGACTAGACTGACAGGGCTCTTTTACTAAAGCTACTTCTGATTTAGCTGTATTTTTCAGAAAGCCTCTTCTGAATTGTTTTTAACAACAGCAACAATAACACGAAAGTCTCTGCCCATGATTATTTATTAATAAAAGCAGCTATTCTCTAAGGGTCTCCTCTACTCTCTTAAGAGAAGAATAAAATTAGATTCAGAAAATAATCCTTAAAATACTAAAACAATGAAAATTTAAAGTTAAGCTAGAGAAAGATGGATGAAGAAAGGTTTGTGGGGTCCACGCTGTTTATTCTTGAAGAGGAATGCAGGATGACTTAATCAGTGTTTTCAGAGGGCTGAGAAATGGGGAAATGGGTTTATATTTCAGCTCGAAAGACTACTTTAAGTCAAACGTGATGAAAAACTAAGATAGGATACCAAGGGGAGTGTTTTTTGTACTTTTTATTTTGAAATAATTACAGAGACACAAGAAATTGCAGAGAAATGTACAGGGAGATTTCACGCTCAAAGGAAGTTTTTGAATGATCTCTCTAGAGAGAAAGTTTGACTTGAAAAAAGGAAACTGGACCAGGCGACATAGTAAGCTCAAATATTCTTTCCATGATTTTTTCCTGAATTTTTGCCATCCTTCTGTTTTTTCCATAACAAGTTTCCCACTCCACCTTACTATCCAGCCCAGATAAGAAGTTCTCCTAATGTGTGGAATGTGTGCTCCTTGCAATGAAAATTTAAAACTAGCCAGCCCTTAATGCAGAGAAGGCAATGGCGTCCCACTCCAGTACTCTTGCCTGAAAACTCCCATGGACAGAGGAGCCTGGTAGGCTGCAGTTCATGGGGTCGCTGAGTCAGACACGACTGAGTGACTTCACTTTCACTTTTCACTTTCATGCATTGGAGAAGGAAATGGCAACCCACTCCAGTGTTCTTGCCTGGAGAATCCCAGGGATGGCAGAGCCCAATGGGCTGCCGTCTGTGGGGTCGCACAGAGTCGGACACGACTGAAGCGACTTAGCAGCAGCAGCAGCAGCAGCAGCCCTTAATGAATATTTTCCAAATGTTAAACACTGTGGTGTGAGGTTTACACCTATTCTGTCAATCCTCACACAGATTCTGCAAAGTAGATTTTATTTACTAGGGTTTAGAAATGTTAAAGAGCTTTCCAACATTCTGAGCTCAGAACAGATTCACTTGGGATATGGGTTTGCTCTAAAGAAATCATCCTTTCTACTCTATGAGTCTACCTAGAAAAAAATTCATATTTTCTTTTCCTGAGGAGAAAATTGTCTTCTGTCTGCCTGCTGTTCTGCATGCCATCTTCCCCTAGCTCTATCCCTTTGCAATTAATTGGTCTCAAGATGATGATGATTTGGAAATATTCCCCAACATCAACAGAGTGTAATTATGATTTTTATTATATAGATAAAGAAATAGAGAAGTTCTGTGGAGTTGCCAGGCACAGGCAGAGGCAGTTATTTTCTGGAGGCATCTCAAAACCCTCTTGGCATCTTTAGTTAATGTTGGTAACATTTTTCTTGAAGTGATTTTGTGCCGTTTCTTATCTTCTGCTGTGTCCATTAACTTGAACTTCATCCGTTTCTCTACTTGATAAGGTCCTGAAATAGCATTTTTATTTTTATTCTGCCTACTGTGCTTTTCCTTGTCTAAGTCTTAGTGTAGACCCTTGCTTGAAGAGCTCTAGGGAATTAGCTGAATCGCACCTGTCTTAGGGCTTTTCATGTTCTGTTTTGCTGTCACTGAGGTTTTGAGTCTTACCTGACATAGAGACCATCCAGTTCATCTCTATTTTTAAAGATATTTATNAAGTGATTTTGTGCCGTTTCTTATCTTCTGCTGTGCCCATTGACTTGAACTTCAACCTTTTCTCTACTTGATAAGGTCCTGAAATAGCATTTTTATTTTTATTCTGCCTACTGTGCTTTTCCTTGTCTAAGCCTCAGTGGAGACCCTTGCTTGAAGAGCTCTAGGGAATTAGCTGAATCACACCTGTCTTAGGGCTTTTCATGTTCTGTTTCGCTGTCACTGAGGTTTTGAGTCTTACCTGACATAGAGACCATCCAGTTCATCTCTATTTTTAAAGATATTTATTTTTTTTATTTTTGGTATTAAAAGTTTGAGCTTTCATTTTAGGTGTCAAAAAACATAGAAAAGCATAAAAAAGAATGTTAAAATAAGCCACAATCCTATAATCTGGCAGTAGTATATCTTCAACTTCTTTTATGTGTTAGAAATTTATATGAGAGCTTCCCTGGTGGCTCAGATGGTAAAGAATCTGCCTGCAGTGCAGGAGACCTGAGTTCGATCCCTGGATCAGGGAGATCCCCTGAAGATGAAAATGGCAACCCACTCCAGTATGGTTGCTTGGAGAATTCCATGGGCAGAGGAGCCTGGTGGGCTACAGTTCTTGGGGTCACAAAGAGTTGGACAGGACTGAAGCAACGTAGCACACACGCGTGCAGTCAAGATTTACCTGGTGATTCAGTGACTGGGACTCTGCCTGCCAATGCAGGGCACACCTGAGTGATCCCTGGTCTGGGAGGATCCCACATGCCTCGGGGTAACTGGGACCCATGTGCCACAACTAGGAGCCTGCTTGCCTAAAGCCCCTGCTCAATAAAAAAAAAAACCACCAGCAGTGAGCAGCCGCAGCTTGCTGCAGTGGAGAAAGCAGGCACATAATAACGAAGACCCAGCACAGTCATAGATAAATAAATAAATAAATAGCTTAACCTTTAAAAAAAAGGGGGGGGCTTTGATGGGCATTTGGAAAAAAGAGAGCTTGATCATCTTTTCGTCCTGCTTATTGATTATTGTTGCTTATTTCTCTGAACTGCTCATTTATATCCTCTCTTCAGTCTTTACTCAATTTCCACGAGCAGTTTTTTGGCATTCTTCTTCTCCAAATTCTCAATTATATTTCAAATTATCAGGCCCAGCCCTCAGAGTATGGACATTTTATTTATTTATTTAGTCTTACCAACTGTATGATTTCATTAGTCTTATGAATTTATTTGGCATCTGTATGTTGATGACACCAAATTTGTATTTCTAACTCAGACCTCTCCTGAACCCCAGACTACTTTATCCAACTGCCTACATGGTATTTCCACCTATAAGCCTAATAGCTGATAAGCCTAACCTCACATTGACTACCCTCAGGCTAACTCTGTCCTTCCAGGGGCTCAGGCCAAAGACCTGTTGGGATCATTTTATTCCTCTCCCATCCCGTGTTCAGTCCAGTGCATGCTGTGGGCCCAGCCTTCCAGAGAGCGTCTGGACTTGACCACATCTCACCACCTCTTCAGTCCCCACTCCCTTTGGGCCACTATTATCTCTTGCAAGTGTAGCTGGAGCGACCGTCCCCTGCACCCCACCCTCAGTTGGCTTGGCTGCTCCCATTCTTGCTCCCCTTCAGTCTGTTCTCAAGAAAGCAGCCAGTGATTCCATTTAAATATAAATCAGTCATTTAGGTTTTCTTTTCAGAGTCCTGCAATGGCTTCCTGCCTCACTCTAGATGAAAACCAGAGTCCTTCAAATAACTCATGAGGTATAGTGATGTGGCGGCCTGCTACTCTGACCCCATCTTTCTCCTCTTGCTCTGATGAATACTGCTCTAGCCTCATTCCGCCTGCAGTGCAGGAGATAAGGGTTCGATCCCTGGAAGATCTCTTGGAGAAGGAAGTGGCAGCCCACTCCAGTATTCTTGCCTGGAGAATCCCAGGGACAGAGGGGCCTGGTGGGTTTCCCCATGGGGTGGGGAGGACCCATGGGGTTTCAAGGAGTCAGACAGGACTCAGTGACTAAACAACAAAGCCTCACTGGCTCTCTTGATTTGCCTTCCAAATCTCAGGTGCACTCCTTCCTCAGAGCCTTTGCCCTTAGCTGCTGCTCTTTCCAGAATGTTCTTCTACTTCTCTTCCTGCATGATTTCCATATCTTCTTAGGAATAGGTTCACTTTCTCAGGAGTCCTCCCTAACCAATCCATTGAAAATTGCAACCCCACCTCATCCTTCTTAGCAGGCTTTATTTTTTCCTGTAGTACTTTTCACTATCTTGCATCACATGCACCACTTTATTTTTCATCTCCCTTCTTTCTAGCTAGAATGTAAACTCCATAAAAGTAAGGAATTTTGTTCACTGTTGCATCCCCAACACTTAAAGCAAGGCTGACGCATCATAGGTACTCAATGAGTCATTTGTTAGTGAACCATTAAGCTGTTTACCATTTCTCTATTATAAAATGATGGTACATGAAAATTTTTCCATTTATGGCTTTTTTTCTTTGTTTGACAGATTTCCCAAGATAAATATCTTAAAGTGAGATTTCTGACTTTAAGAACTGACTACTTCACATTATTTTAACAGTGCCTTTTTAATAAACTTTTATTATTTTAGGGAAAAGAGAAAATGTTTTTATTAATAGATTTTGTTAGGATTGTCCAGGTCTAAATCTTGTCTAAATTATTTGTATTAAGATCTTAAGCAGATCCTTTAAATTCTTTAGGTTTATTTTATACTTCTGTAAAATGGGATTAAGGAAGGGTTGTAGGAAGGGTTGAACTTAGAAAAGAATAAAACATTGCAAAGCATTTGACATTTAGTAAGTGTTAATAAATATCAATCTCCTCTTGGCCTTCTTTCCATAACTGTTTTCTTAGAGCATCTTTGTCTTAGAATTGTACAATACACAGTTGGCTGTCTGGGGAGACCTTACAAATAGCTGTGAAAAGAAGAGAAGCGAAATGCAAAGGAGAACAGGAAAGATATAACCATCTGGATGCAGAGTTCCAAAGAATAGCAAGAAGAGATAAGAAAGCCTTCTTCAGCGATCAATGCAAAGAAANTGTCCCAGTGACTAACGGCCCGGTCCTGATGAAGAGCTCCATTCCTCCCACAACAGTGTCACCCCAGTTATAACTGAGAAGGAGATGAGGCAGAGAGAAGAGCCCAATGTTGATTTCAGATAGGAGCAAACACTGTGACAAGCGTATTACACTGATTGCTTCTTTATGCAAAGTAGTATTTCTGCCTTTCTGTAAGATAACTGTTTGCTCCACGTTGTGGAGATGGCTGACTTTTCTCCAAATGCAGAGCAATGTTTGGCATAGTTTGACTTGAAATATGAGGTATAGAATACAGTTGAAATTTGGTTTTAGAGGCATCAAGACATTTATTTTTACTGTCATAAGAGTAGGTGGGTGGGGGATACCTCTGTAAAGATTCTGAGCTGAATACAGCAATTTATATGTATTCAAGTTTGCCTGCATTTTATAGTAAGGAAAGATGTGCTAATCTTCATTATTTTTTCCCAAGCATTTACTTTGGGTCATTCTTTTATTGAAATTACATATAAGAAATTATTTGTCGACTTCCTATCTGCCTCTTTCTCCCAAACCCATCAAAAGCAGCAAAGAAAATAAGAAACAGCAGGTTTCTGTCTTTGATTAAATGAGGAAAACCTCAAACTCCAAACTCTAAAATAACTGAGAAAAATTGCCGAGGGCAGAGAACAGTGGTCCATCCAGGGACACCTTTATAGCAGGGCCAGTGTGGGACTGACCCATGCAGGTGGGTGGCCTACCTGGGGTGGAGGTTGGGACAAAAGAACATTGGATACAGTAAAGTAGAAGGAGAAGGTGCTCAGAGAGAGAGGAGGTTACATGAAGGACCTGGCAAATGGCTGCCTCAGCAACATGGGGAGCAGGAAGGGCTCAAGGGGAGACAGTAGCAGCTGCCATTCGTGGTCAGCTCAGAGGAGGAAAGGTCAGCAGCCTCAGTCACATGCACTTGTCTTATGAGATGTCCCATGAAATAATGCAAATGTCCTGGGCCCTCCCCAACACCATCCTTATGAAAACAGCTCATCCAAGAAGTCAACCACAAAATGAATAGGCAAAGAGTCTATACTGCAGGGGAAAAAAGAAAGAAAGTGGAAAAATAAAGAAACAAGTGAAGAACATCTCTCAGACCTACTGAACCCGAGTCTTAGGATTTCCAGGTGACTCTTAAGAACATAAAAGTTGGAAAAGCTCTGTTCTTAAAAGACCATTTTTAGCCGAAGATGAACAGAAAAACTAGCAACGACGGCAACAAAGTGAGTGCTAAATGCATTCACATGTACAACTGAGCTACAAACAACTGCAGCGATCTTGGTTCCAGAAAATAGGCTTGGAAATAATCAAAGAAATTGTCTTCAGTAGAGTCGGTAAAGGAGAAGCAGAAATGGTAACAAATAGTACAAATATGTTGATTTCTCATCTTTCCCAACAAAATAATACTATCTTAAGCTAATAAATAATAAAGAATATATTTAAAAGAATAAGATAGGGTGGCAATACCAAAAACATATAAATAATGAAGGCAGGAGCCTAGAGGGCTCCTCACTGGGAAATCTGACCCCCAACAACTGGCTCATGTCATCACCCACTGTGAACCTCCCAGTTGGCAAGGCCCACCATGTTCTCAAAGTCCCCAGTTAGTCCCCATTCTTAATCATGAGCAGGGAGTCATAAATTGCTAGACATCTGAGAAAAATGTTGAACACACTTAAGAGAAAAAAAACAATCTGGAGGGAACACGCTATACAGGAGAAGATTTTATGTATGTGTTAAAACTCTTCAGGGGACTTCCCTGGTGGTCCAGTGGTTAAGACCACCTTCCAATGCAGGGGGTGCAGGTTCCATCCCCACTCAGGGAGCTAAGATCTCACATGCCTTCCAGCCAAAACACCAAAACATAAAACAGAAGCAATATTGTAATAAATTCAACAAAGACTTAAAAAAAAAACCTTCAAATTACACACCCCAAATAGTGAATACTACCGCATGTACATTTTTAAATTAAGATTTTTAAAAATCGTTTAAAAAATTAAATATCCTTAAAATGGTAACAATGCTATTTTTAAAAAGGAAGGATGGAAGGAAAGGAGGGAGAGAGGGATGGAGGAAAAGAACGAAGGAATGAAGATTTAGAAGAACACAAAAATAGGTCTTGGAAATTAAAAATCTGACAGCATAAGTGGAAAATATGTAAAGTAAGCATTGGAGGGTAATTTGAGAAACTCTCCCAACAAGGAGGGCAAAGAAAAGGGATGGAAAAGATAGGAAAAATAAGAGAAATTCTCCAGGAGTTCAACCATCTAAATGAGAAAATGGAGGAGAAAAATAGTCAATGATCCCCCAAAATAATAATTTTAGAAATGTTGCCAAAACTAAAGACTTTGACTTTTAAAAGTTGGAAGAACCCTTGAGAAAACCTATAGACCCACAACAAGGAAAGTTACTATGAAATTCCAGAACATTGAGGACAAATAGAAGATTCCTTTAAAGGTACATTTTCAGTTGAAAGAGGAAATAATAGAATGAGTAGCCACATACTCAGATCTCAGGTTGGGAAATAGACTGTTACCAGAACCGTAACTACTCTTCCGTGTGTCCTTCCCCACAAACCACTCAAGGTCCCTAACCTCCTTGCCTCACTTATGTATGTCTTCCTTGCTTTTCTTTGTGGTTTTACTCCTTATCTTATCTATGTATGTTGCTGCTTTTGAACTGTGGTGTTGGAGAAGACTCTTGAGAGTCCCTTGGACTGCAAGGAGATCCAACCAATCCATTCTAAAGGAGATCAGCCCTGGGATTTCTTTGGAAGGAATGATGCTGAAGCTGAAACTCCAGTACTTTGGCCACCTCATGAGAAGAGTTGACTCATTGGAAAAGATTCTGATGCTGGGAAGGATTGGGGGCAGGAGGAGAAGGGGACGACAGAGGATGAGATGGCTGGATGGCATCACTGAGTTGATGAACATGGATCTGAGTGAACTCCGGGAGATGGTGATGGACAAGGAGGCCTTGCGTGCTGCAATTCATGGGGTCGCGAAGAGTCGGACACGACTGAGCGACTGAACTGAACTGATGTATGTAGCATTTCACAATAAAGTGTTTTAATTTTTACATACGTGTATAAAGATATTCCTTGCATATTTTTTGCTCCAAAATTATAACTCAAAAAAAAAAAAAAGGCACCTGGCAGATGGTAGCTGTTGTCTCCCTGTAAAAGTCTACGCAAATAAGCAGACATTGCTCTTAACTTTCAAATACAAGCGCCCGTTGCAGTTCATGGGGAATTTGGGAATTAGAGCCCAAGCCTCCAGATGTTGAGTTTGCACTCCCTGATGAAATGACAGCAACAAACTCGACAAGGATCAATTCCACCACAGTACCTCCCAATCCAGAGCCTCGTTTCAAACCCTGTACTCTCATACTACCTGCCAGCTAGACTCACACCCTTTGGTCACTCACCATAAACAGTAGAAGAAAGCACACACCTCTCCTGCAAGGCCATTCTCATCTCCATGCTCGGACTTCATGGGGCTTCTCACTATATTATTCAAGAAACATCAAATACCCTTTCAAACTTTGAACACCCTTTCAAACTTTTTCAGTGGTAATTCCCTCTGACTGAAGAGTTATCCAGCCCCTACCCCCATCAGTATGACAGAAATCCTACACATTCTTGAAAGTGAAAAGTGAAAAGTGTTAGTTGCTCAGTCATGTCCAACTCTTTGCAACCCCATGGACTATAGCCTGTCAAGTTCCTCTGTCCATGGAATTCTCCAGGCAAAAATACTGGAGTGGGTACCCATTCCCTTCTCCAGGGGATCTTCCCAACCCAGGGATTGAACCTGAGTCTCCTGCATGGCAGGCAGATTCTTTACCATCTGAGCCACTAGGGAAGCTCACACACCCTTGAAGGCTCGCTTTGAAATTCTCTCCCTCATAAAATCTTCCCAGACCCTCTGGACTCCCACATCAACAAGTGTTCTGAATGTCAGACCCTATCACACTGCACTCAATGGCCTTGTCTCTCTGTGCTCCCTTTTCTAAACCAAGAGCTCCTCAGCCAAGAACAGTATCTTTTTCTTCTAAATTTTTACCCATCACCAAGTCAAGCTATGACATGGAGTGCTAACAAAAGCCTAATGAATAAACAAATTATTTTTCAATAGGACAAATTGTAAACACACAGATGCTCTCTCATCTGCGTGATCCTTTTAAATCAAAGAAAATCAAGTGGAAGCTGGAAGAATCCTCATGGGAGACCTAACATTCCCATGAAGCCAGTTCTATAGATGAGCTCAGCCCAGGAAATGTCAAACACCTGTTATGTGATGGTCTAGGGTTATGACTTCCAAAAGAGCACTATTACATTTCCAGGAAGAATATTCTTTCCTTCAGGGAGACAGTTTTGTCATCTGCAAGAAAATTAATGCTTCCTTAGCAAGGTGAGCTTCCTTCTCAGGTAAATTACTAAGACTGTGATCCACACAGTCAAAGGCTTTGGCGTAGTCAATAAAGAAAAAGTAGATGTTTTTCTGGAACTATCTTGCTTTTTCTATGATCCAGCAGATATTGGCAATTTGATCTCTGGTTCCTCTGCCTTTTGAGGAGATGCAAAGAATGGGATCATGAAATCCGTTCCTGAAAATATCTAACTATGCAAAGACCTGTTCCACCAATTTCCCTGGAGCAGGGAACTCTCCACCCTGAATTTCCTGTAGGGGGTGCTGAAGGTCAACGGCTGCAGCAGCACAAGGTTCAGTCTCTGCAGAGGCAGATGGCAAATGCCCTTGTTCAGTCGCTCAGTGTCCGACTCTTTGTGACCCAATGGACTGCAGCACGCTAGGCTTCTCAGTCCTTCACCATCTCCCAGAGCTTGCTCAAACTCATGACAATTGAGTCAGTGACGGCATCCAACCATCTCTGTCATCCCCTTCTCTTCCTGTCTTCAATTTTCCCAGCATCAGGGTCTTTTCTAATGAGTCAGTTTTTTGCATCAGGTGGCCAAAGTATTGGAGCTTCAGCCTCAGCATCAGTCCTTCCAATGAATATTCAGGGTTGATTTCCTTTAGGATTGACTGGTTTGATCTCCTTGCAGCCCAAGGGACTCTCAAGAGTCTTCTCCAACACTAAAGTTAAAAAGTATCAATTCTTCAGCGTTCAGCTTTCTTTATGGTACAACTTTCATGTCCATCCATACATGACCACTGGAAAAACCATAGCTTTGACTATATGGACCTTTGTCAGCAAAGTGATGTGTCTGCTTTTTAATATGCTGTGTAGGTTTGTCATAGCTTTTCTTCCAAGGAGCAAGTATCTTTTAATTTCATGGCTGCAGTCACCATCTGCAGTGATTTTGGAAACCAAGAAAATAAAGCCCATCCCTGTTTCCACATTTATTTGTCATGAAGTGATGGGACCAGACTCCATGATCTTAGTTTTTAGAATGTTGAGTTTTAAGCCAGCTTTTTCACTCTCCTCTTTCACTTTCATCAGGAGGCTCTTTAGTTCCTCTTCGCTTTCTGCCATAAGGGTGGTATCATCTGCATATCTGAGGGTATTGATATTTCTTGATTGCAGTTTGTGCTTCATCCAGTTTGTGCATTTCACATGATGGACTCTGCACATAAGTTAAATAAGCAGGATGACAATATTACAGCCTTGACGTACTCCTTTCCCAATTTTAAACTAGTCTGTTGTTCCATGTCCGGTTCTAACTGTTGCTTCTGGACCTGTATACAGGCTTCGCAGGAGGCAGGTAAGGTGGCCTGGTATTCCCATCTCTTTAAGAATTTTCCACAGTTTGTTGGCAAGCTCCAGTTTGTAATTGACAGGTCTTTAACAGACATGTGAGTGAGAACAAGCAGCCAATGGGGACCAATGACACCACCAAGAGCACCTGTGTGAATAGATGCCCTGGAGAACTAGGCTCAACCCGCAACCATGCATGCACGCACACTCTTGCTCACTCACAACTGAGTACTAGATAAGGCTCCAGGCCCTTAAACACAACCCCAGGGAAAGGGCAAAACCCTCAATTAGCTGAGCTTAGGTTTTGCCACTCCAGCAGAATGGGAGTTCAAAGCAGAAATTGAATTATAGAAAACTTTAATTACCTTTTTTTGGCTATGCTGGGTCTTTGTTGGCTGTGTACAGTCTTTCTCTAGTTGTCATGAGTGGGGGCTACTCTCTTGTCGTGGCGCGAGGGCTTCTCATTGCAGCAGCTCCTCTTGTTGCCCAGCACTGGCCCTTGGGTGGCGAAGGCTCAGTTGCCTCACAGCATGTTGGACTTAGTTCCTGGACCAGGGATCAAACCCATGTTCCCTGAATTGGCAGGTGGATTCTTAACCACTGGACTACCAGGGAAGTCCATAATTATATTTCTTGCACAGGTGAATTTATGAACAGAGTTTCCTCCTTGCTGTGGTAAATATTTTGGAGGAAGAATCAACAAGACTTGGAGGTCTGATGTATGATGCAGTGGTGGGGAAGAAATCTCTGTCCCCTCTGAGATACCTGTCTCCCAAATGCCCCAGGCAAATTCAGGTCTTCAATTCTGTCTGCAAAGTTTTCCTTCCTTCCTTTGATGTTCTTTTCTCACAGCCTATAACATAGGTTCTACTGCTCTTGCCCAGTTATTTAATGATCAGGAGCCGTTACTGGTTACTCTAATAAAGCAATGTATTTACTAACAATTTACTATTTACTTTCTAGAAAAAGTATCTGAAAATTGCCCCATTCAGACTTCTGCACAATAGTCACTTAAGTTAGTCCATAGAGCCTGGAAGAGGTCAGGGAAAATTCTCAAATGCTCTGCCTCCATGAGTAACTCTTCTGGACCTTCTTGTTTTATTCTTTCCCTTTGCTTAAGCTCCACTACCCTCACAGAAGGTCCAGTCCTCACCCTGGTATTCGAGATTATTTCCCACTGGATCCCATCTCTCATCCTCTCAGCCTTATGTCCTTTTCTCTAAACCTCTCTTCCTCTCTGGGATGGTGGGAAGGGTTTGTCCCAGGCCTTCCTGCCCAAGAGTAAAAAGGCACTTCTCAAGTGTAGAGGGAGGAGGATTGAAGGAAAAGAAAGAATTAGTTACCTCTCTCAAAAAGGGTTAATAAATTCCTTAGGTGGGCAAGGCCCAACTCCAGGACTCAAGGAGAGGAAGATACCCTGATCTGACAAATTCTTCCCAGAATACAGCCGCAGATGAGGGTGGCAAGCTGGATGGGGCTCAGGAACTGCACTGGGGCTGCCTGAAACACACACCTGTATCATGCCCAACCTCACCTGTGCAGATGGGACACTATGCTGAGATGGTAATCTGGTTGGCATCACCCTTATCGTTTCCCCCTTCCTCCTCTCCACTCAAGCAGCTGGTTCTGTAACGGTTGCCTTGAAGTAGGAATAAAGTACTACTTTATTGGAAAGTGGAAAGTAGGAGAATATATAAACCATCCTGGATTTTATGTTTTGAAAGTCCAAGCTCTTACAGACTTGATGGTTGAGGCCAGTGGCCTGCAAACTTTTGCTTCCCGCTTGCTTCCCGCTCCCCAAAAACAGTTTTTAAAACTACACACCCTTTCACACAGGACTAGCTACATAAACTGGAGTACCTAGAACAAAATGAGAATGTGGGCCCCTTGCTCAAACAATATTAGGAATTTCAAAGGACTTCCCTGGTGATCTAGTGGTTACTTACCACTCTGTGCTTCCACTGCAGGTAGCCCAGGATCCACCCCTGGTCAGAGAACTGAGATTCCACATGTGGTGCAATGTGGCTGGGGGC
>SJYW01005949.1:1125703-1149898 GCA_006410735.1 Raphicerus campestris
GGTCCCATCACTTCATGGGAAATAGATGGGGAAACAGTGGAAACAGTGTCAGACTTTATTTTGGGGGGCTCCAAAATCACTGCAGATGGTGACTGCAGCCATGAAATTAAAAGACGCTTACTCCTTGGAAGAAAAGTTATGACCAACCTAGATAGCATATTCAAAAGCAGAGACATTACTTTGCCAACTAAGGTCCATCTAGTCAAGGCTATGGTTTTTCCTGTGGTCATGTATGGATGTGAGAGTTGGACTGTGAAGAAGGCTGAGCGCTGAAGAATTGATGCTTTTGAACTGTGGTGTTGGAGAAGACTCTTGAGAGTCCCTTGGACTGCAAGGAGATCCAGCCAGTCCATTCTAAAGATCAACCCTGGGATTTCTTTGGAAGGAATGATGCTAAAAGCTGAACCTCCAGTACTTTGGCCACCTCATGCAAAGAGTTGACTCATTGGAAAAGACTCTGATGCTGGGAAGGATTGGGGGCAGGAGAAGAAGGGGACAACCGAGGATGAGATGGCTGGATGGCATCACAGACTCGATGGACGTGAGTCTGAGTGAACTCCAGGAGATGGTGATGGACAGGGAGGCCTGGTGTGCTGTGAGTCATGAGATCGCCAAGAGTTGGACATGACTGAGTGACTGAACTGAACTGATCCAGGCACATGCACCTAGGTGTATCTAAACATGCATTCATGCCGCATTCAGTGTCCAGTCTATGCTGTTCTCATACGTTTTGCATTTGTAATGCTTTCTGGTGAATGAATCTGTGGAGGTGCTTGTGGCTAAGCAATGAATTAAATCAATCACCCCCTTCATATTTTTTTCCCCTTGGATGTTCATAATTAGGTTTCTTTCCAGCCCTGTCTGGGATGGGACATACGTTATTGTTCATAATTGTGTTTATTTAATCTGTTATTAATTGATCATAATTACTTTCAGAGATCTTCCAAGTACTTTTATATTTACCATTTCTGATGTTCTTCATTTTTTCTTGAGATCTAAGCTTCTCTCTGATTTTGCTTCCTTTCAGCCTAAAGAAGTCCCTCTAGTATTCTTGAAGTGGGAGTCTGGTGGCAGACAAATTCCTTTCATTTTCCTGTCACTTTTATTCCTTGAAGAAAAATTTTGCTGGATGTAGAATTTGGGGGTGATAACTTTTTTGATTTTGTTTGTTCTTCAACACTTTAAAGGTATTGTTTCACTGTCATTAAACCTCCATCAAGTCTGATGAGAAGTCCTTTTTTTTTCGAATTATTTCTGCCCCCTCCCCATACAATGTGCCATTTTCTCTAGTGAGTTTCAGTGCTTCCCCTTATCTTTGGTTTTCATCAGTTTGACTGTGATTTTGTCTGTATTTTCTTTCTTTTTTTTTGGAACTTAACCTCTTTTGGGGATTCTTGAACTTCCCAAACTGTATGTTTACGTCTTTTATCGGATTTGGGAAATATATTTCTTTCTATTATTTCTTCTGATACCTTCTTCTTCTCCAGTCTTTCTCCTTTTTTTTCCTGGAACTCCAACTACCCATATGTTAGCCTTTTAAAAATTGTTCTACAAGTCCTCAATGTCTTTTTCTTTATTTTGTCATTTTTTTCCTTTCCTTTTCTCTGATTGCAGTATTTCCATTGCCCTGTCTTCAAGTTCACTGAATCTCTTTGTGTGTCTTTTCCCTAAAATTGGGTCATGTTTTCCTTGCTCTCCATCAACATATTAGATTATATCTGGACATTCTTAGAGTTATATTGAAGAGATTCTGGAATTTTTTTTTTTTTTACATTGCTGTAAAGAGTGTTGAGATGTTTTGTATTAACAAACAGTTTACTCAGGTTCAAACTGTAGCCTCTCAGGCCTTCAGTGGACCATGGCTTCAGTCTTTATTCAGTTCTTTAAATCCTAGCTCCTACTTGCTTTCAGCTTACCTTGTACATACATGGCTTGTGGTCAGCCAGAATCATGCTTCATTATTATGCCGAATTAGGGGTTGGCTTCTCTGTCTTCTTTCTTTTGTGGGTTCTTAGCCAGTCTCTGATTTCCCTAGGCTCCTTCCCTAGTACCCACAGCTAGACAGAGAGTGTGTTTTCCTGTCAAACTTGTTTCTGCTGCTGTGATTGATCTCAGAGTTGGGCTGCAAACCAAATATATAAATAAATAAACAGAAGCTTGCTCTGCTGGTTTCCTGCTCCAGCTTTTGACTCCCCTCCAGTCTGCTTGCGTTTGTTCCATCTCCAGAGCCCTCAGGTACTTGGTTTTATTTTTAGAGGGTTGGCATGTTGTGCAGTTTTTAAAGATGAAAAATCAATTTATTGGTGCTCATTTCTCCATATCAAAACCAGCGTGCTTCTAATTATTTTTTAAATTGAAATCTTTCCTGAGATAGTTGTAGATTCAGATGCAGTTGTAAGAAGGAATACTAAAATTATAGCATGACATCACTGCCAGGTAACTAGCATTGATACAGTCTATTGAACTTACACTGATTTCCCCAGCTGTACATTGTGTGTGTGTGATTTAATTTTATACACTTAAAAAAATTTATTTATTAGGGTCTTAACTGCACACATGGGATCTTCATTACGTTACACAGACTCTCTAGTTGTGGCATGTAGGCTCAGTAGTTGTGGCATTCAGGCTTAGTTGCTCCAAGGCTCGTGGGATCTTAGTTCCCCTGCTGCTGCTGCTGCTAAGTCGCTTCAGTCGTGTCCAACTCTGTGCGACCCCATAGACGGCAGCCCACCAGGCTCCCCCATCCCTGGGATTCTCCAAGCAAGAACACTGGAGTGGGCTGCCATTTCCTTCTCCAATGTATGAAAGTAAAAAGTGAAAGTGAAGTCGCTCAGTCGTGTCCGACTCTTGGCGACCCCATGGACTGCAGCTTACCAGGGTCCTCTGTCCATGGGATTTTCCAGGCAAGAGTACTGGAGTGGGGTGCCATTTCCTTCTCCTCAGTTCAGTTCAGTTCAGTCGCTCAGTCGTGTTCGACTCTTCTCGACCCCATGAATTGCAGCACACCAGGCCTCCCTGTCCATCACTATCTCCCGAAGTTCACTCAGACTCATGTTCATCAAGTCCATGATGCCATCCAGCCATCTCATCCTCGGTCGTCCCCTTCTCCTCCCGCCCCCAATCCCTCCCAGCATCAGAGTCTTTTCCAAGGAGTCAACTCTTCGCATGAGGTGGCCAAAGTACTGGAGTTTCAGCTTTTAGCATCATTCCTTCCGAAGAAATCCCAGGGCTGATCTCCTTTAGAATGGACTGGTTGGATCTCCTTGCAGTCCAAGAGTCTTCTCCAACACCACAGTTCAAAAGCATCAATTCTTCGGGGCTCAGCCTTCTTCACAGTCCAACTCTCACATCCATACATGACCACAGGAAAAACCATAGCCTTGACTAGACGGACCTTAGTTGGCAAAGTAATGTCTCTGCTTTTGAATATACTATCTAGGTTGGTCATAACTTTTCTTCCAAGGACTAAGCGTCTTTTAATTTCATGGCTGCAACCTGTGTTCCCTGCATCGCAAGGTAGATTCTTAACCACTGGACAACCAGGGAAGTCCCAAAACCTATGCACTTTTTTTTGATCACATGTGGAGATTTGTGTATCTACCACCACAGCAGATCCAGCTACTTTGAAAAGTGCAGGAAGTGCTAGAGTCAGTGCTCCCCACTGAAGACAATTACATAGTGCCTGCGTGCTAAATCGCTTCAGTCATGTCCGACTCTTTTGTGATTCTGTGGATGGTAGTCTGCCAGGCTCCTCTGTCCATGCGATTCTCCAGGCAAGAATACTGGAGAGGGTGGCCATGCCCTCCTCCAGGGCATCTGCCTGACCCACGGATCGAACCCCCGCCTCCTGCATCGCAAGCGGATTCTCTGCCGATGAGCCACCAGAAAAGCCCCTGATTACACAGTACTAAGTGATGAGAGCCGACATGTACCCCGTAAATGTTTGTTTACATTAAAAATTTCTTAAATTTACTCTTTTTCTGTATTGGGGAGTTGTTTCATGCAAGAATCACTTGATTTTTGGGTATACCTTTAAGCACACCGTAGCCCGGAGCTTACCTTGGTATTCTGTGTAGAGACATTCAATTCATGTTTAAAATACAAATACATGTTGTTAAATAGAACTAAAAAGTAGGAATGTCTTCGCGTTTTCTCTGCTTTTATATTGAGACTAGTATTTTTCAAAGCTTACATCCTTGCTATATTTACTTTCAAATATGTTATTCTACATGAAAGTACTTCACAATGTTTGATCTTTAGAAGGTAGTGTTACTGCCTTTGATAAAAAAGTAATTAGGTGAGCGTTTCCTGGTAGAGGCAGTCATCAAAGCTTGAAAGTACATATTCCCTTTCAACTATTATATTTGTAGATACTCTACCCCACCCTCGACTTACTCTGTTTTTCTCTCTCCTAAGATAACCCTTGTAAAAGACAGCTTTTGTGAAATTTGGTTAGAGCCAGCATTGGAGGAAAAAAATCCAGAATTTCTCTAATGGACCATGGCAATAGGTGATAAAATTATAGATGTTCTGTCGTTTTTATTTAATGTCTAATATGCTTTCTTATGGAGAAGGAAATGGCACCCTACTCCACTATTCTTGCCTAAAGAATCCCCTGGACAGAGGAACCTGGTGGGCTGCCATCTATGGGGTTGCACAGAGTCGGACACGACTGAAGCGACGAAGTGATTTAGCATGCATGCGTACACTGGAAAAGGAAATGGCATCCCACTCCAGTATTCTTGCCTGGAGAATCCCAGTGACAAAGGAGCCTGGTGGGCTGCCGTCCATGCGTTCGCACAGAGTCAGACATGACTGAAGCAACTTAGCAGCAGCAGCAGCAGCAGCATGCTTTCTTAAAAAGATGCAGCAGTGATTCACAAATTCTTGGAGAATAAACAAATATAATTTCTATTTTCATATAGCTTTATATAAAATATATATCATATATTGCTTTTAGGATGATAAAAATTATTTTTTCTTCTCTCATTTGGAATTTGAAATTAATGTTTTCTGCCTATCTTGTGAAATTTTTTAAATCTTGGAAATTTAGTGTTTGGCTCTGTGTGCTAGGTAAGTTGAAAAGAGAATGCCTAGTAAGAAGTTGGTAGAACCTGCACAAGAGCTCTATAGGGCTGCTTTGACTTTATAGGGACAATGGAAATTATAGAAACAGCTTCTCAAGTTTGAGCCATCAGTCTTCTACCCTCTAAGTCCCAAATAAGGACCCTTTATAGATGTAGGTATTTAAGGGAATTAAAATGCACAGCTCTTATGAAAAAGATAGAAAGGGCATATGCCATTATATTTTAGCTGATTCGGTCATTCATTTCTTCACTCTCCATCAAATATTCATTGAGTGTCCACAGTGTGCCTGGTGTTCTGTAAAAATATTTCTTGACAGAGTAACTTCTTTCAGGATATTCCAGTGGTTTGATTTATTGTACATATCCATCAGAAGCCATTTAAACCATAAGATCTTCAACCTTTAAAGTGAGTTAAATTCTGTTAAATTTGACTGTCACTTTTTACATCCTATCCCACAAATCCTTGGAATTTGGGACTTAGCCTGGCCAATAAACAAAGATGGGGAGCTGATGATAACATTCACCTTCCTAGGAAAGAAATATGACATTCTCTGTTTCCCTTCC
The DNA here is from genome assembly GCA_006410735.1 of Raphicerus campestris. Classification (NCBI taxonomy): domain Eukaryota; kingdom Metazoa; phylum Chordata; class Mammalia; order Artiodactyla; family Bovidae; genus Raphicerus; species Raphicerus campestris. The sequence goes on from SJYW01005949.1 coordinate 1,131,355, forward strand.
CCTAGAAGCAGAGGATACTTGCGTCTCTCTTTCTGCAGAATGGGGGTGGTGATATTCCTGCCTCACTTGGTTGAGAGAGAGCATATGTGTGTACTAGGTCAGTAGAGATGGGTGCTTTCACCTCGGTGAACGGTGCCTTGCACCCTCTATGAGAGAGACCACACACACAGGGAAGAGCAACACACACACACACCCCACCTCTCCTGTGACGGGTGTGGACAGAGCACCCTGCAGGACCATGGAGGTGGAAGGGGGTCTGGGAAGGTTTGGACCCGGAGAGAATACCAGGCATCGGTTCAGTTCAGTCACTCAGATGTGTGTGACTCTGCTTCCCCGTGGACTGCAGCAAGCCAGGCCTCCCTGTCCATTACCATCTCCTGGATCTTGGTCAAACTCATGTCCATTGAGTTGGTGATGCCATCCAACTATCTCATCCTCTGTCATCCCCTTCTCCTCCTGCCTTCAGTCTTTCCCAGCATCAGGGTCTTTTCAAATGAGTCAGTTCATCGCATCAGGTAGCCAAAGTATTGGAGCTTCAGCTTCAGCATCAGTCCTTCCAATCAATATTCAGGACTGATTTCCTTCAGTATTGACTGGTTGGATCTGCTTGCTGCCCAAGGGACTCTCAAGAGTCAGGGATGGGCTCAGAACCTTAAGGCAGTGCTGGTGTGGACCCAGTGTGGGCCCGTGTCCATCAAGCCTCAGGATGAGGGTCACTATAAAAAATTATTGTGGCAGAATATCAAGCAGTAATAGCAAGCTCTTGTCAGTAAAAGGGTACCATTAAAAATGATGCTGGGACAACCAAGCTCTGAGGGTAAACTGAGGCAAGTGGTTATTTTACCTGCTGACCCTTGTCTTTTTTAGTTGCCTGTCTTGTTTCTGGTCTCCCCTTTTCTTGCTTGGTACATTCAAACCTTGTTGGATGCACATGGCTTGGCATAGCGTAGCTGAAGCCGTGTGGGTTGTTGGGTCCAGAGAGTCATGGTGTGTAAATGGTATGGTGTGAAACCATACACATGGCTCCCATCAAAGCTTTTAGGCAAAGAGGCCATGTGACATTATGTTTTAATATATACATGTGTTTGTATAATCACACAATTTATCTATATAAATATTATTTCTTACATATGAGGACATTGGGCATAGAGAGATCAGTTTCTGAAGCTAGGTCTCTGTCGCCAGATAGTAGCAGATAATTCCCACCTATCCTTTAGACATTGTTTTAAAAGTATGTTTATAGAGAATTATATTCATTTGATAATTGTGAATATCAAAATTTCAGAAGTTTAATGATCAAGTGATATGTCTTCTTCAAGATGCTTATTAGTTCTGGAAATGTAGAGAAGTGTTTCTAAAACAAAGTGATTTGAAGTTTAAAAAGAGGAGGAGTAAGGTGTAAAACATGGCATTGTATAAAATACTAAAAGAACTGTTAGAATGTTTTTGTATGTTACTGGGAAGTGACAGTAAAGGTGAGGAAGCTGCTTTTGAAGAGATTCTATTGAGTGAATTTCTTGATTTTCCTGCTGTCTGCCTGCACATCGTTGTGGGGTACACAGAGAAGGTCTATTAACTTGTCAGCAGCACTCACCGCAATGATGGCAACATTAAAAGCACATTTGCAGAACATAGCCAGTGGATCAGCTTTCTTGCCCTCTCCGGTGTGTGCCTGGCATTGTCGTATTCACAGATAAAGTGATCAGCCTCTGCATTTAGACTCTTCACTCTTTAGAAGAAGAAAACAGATCGTGTTCTTGATCAAGGATGCTGATGCCAAATTCCAAAAGGAAATTTGAACACAGCGTTTCAGAATTTGTAGGAATTACGAAGATAACTGAGGGCTAGGGAGAAATCCAACAGGGAAGAGTAGAAGGAAACCATTAGAAGTGTTGATTTTGGCTTTTATACCTAGTTAGTTTTGCTATTTTACCTTTTTAAAAAAAATGAAAACCTTTTGCTGATCTCATGTCTTTCTGCACCTCTCATTATGCTTTATGATGAAGAGGTACTAACCACGAAGCAGGAAACTTTAAGGAAACAAGTGGTCACTGCCCATCCATTTTTATTTCTTTCCACTATCTACATTCGTAGCACCACGATTACTGTTTTTAGTGAAGACCCAGAGTTATTTTTTAAAAATACTACACTTATTTTACAAAGGTGAGGGCATAGGTAACGTGTTTTTCATTCTAGCAAAGGTGGTTATTCTTCCTAACTTTGTTCCAGAGAGCCCAATGAAAAAGGAATTAAATTGCATTTTCTGTATATATCTTTACTGGTTTAGGCTTGCATGTACAGTATTCCATTTTTTTGTTTGAATACATTTTTTCTCCTTTTAGTTGAAATAGGACCCAGTGGGATATTATGAGGTACCATGTATGTAAACTTCATTAATTCCTCCCTTGTTTACTCTTTTTTAACTCATCCACTTTTTTTTTTTTTTTTTTTTTTTTTTTNAACCATACACATGGCTCCCATCAAAGCTTTTAGGCAAAGAGGCCATGTGACATTATGTTTTAATATATACATGTGTTTGTATAATCACACAATTTATCTATATAAATATTATTTCTTACATATGAGGACATTGGGCATAGAGAGATCAGTTTCTGAAGCTAGGTCTCTGTCGCCAGATAGTAGCAGATAATTCCCACCTATCCTTTAGACATTGTTTTAAAAGTATGTTTATAGAGAATTATATTCATTTGATAATTGTGAATATCAAAATTTCAGAAGTTTAATGATCAAGTGATATGTCTTCTTCAAGATGCTTATTAGTTCTGGAAATGTAGAGAAGTGTTTCTAAAACAAAGTGATTTGAAGTTTAAAAAGAGGAGGAGTAAGGTGTAAAACATGGCATTGTATAAAATACTAAAAGAACTGTTAGAATGTTTTTGTATGTTACTGGGAAGTGACAGTAAAGGTGAGGAAGCTGCTTTTGAAGAGATTCTATTGAGTGAATTTCTTGATTTTCCTGCTGTCTGCCTGCACATCGTTGTGGGGTACACAGAGAAGGTCTATTAACTTGTCAGCAGCACTCACCGCAATGATGGCAACATTAAAAGCACATTTGCAGAACATAGCCAGTGGATCAGCTTTCTTGCCCTCTCCGGTGTGTGCCTGGCATTGTCGTATTCACAGATAAAGTGATCAGCCTCTGCATTTAGACTCTTCACTCTTTAGAAGAAGAAAACAGATCGTGTTCTTGATCAAGGATGCTGATGCCAAATTCCAAAAGGAAATTTGAACACAGCGTTTCAGAATTTGTAGGAATTACGAAGATAACTGAGGGCTAGGGAGAAATCCAACAGGGAAGAGTAGAAGGAAACCATTAGAAGTGTTGATTTTGGCTTTTATACCTAGTTAGTTTTGCTATTTTACCTTTTTAAAAAAAATGAAAACCTTTTGCTGATCTCATGTCTTTCTGCACCTCTCATTATGCTTTATGATGAAGAGGTACTAACCACGAAGCAGGAAACTTTAAGGAAACAAGTGGTCACTGCCCATCCATTTTTATTTCTTTCCACTATCTACATTCGTAGCACCACGATTACTGTTTTTAGTGAAGACCCAGAGTTATTTTTTAAAAATACTACACTTATTTTACAAAGGTGAGGGCATAGGTAACGTGTTTTTCATTCTAGCAAAGGTGGTTATTCTTCCTAACTTTGTTCCAGAGAGCCCAATGAAAAAGGAATTAAATTGCATTTTCTGTATATATCTTTACTGGTTTAGGCTTGCATGTACAGTATTCCATTTTTTTGTTTGAATACATTTTTTCTCCTTTTAGTTGAAATAGGACCCAGTGGGATATTATGAGGTACCATGTATGTAAACTTCATTAATTCCTCCCTTGTTTACTCTTTTTTAACTCATCCACTTTTTTTTTTTTTTTTTTTTTGCCGCATTATGTGGCATGCTGGGTCTCTGTCCCCTGACCAGGGATTGAACCTGTGCTCCCTGCTTTAGGAGCTCAGAGACTTAATCACTGGACCACCAGGGAATTAGCCCCCACCATTCACTATTATTAAAGAAACTTCATCTAAGATTTACTCATGGTCTGTTGTGTATATTTATCAGTTGCTTTTGGCCAACATTAAATGAATTTGGGTCGTACTTTCATATAATATTGTATTATTTGCACTTATAGAAAATGTTAAATGTCACCATTGAAAAGGTGCATTGTACCCTATTTCTTGAACGTTTAGTTTAAAACAACTGTAATGCTTTTCTTTTAAAAAAGGTTTTAGAGACATCATCAGACCTTTGAGGCCCGATGTCCTCTGTCTGCATGCCTCCCGTGCCTCAGTCACACTTTAAACACAGCCAGAAGTGTAGCTGAGATGTCCTGTTCTTCTTGACATAGTCATTTTCTTATGATAAAAATGGTACAGCTGATGTTTATAATAATTTCAGACTTCTCAGCTTGGCTGGGACGTCATGTTGTTTGACACCTTTCATGACTCCTTATGAGAAAGAAGCAAATAATCATAAAGCAAGGAATTTTAAGAAGTCATAAAAAAGTGGGACTGAACATAGCACACTTTGATCATAGAGACAACATGGGCCAGTTTTTGGACTGGGGTTGATCAAAAGCATACTCTGTTAGTTAACACTTTCTCAGTAAAAATATAACATGACTTGTAAGAAGAATATACATCGTTTCAAAATCATAGTTTGTTTGGTTTATGTATCTTATACCAGTGTATTTCTCATTTGTAGTCTGTCTATCCAGTCAGTCTCATTACAACTTATGTTATTAGGAGGTTTAAATGTTTTAAAAAGATATCATTTTTTAATGTTACTGCTTGGGAATTAAAGGGGAGAAAAAGTTAAATCTGCTTTATATAGGTCCTGATATATGAGTGTTGACAATGTTTATCCATAAAATCTTATCAACACTTTATTGGGACAACTGAGTAATGGTTACCTGGTAACATTAAGAACAGCTATAAAGAGAATAACGTGTTTTTTTGTTGTTGTTATTTTCTTTTTTTAGATTTGTAGCCAAACCATGTGCCATAGCCCTCAACATTCAGGCTAATGGACCACAGATTGCCCAGCCAAATGCCATTCTGGAAAAGGTTTTCACTGCAATTACAAAGGTATGATTGTCCTTTCCTGGAATATGAATGGTTATGACCACTATTCTTAGTCTGAAATCATTTAATTCCCTCTCTGTTGAGTCTGAGAACTAGCATTTGCCTAGCCTCATGCTTGAAAGCATGGAAAGCACACAGGCACTGTGACTAAACTGAGAAAGGGAGAAGCCAAACGCACGTGGGCATGTTTGAGACCTGCGTGTTGACTCCCAAGTGTGTGCGAGAAGCTTGGCTGTGAGGCACAGTCTAGATTAGACAGGGAGGGCACTGATTCTGTGCCTCAGTCTCACCTGACGTGGAGCAGCATGTATGTTTGACGGTGGGGTGGGGCTTTGTGGAGGCGACTGGGGAGAGCTGCGAAATGATTACCGTAGCTGCGAGGAAAAGTGCCCATTTGCTTATGGAGTTGTCCATGTGTTCTAGCAGTTATGATACACAGGCCGACGTGAACAAAAATGGGAATGAATGATGGAGGGAAAGAAGAGCAGTAATATGAAGCCAAGAAGAGCGAGGGTCCAGAGAGTTACAAAGTACAGATTCACTGTAAAGAAAATGGGGGAGGAGATGATCGCTCTGCTGAGAGTTAAAGTCCAAACCAGGCTGGAAAGAGGCGAGCAGGGGAGAGGGAGGATGTAGAGGAAAGACTGTCACCGACTGCCAGCTGGTCTCTCCTTCTGAACAAAAAGAGGAGGAAGAAGATGGAAGTCAGAAACCCTCAAGCTAAGGCCATGAAAATGCAAGTCACAGCATCTGGATAGCTTATTCTTGCTGAAATCTCTCTCCCACTCTTTCATGGAAAAGAAAGGAGAAGCGTAACAGTCCGAGAAATACTGTGTGTTTGCGTATTAAATGGTCTGTTTTCGTGCTTTCATTTTTTCTGGGAGAATTTCTCAGGCTTCTAAAATGTGATTTGACCATGTTAAGCAAATTTTATTCCTTTTTTGGTATTTATGTTGCTGACCATTTTTATTGGTTCTCTCTTGTTGTAAAATAATTAATTCCAATTTTCAAACATGTTTGTTTATTTTATGGTCTACATTTCTGCCAGGATTCTCTAGGGTTTTCCCCTCTAGTCTTTTAAAAATGGTATTCTTCTCAGGAAAGAGAAAGAAAGCACACAATGTTTTTCTATCTCTGCTAAGAAGAAGAATAGAAAGAGTGGAATTTTAGGAAGAAGAGTGGAATGAATGGAATTTTTGTTTGGTGGGATGATTTTAGACTGCCACTTTCTAACCTGAAGGGACTCATGTGATAGAGTGTTTAAAGGAAGAAAATATTAGGAAGGAAATTGCATTTGTATTTATTAGTTTGTTGCAGCAAACACATTTCCCCCTTCTAAAATAGCAGACGTGTAGGGAGTTATAAGGGCTTCCCAGGTGGCTTGCTAATGCAGGAGATACAGGAGATGCAAGTTTGATCCCTGGGTCAGGAAGATTTCCTGGAAGAGAAAAATGGCAGCCCTCTCTAGTATTCTTGCCGAAAAATTCCAATAAACAGAGGAGCCTGGCAGGCTACAGTCCATGGGGTCACAGAGAGTTGGGCACAACTGAGTGACTAAGCACACACACCCATAGGAAGTTAAAGGTTCATTTTTTCATGTGTGATTACAGCATATTTGTATTTACCTTGTGAACTACTCTAAATGCATAAAAATGAATTTTCTACCCAAATGTTATGCCTCCCTTTAGGAATCCTGCGGTAGATGTTTTATTTCCCTTGCCTTATGTTTATTATGGTTACGAGGGGATTTTTCTCTATAAAGGTAATGAAAGGATTTTGCAGCCAGGTTGAGTGCTCTGGAGGATATTTGCTTCTAGCTAATTTTAATGATCATATTCTCTTGGTTTCCAAGGTGATTCTTTTGGAAATTTCTACATGATTAAAGCAGAAGCCTCAGGTTTTGAATTAAGGCTGTTTTTCCCTGAATTCTTTGTAGTTCGCCAGTGTTATCTGTGATATGAGAAAGGAACAGATCTGCTGACCAGAATACAAGCAGCAGGATTTGGAGGGTTTGAACAATGATTGTCTGGCATCCTGGCCTTGACTGTGGTTCCAGTTCATCTTTGAAGAAGGGCGTGTCTGTCATCTATCAAGTGTGAAGGGATATCCCCTTAGAACCCTTAAAATCTATTGCATGCAGGACTGGCTACGTAATTTTTGGAGGCTAGTGCAGAACTAAAAATGCAGGACCCTTTGTTCAAAAAGCACAAAAAGGTACCATTAAAGGCATAAAAAGAGAAAGCCTTTTCCTTTCTTGTGTAGTTTGTCTCTCTTGACTTGTCAAGATTTTTTATTTGGTATTTAATGCCATGCCTCTTAGGCATACTCATGAGGCAAGTGAAAACCCTGACAGATACCCAGGAACCCCACCCTGTGTAATTTAGTGCACACACAGCCCACTAGCTGCTGAGTTCTGTCTCTTTCCAGCTACTGGGCTAAATGTCTGTCCTTTTCAGGCCAGAGGAAGAAGTTGATACAGGCCTCTTTGCCTTCTTTAGGCCCACTGTTCCAACCTATAGTGGACAGGAGAGCTGCCAGTATACTGCATTCTCTGCTCCAAGACATACTAGTTACCTGGATTGGAGGGTTGGAGTGAGCAAGAGGCTTATCCTCACCGAGTCACCCACTAAGTACCTTGGGATGCTGCTAGCCCAGGGCGCAGGCGGCTGAGACACTGTTGGGTGTGAACACCTAATCCCACCCCTTTCCATGTTTGCACCTAGGGTAGCAGTAGTCAGTCAGCAGGAGTGGGAAGGTGAAGCCTGGAGGCCCTGGGCAGCTAGAGGACAGGGAAGTAAGGTACCCAGCCTCACCTGGAGCAGTGACGGGACTGTGTGTGAGCCAAGACTCTGAACCCCTGACCTGTGCTTCCCTGCCCCAGTGGACTTCCTATATGAAACGCCATCATCAAGAATTTCCAGATGGCAACCATAGAGTTTTAAACCCCAAGTGTGAGCCCTTCTTAGTCTGGATTCCTGTGTGAGTTCACTGGTCACATGCCCTGACTGAGCAGTTTTCATCTATGAAATTAGCTGATAAATGTGAACTGCTTCATAGTCTTTGGCTGTCTTTCCTGTTGAGGTAACATCTGCATGTCTTTTTCACTCTTTTTTTTTCCCTCTGTAAATCTAAAATTTTATAAATATCTCAGAGGACCTACCTCTGTTGTAAAATAATGAAAAGTATTGGGTTTTGAGCAGACTTGAGTTGTGCATTGGAGCGCTGGCTCTGCTGTTGCAGACACTGTGCAACATGCATGACATTGGCAATATGGCTTTGGGCTATAAGTCAGTAAGTGAGGGAGCTTTTATTCAGGCCTGGAGGTCTCTCCTTTAATTTACATTAAGAGCACCTGAGGTGTTAAATGTAGATTGCTGCATCTTATTTCTAGAGATTCTGATTCAGTAGATTTGTGATGGGGCTCAAATATCACTGAATATAAATTGTTAGACTCATTCAACAAAATGGCATGGTTATTTTACTTTAGTGAATATTTTGAGTTTATGATTCTTAACTGATTATATTCAGAGTTATCTGAATGAGATAGATGTAAATTAATCAATCATTTAATCTATTTATTTATATATCTTTCTAGCTTTTGGCATATATCTGTGATTGTAACAGCCTCATTTTCTCATCAAAGCAATTATTGAACCATTAAGGGTAAAAGATATTTGTCAGCTCTGAAACTAGGTTTTATGATCTAGAGAATTATGAGATTATCATATCATAATCTGCTTTTGGTCTGTTTATACTGTATTTTAAAAATTATGTGCGGGTTTCTGATTAGTTTTTCCTGATTCTCCTCTTATGCCTATTTCTCTTTTTCTTTTCCATCCTTGTATGTTTGTGTTTATGGAAATTAACCTGGGTATTTCTGGTATAAAAATATTTATGTAAGTCAGAGTTATTAATTTTTTCCCTTGGGAGTCTTAAAAAAAAGGAAAAGTACTATGGAGCAATTATAAAACATGACAATAAAAAATACACAAAAAAGAAGGAAAATCTTACAATATTTATTTTTTGGCAAACTAAGAGATATATATCTCCAGATTTCAAAATATATATAGAAAGGCTAAATAAAAACAGTTGGGGTTGGGCAGAAGCCAAGAAGGAGGACATAAAAAGCATGAAGTGTGCATAGAGGACCCTGTGGGAATAGATTTCAGGAAAGCCAGCAAAAATGACAGCTCCTAAAGGTAAAGCCAAAATTCTATCCACTGTTTGCAACACTAGGTATAGCAACAAGGCTAGTAGATGCCCTTCTAGACTCAGTTTAATTCAAAGAAGTGGAAGAAGTACACAGAAAACTATAGATGGATGGCACATCTTCAGGAGGCAGTGTTCTTTGGAGGCAAGGGATAGGCTACCCACTCCAGTAATCTTGGGCTTCCCTGGGGGCTCAGATGGTTAAGAATCCACCTGCAATGCAGGAGACTAGGGTTTGATTGCTGGATTGGGAAGATCCCCTGAAGAAGGGAATGGCTACTTACTCTAGAATTCTTGCTTGGAGAATTCCATGGACAGAGGAGCCTGGCAGGATACAGTTCTTGGGGTCACAATGAGTCGGACACGCCTGAGCAGCTTTCAGTTTCACTTTTCTAAACTACAGAAGTACCCTCCCTGCTCCCTATACTACCAGCAGCTGGTCAAGAAAATCCAACTCAGTCAATGATGGGTAATAAAGAAGAAACACACATAATCAAAGACAAGAAAAGGAATACGTAACATCAATTACTAACAAAAATTGTCACTGCAACAAGGAGGCCACAGGGCAACTGAAAATTGCAATCAAATATTTTACCTTAGACTTTATTTTTAAAAAAGCAATAACTCTGTTCAAGAAGACCATAAAAAATGAAATAGAAAACCTAAAGCAAAAAATAGTTGATCAACAAGAAGAGATGCAGTATGAGCTGGTTAGTTCAGGGGGAAAGTACTAAAACTATCACAGAAATGAAGACAAATTTGGAAAGAACACAGGAAACACTAAATGCTGCCGAAATCTCAGTGGGGAACATGGCAGATAGAAATAATCAGTTCAGTTCAGTTCAGTTCAGTCGTTCAGTCGTGTCCAACTCCTCATGACCCCATGAATCACAGCGTGCCAGGCCTCCCTGTCCATCACTAACTCCCGGAGTTCACTCAGACTTGCATCCATCGAGTCAGTGGTGCCATCCAGCCATCTCATCCTCAGTCGTCCCCTTCTCCTCCTGGCCCCAACCCTCCCAGCATCAGAGTCTTTCCCAATGAGTCAGCTCTTGCATGAGGTTGCCAGAGTACTGGAGTTTCAGCTTTAGCATCATTCCTTCCAAAGAAGTCCCAGGGCTGATCTCCTTCGGAATGGACTGGTTGGATCTCCTAGCAGTCCAAGAGACTCTCAAGAGTCTTCTCCAACACCACAGTTCAAAGGCATCAATTCTTCAGCACTTAGCCTTCTTCACAGTCCAACTCTCACATCCATACATGACCACTGGAAAAACCATAGCCTTGACTAGATGGACCTTAGTTGGCAAAGTAATGTCTCTGCTTTTGAATATGCTATTATAGAAATAATAAAGCTGAATAAATGAAATGAAAAAGAGATAAAAATAATTAGATATATAGAGCAAGCAGATATAGCATCTGTATAATTGGAGTCTCTTAAGGGAAAGTAGTCTACTTTTTGTGACCCCGTGGGCTTCTGTCCATGGAATTTTCCAGGCAAGAATACTGGAGTGGGTAGCCATTCCCTTCTTCAGGGGATCTTCCTGACCCAGGGATCAAGCCTGGGTCTCCTGCATTACAAGCAGATTATTTACCATCTGAGCTACCAGGGAAGTCTAAGGAAAAACAAAGTAGAAAAAATGTGTTAAGAAAATTTTCTTAAAATAAGTGGAGATTTATAATAGGTTAATAAAATGCAGTAAAAATAGACCCAAGAAGGTTTACACCAGGACTTATTAAAATATTAGACTTGAAATCTAAAAGAAATAATTCTTGGACAGCAAAGCATTGCAAACAGAAAAGCAAAAAAATATGTATTGTTTGTTTATGGAAAATATCCATATGACTTTAGTCATCTCTGTAGCAGTATTGTATAGGGCAACATTTTCCAGTATTTTCAAGGAAAATATGAAGTAAGAATTTTTATATTTAGGTAAGTAGTTTTTATAGTGTAAAGGCTAAAGACAAACATATTGAATTTGTAAAAATTGAGAGGAATTGTTCCCATGAGTCCTTTTTTGAAGAAACTTTGTGAGTATTTGGAGAAGGGAATGGCAACCCACTCCAGTATTCTTGCCTGGAGAATTCCACGGATAGAGGAGCCTGGCGAGCTACAGTCTATGAGGTCTCAAAGAGTCAGACATGACTGAGTAACTAACACTTGTAAGTATTAATTTCACCTGACCAAGAGATTGTTGGGAATATTGATGAGTTTTGAATACATTTAAACTGTAGAACTGAGACAGAAAGAAATGTGAGGATTAGGATGACAGAACAGAACGTAAACATTATATGCTCTCACAATGTAGAAATGATACATCTCACAATAACTGAGTTGAAAAAGGGAAGGAAGTGGGAGGTGGAGCAAGTTCATTAATTGCATAAGCTCTAATAGCTGGGAGTCAAAGCTTATCAGTTTAAGCAGCCAAATTGAGTAATAGAAGAATGAGCGTATTTAATAGTACATGAGTAAACTCCGAGAGAGAAAATTACTGACTAATATTAGGTGAAGAAGGAAGAAGAAATATGCTAGTTTTAAATATTGTTCATTTGGAATTTTTATTGACTGGAAACAGAAGAAAAGTCCTATGGTTATGTGGATTACCAGTAGAATAAAAATTACCCACACAAAGAAAGGGACATCAGCCATATTTGATTTGATAAAAATTTACCTAGTGGCTCAGGGGTAAAGAATCCACCTACCAATGCAGGAGGCCTGAGTTCAATTCCTGGGTTGGGAAGATGCCCTGGAGAAGGAAACAGCAACCCGCTCCAGTATTCTTGCTGGAGAATCCCCGTGGACAGAGGAGCCTGGTGGGTTACAGTCCATGGGGTCACAAAAGAGTCTGACAAGACTTAGTGACTAANTTCCTGGGTTGGGAAGATGCCCTGGAGAAGGAAACAGCAACCCGCTCCAGTATTCTTGCTGGAGAATCCCCGTGGACAGAGGAGCCTGGTGGGTTACAGTCCATGGGGTCACAAAAGAGTCTGACAAGACTTAGTGACTAATAGTAACAACAAAGTATAAGCTTATATCAATGAATATAAGTGGGTTTACCTCATCTAATAAAAATAATTCAGATTTAGGTCACATAGCTTATGAAAGTTACCTTTAGATAAACTAACTATAGACATTGAAAATAAAAGGATGAGTAAAGGTTTATAGACAAATATAAATAATAAAGAAAGTAGGGTATCTGTTTTTATTTAAGGAAAGAGTTCTGGACCAAAAGGTTGAAATGAAATGAAATATTGGCTTTTTATTGCCATAGGATACAATTCACAATGAAATTAAAATGGTTATGAATATACATGCATTAAATATGAGTGTATCCATGTACTTATAGAAAAGAGCAAAAGAAAAACTTATTTAATAGTAAAAAATTTTTATTTACATCTGGGTCATGAGAGGTCAAAATATGAAACGGAACATATAAAATAAAAAAACAGAATATAGCAACTAATTCTAAAAAGCATAATGAGGATGATTAAAGGGGTACATTTAGAACCCTGTATTCTGAATATAGAGACTATACTGTCTTTTAAAGAACATGTTAAATATTTTAAAAAGTCAACCTTTAATTATATAAAAATGGTGACAAATTTATAAAATAGGCACAATTGACTAATACTAGAAATCAGCAAAGCTCTTGCTTTCTTAATTAACTTTTGTGTAAAAATAAAATTTCAGAATATTTAGGAAACAGTGATGAAAGTACTACTTATGTACTATGCCAAAGTAGTACTCAGATGAAAACTCATATTCATATATATATACATATAAATAAAACCACTTGCTTAAACATTAGAAAAAGAACAACAAAATAAATGAAGGCAAACAGAAGGAAGAAATTAATAAAGATAAACATAGAAATTGAGTTAGCAAAACTATAGTATGGAAAATTAATCCAGAATTACTTGTCTATTTAATTTTTTAAAACCAGTCAGCTGACATTCATGTCCGTGAGTCTGAGTGAACTCTGGGAGTTGGTGATGGACACCGAGGCTTGGCGTGCTGCGATTCATGGGATCGCAAAGAGCTGGACACGACTGAGCAACTGAACTGAATTGATACGTATATATGTGTCAAAGCTATGGTTTTTCCAGTAGTTTAGTTATGTCTGGATGTGAGAGTTGGACTGTTAAAAAAGCTAAGCACTGAAGAATCATACTTTTAAACTGTGGTGTAGAAGACTCTTGAGAGTCCCTTGAACTGCAAGGAGATCCAACCAGTCCATCCTAAAGGAAATCAGTCCTGAATATTCATTGGAAGGACTGATGCTGAAGCTGAAACTGCAATACTTTGGCCACCTGATGCAAAGAACAGACTCATTTGAAAAGACCCTGATGCTGGGAAAGATTGAAGGCAGGAGGAGAAGGGGACGACAGAGGATGAAATGGTTGGATGGCATCACCGACACAATGGACACGAGTTTGAGTAAACGCTGGGAGTTGGTAACGGGTAGGGAGGCCTGGTGTACTGCAGTCCATGGGGTTGCAAAGAGTCAGACATGACTGAGCGACTGAACTGAACTGATATGTGTATAAAATAACCCATGGCAATGTTATTTATCGCAGCGTTGTTTATAGTAGTGGAAGTGTGGAAGCTGCCTGAGTGGGCATTAGTGGTGGAGTGGATAAGTAAATTGTGGCATGTCCATATAGTTCTACAAAAGGAGGGTGTTCCTGATACTGTGATATGGAAATATTCCAAGATATATTGCAAAGTGAAAAACCCAAAGTCCAAAATAATACAACAACTTTGTGTGAAGGTGTGAGGGGGTGGATATAAGAAGGCATTTCCAACTTTGCTTATATTCAATAAGATAACTTTGGGAAGAAATTGAATAGCCCATTACCTGGTAAGAAGGGGAGAGTAGGAACTGAGAGAATAGGTACAAATTGGAAGGTGAAATTTGGGATAATTTTTATTTTGTGAACCATATGAATGTTTTACCAATTCAATAGACTTAGAAAATGAATGAAAATTAAAAATGAATTCCTTTAAGAAAATAGTAGAGCCAGGGTATTCTTATTGTAGGCTGTGTATTTTTTCTCTATCATATTTTTAAATTGAGAGACAGAGGAGAGTATAGCCAGGTATTCTTCTAAGAAAAATACCACAAAGTACATGCCTCACTGAAAGTTAGCAAATAACTTTCACAGACCCAAGCTCAGCACATTTTATAACCTCAGTCATAAGACTAAGGCCGTTTGCTGTGTTTCCTGTGTGTCTGACACCTTGAATTTCTTGAGAGGCTTTAAAAAGGTGTCGTGTGTACATTCCACCCTTAGGACTTGGAAGCTGTTGGCCTGTCTTCCCCTACCCCATTTGTGGTTCTGTCTCCTGATTATTAACATCTCCTTAATTATAAAGCAAAGGTAGAATAAATAAAGGAGTAGAACTAACTCAGTTTAGTTTTGTTGTATGACAGGTCACCCTCATGTAATTGTTGGCAGGACACAGAAGAGAGGAGGGACAGAACTAATATGTACTGAGATTTGCATACATTTTTACATCTGGTCCTCAGCACTGTTTAGGTGGATAAGTAATTTTCCTTTGAACAGGTGAGGAAACTGAGGCTCAGAAAGTTCATCAGAACAAGAACTGAAGCTATGTCTATTATCTCCTAATTTTCTAGAAATGAGAATGAGAGACAGAGTAATATCATTATTGTTGTTGTTCAGTTGCTCAGTCGTGTCCGACTCTTTGTGATCCCATGGATGGTAGCCCACCAGGCTTCTCTGTCCTTGAGGATTCCCCAGCAAGAATACTGGAGTGGGTTGCCATGCCTTGCTCCAGGGGATCTTCCCTATCCAGGGATTGAACTGGGGTCTCATACGTTGCAGGCAGATTCTTTACCAGGTGAGCTACCAGGGAAGCCTTCCTGGAATTTGCTCAAACTCAAGTCCACTGAGTCGATGATGCTACTATATGACAAGCATAAATAGGGTCTCTTTCTATTTCACCAAGTTTGCATTTTCAGGTAATGCATAGTCATTGTAAAAAATCTGATGGAGTTTTCTAATCAAAAGGAAGACCAAGAAAAGAATAGTCAAGATGAATGTATAAAGAAGTGAAGACAGGGGAAATTGAAGAGGAAGAGAGAGAAAACATGTCTTTTAAGTGGAATTGGTACCTTAGGCTAAAATGGCATATTTGGGGATTATTCCAGGCTTTTGGTCTGTCCTACATTGTTTTGATATTTGATAATTGGGCACAGTATTTTCTCCTGAGAAAGTGAAATAATTGAATGAGGTCTTTTGGCCAACTCACCTTTACTTAACTCCTTTCCTGGTAGCTTGGTGGAGCTGGCTTAGCCAGTTGGCCATTTCATTGAGTCTTTGTTGCTGATAAGAAGTACAAGCATTAGAGTGAGATTTATATTTTCAGTGTTGTTTCGTAACGAGCAGCTTTTCTTGTCCTAAGTGGTTGTCTTTGTTCATGCTGCTGATGGAAGGCCTTGGTCCTCAGTACTCAATATAGCCAGCTAAGTAGTGGATAGAAAATACAGGGAAAACAATTATCTCCAGTATAGACCAGGGCAGATTTGTTTATAGTGAAGATGAAAATGTTTTCCTGGTACTTGTTTCGTAGCATCCTGATGAAAAGAGATTGGAGGGCCTCTCCAAGCAGCTGGACTGGGATGTTCGCAGCATTCAACGCTGGTTCCGACAAAGACGCAACCAGGAGAAACCAAGCACGCTGAAGAGGTTCTGCGAAAGCATGTGAGTTGCTCTTTATCTTTTTGAAAGAAAAACCTGTTTAACTTATTCATTCCATCCTTGAGGTGAAAAATAATGGCTTGGTGCAGGCTCCTCCCCTACCCCACCCCCGCTGCCAAAAGCATGCCTTCTGGTGGGAAAAAGTAGTCCCTGAAAAACTGGGGGATAGTAGTTTGTCAGAATTTGTGATTTCTACATCTGATGCAGTAAATGAAGTTTGCTTTCTAATGGAGTTTCAACACAGCAGGCAGATTACAAGGTCTACAGTGGTTTCAGTCAACTACCTTTGAAATGCTGCACAAAAAGCCATTACTTTTATATTTTGCATTTTAATAGAGGGGACTTTTACTGTTATGATGTACTTTCCACTGATAAAAGCTGAGATACTAGGATATATTATCAGAGGGTCATGATGATGTCCTGTCTTCCTGGAGTTGTAAGAAATGGCTATATTATATTCTTTGGTGAGTTTAATGAAGCACTTGAAGTTGAGGGTAGAATGAAAGTCTCTTCCATTTCTGAAGTGTGAACTTTTTGATGTGTAAATTGGAAGTCAATAAAGCTGTTAAAAATAGTATAAGGCCTGCAGGGAACTCTTTGTGAGCACAGTGTTATTTTGAACTAGTAACACTGAAAACCCACACTGTAGAAAAGTTAGAGAAAAAAATATTGAAGCATCAAGCACATCCCCAACAAAGGCAAGATTCTGCCTTGAGACTGGTTGCTCTACGTGGTCTTCATCCTTTGAAATGAGACTGTGCCTTTGTCTAACAGTGCTTTTCTTTGGGAGCTTTTTCCTGATACCTGGTCCCTTAAACAAGAATTCTGTCAGTATAGCTCTTTCCTTTTGGGGTCAAAGTTGCATTTTCAAGTTTAGCTTTCAATTATGCTGAAAACGTATGTTAACAGTTGCAATCGAAAGCTTAGAGGGAAATGTAATTTTATGGGATAAATGAATGAGAGGCAAAATAATATCATAAATCCTCAGGCTGGATAAATATGGGAAACATAAACAGGGTCTTCAGAAGGTCAGAATATATATATAAAACCTGGACAAACAGCCTAGCAGATAGAATATGCAAAGCCCTTCCTATAATTGAACTAGTGGCAGTTCATGGAAGAAGGATTTATGGATCTGGGCTCCTGATCAAAAGCCAGAATAGCTTCCTGGTCTGGTTGTACCACATGCACAAAGGGCCTGGGCTCCATTGCTGAGCAGCAGGTCTGAGTAGAGGTGAAGAGGGCTTCTGAGGTGGTGCTAGTGGTAAAGAATTGCCTGCCAAGGCAGGAGATGCAAGAGAAACAGTTTCGATCCCTGGGTCGGAATTGTCCCCTGGAGTAGGAAATGGCAATCCACTCCAGTATTCTTGCCTGGAAAATTCCATGGGTAGAGAACCCTGGTGTACTACAGTCCACGGGGTTGCAAAGAGTCAGACACGACTGAGCACCCACACATACAGGGTCTAGACACATGCCCATGGGGTGAAATTCATGTGCCATCTTCCTTTCCTTTAACTTCTTTGGGAACTCAGTGCAATCCCTTTCCATTCTATAGAGTCAACACCACTTTCTGTGCCAGTACCACAGGAATCAATCACCTGGATCTTGTTAAAATGCATCTGATTCAGTTGCTCAGTCTGGGATAGCAGCCAAAATTGAATATTTAACAAGTTCCCAGGTGATTCCACTGGTCCATTGACCACATTTTGAATAGCAAGGCTAAGCGGTGTACCAGTGTCTTCTTCCTGAATTCAGCTCATTTTTATCTGCATACCACAATTACCTGGATGTTCATAGTTATAATCAGTTAAAAATTTTTAAACGATTACTAGAGACTTGGTAATGTGAAAACACAGTACGGGTGGGTGGTGCATACAGTATTGATTAGGATCTCCTCCCTCAAGAAGCTTCATATGATAGTGTCACAAGGAGATGGGACAGAATATCTAAGTATGTGTGGATCCATTATAGACGCTAAGAAATAAACGTGTATGTGTTCTATATGGTTGGTATGGACAGGCAGTAAAGATTAAAGGAGAAAGATCAGCTATGGGTTAGGGCATAAATCAGGGTTCCTGGGACTAGAACAGTCTGTACCGGTGGCCTTGACCTCTCCTTTGTTGAACTTTGCTTTGAAACTCTCTTCTTTCTTGACTTCTGAGTTGCCACCAGGTTTTTACTCTTGGCTTGCTAAGGGCCTCTGTTTGCACCATTTGTTCTGCATTTTCACTGGGTCTTTAATGGGCTACTTCTCCAGATCTGACCTTTATTTTTCTCATTCTATCTTCTACTTCTCTCCCTTCATCAGCATCTTCCAAAGTTATGTGTCCAGTGCAGAGGTTTTTTCTGCACCATCATTCTGCTGTCTCTCACTGGAAACTCTGATTTGCTTTCATGTCTGACTTCCCTCTTTCACCAGTTGTTTGTATGCCTCCGTTCTGAAACAGCTGGAAACTCAACCTAATTAGCCACTCCCATTAGTTCCATTCAGTTCAGTTCAGTTCAGT
>SJYW01005949.1:1166693-1191685 GCA_006410735.1 Raphicerus campestris
AGTCCATCCTAAAGGAGATCAGTCCTGGGTGTTCATTGGAAGGACTGATGTTGAAGCTGAAATTCCAATACTTTGGCCACCTGGTGCGAAGAGTTGACTCATTTGAAAAGACCCTGATGCTGGGAAAGATTGAAGGCAGGAGGAGAAGGGGATGACAGAGGATGAGATGGTTGGATGGCATCACCGACTCAATGGACATGGGTTTGGGTAGACTCCGGGAATTGGTGATGGACAGGGAGGCCTGGCGTGCTGCGGTTCACGGGTTGCAGAGAATCGGACATGACTGAGTGACTGAACTGAACGGAACAACATACTTTGTTTATGTGAATATTTAGCTTTTCTTAGCTTGTCTGTATATTTTATCCCTAATTGTATCACGTGTGCTCCTTGAGGACACAAGAATTGTATCTTGTTTTTCTTACATTCTTCTCAGCCTTTATTACAACATATAGAGTCTGCTGAATAAGTATTTTTTTAAGTGACTGTATGTTATGAAGGCGTTATTTTGGAAGGGTTTGCTGATCTAAGTTGGCATCCTGCCTCCCCAAATGAAGAGTTCCTAATATAGACACCATTTGGCTTAAAATTTGTCTGGGAAAATTACTGAACAGTGAGACAACTTCAAAGACAAGAGTTCAGAGGAAAGATTGAGGTGGCAAAGGAGAACATTGAGACAACACCTTGAGGAATTAAGCAAAATTATATTGGTCTATGTGTGCAGATGTGTATGTCATGGTTATTTGCTCATCAGTATAAAAGATGATCTGGAAAGCTTGCTCTTAATCACGGATGCACTTCATAGGCACCTGGTGTGCTTTTCAAAATACACACACCTAGGCCCCACCTCCGGATGTCTTATTCAGTATGGTGACCCAGGTGAGGGCCTATCTTGGGAGGAATACCCTGAATACTTATAATAACGCATCCCTGATTAAGAAGCACTAATCTCTGAAAAGAGATGACTGCTTTTCAAAAGTTCTAAAATTCAAAGTCGCAAGACAGCACAGATTTGGGGCGTGTGGATCTAGGCTCAAATGTAAAAATTCTATAGTTTTTCTGTTATGTAAGTTATTATTTTAGAAACTATAGAATTCCTTCAGGGGAGCATGCTTCGTCTTCTGGCAGTGTAGAACAGCACTGATATGCATGCCAAACAATGCTGGTAGCCATCTGTTGGCCTGTCCAATTTTTGGCACACCCATTTAATACAGATGGACTGAATAGAAGTTGTTCTGCGAGTAGTGTGTTGAAACATTGATGTGACTTTTTTTTCCCCTTCATGCTTGATGTCAGTCATTAGCAGCTGTGTAAGTTTTGATGAATATTTCTTGCAGAAGCTTTTAAATCCTTATTGGCAACTGAAATAGAGATTTTCAAGAGTGAACGAACAGTTTATAAAAAGGAGATGACACTTATTCTGAAGGTTTTATTTTTATTGAAAATATTATTTATTTTTATATTATCTTGATGCAGTTGTTAGAGGAGGAAGGCAAAGTTTCCGTAGCCTCAAACCATGGATTCTCTGGCTAAAAGCTCTCACTTAGAACCAACAAGTTTCTCCTAAATTGAATTGGGTTGCAGCTTGCTCCATATGGACTCTTGTAAGATGAGGGCCTGAGATTGTCTTTTCTTTGTCGTTGCTGTTCAATCACTAAGTCGTGTCCTACTCTTTGTTACCCCATGGACTGTAGCATGCCAGGTTTCTCTGTCCTCCACTGTTTTCTGGAGTCTGCTCAAATTCATGTCCTTTGAGTTGGTGATGCTATCTAGCCATCTCATCCTCTGTCATGCCCTTCTCCTTCTGCCTTCAGTCTTTCCTGGCATCAGGGTCCTTTCCAGTGAGTTGGCTCTTTGCATCAGGTGGCCAAAGTATTGGAGCTTCGGCTTCAGCAACACTCCTTCCAATAAATATTTAGGATTGATTTCTTTGAGGATTGACTGGTTTGATCTCCATATTGTCCAAGGGACTCTCAAGAGTCTTCTCTAGCACCACAATTTGAAAGCATCAATCCTTCAGTCCCCAGCCTTCTTTATGATCCATCTTTCATGTCTGTACATGATTTCCTACTGGAAAAACCATAGTTTTGATTATACAGATTTTTGTTAGCAAAATGATGTGTTTTTCAATATGCTGTCTAGATTTGTCATCACTTTCCTTCTGAGGAACAAGCATCTATTAATTTCATGGCTGTACTCACCATCCACAGTGATTTTGGAGCCCAAGAAAACAAAATCTACCACTGCTTCCATTTTTCCCCTTCTATTTGCCACAGAGTGATGGGACTAGATTCCATGATCTTCATTTTTTGAATGTTGAGTTTTAAGCCAACTTTTTCACTCTCCTCTTTCACCTTCATTAAAAGGCTCTTCAGTTCCACCTCACTTTCTGCCATTAGGGTTGTATCATTTGCATAATTGAAGTTGATATTTCTTCTGGCAATCTTGATTCCAGCTCGTGATTCATCCAGTCCTGTATTTCACATGATGCACTCTGCATATAAGTTAAATAAACAAAAATACAGTTTCGAACCTGTCAGTTATTCCATGTCTGGTTCTAACTATTGCTTCTTGACCCACATACAGGTTTCTCATGAGACAGATAAGATGGTCTGGTACTCCCATCTCTTTAAGAATTTTCCAGTTTGTTGTGATCTGCCCAGTCACAGGCTTTAGCATAGTTAATGAAGCAGAAACAGATGTTTTTCTGGAATTTCCTTGCTTTCTCTCTGGTCTAGTGAATGTTGACAATTTGATCTCTAATTCTTCTGCCTTTTGTAAATCAGGGCTTCTCTGGTGGCTCAGAGGTTAAAGCCTCTGCCTCTAATGCAGGAGACCTGGGTTCGATCCCTGGGTTGGGAAGATCCCCTGTAGGAGGAAATGGCAACCCACTCCAGTATTCTTGCCTGGAGAATGCCGTGGAGGAAGGGGCCCGGTGGGCTACAGTCCAAGGGGACACAACTGAGTGACTTAACTTTCTAAATCTAGCCTGTTCATCTGGAATTTCTCAGTTCATGTACTGCTGAAACCTAGCTTGAAGGATTTTGAGCATAACCTTACTAGCATATGAAATCAGTGCAATTGTCTGGTAGTATGAACATTCTTTGGCATTGCCCTTCTTTGAGACTGGAATGAAAACTGACCTTTTCCAGTCCTGTGGCTCTGCTGAGTTTTTTCAAATTTGCTGACATTTTGAGTGCAGTCTTTTCTTTAGGAATTCCATTTTAGTGTTGGTGCTGATTAAAACTCCCCCAAGTGCTGCCATATGTGGATGCTTCTGTTCAGTGGCAGCACATTGCCTAAAATAGGGAACCTTCTGGCAGCCAGGTAAAGGACTGGCAGAAAGGGTCTCATGAACTGGCCCAGGCAGGGTCCTGCCTACCAGGATGAGCTGCACATCCCCCAAGGGAGGATCACTTCCTCTTCCTTGCTGCAGCTTTCTCAAAAGAGTATTGTGAAATGAAGGTCCGCTGTGCCCCCCCAAAAAACCAAAAACTTTTTGGAATTGTGACTTTTATTTCTGCAAAAGAGTCCCACTGTGATCTTAATTTGTGATTCCCTTGAAGTAAGGATAACTCAATAGTGAGTTAGGAGTGGCCTAACCAGTTGCCCACATGCCACCAAGTGAAGAAGTTAAGTCACTCAGTCGTGTCCGACTCTTTGTGACTGTAGCCTACCAGGCTCCTCAGTTGCCATTTCCTTCTCCAGGGGATCTTCCCAACCCAGGGACTGAACCTGGGTCTCCCACATTGCAGGCAGATGCTTTACCATCTGAGCTACTTGGGTCTCCTGGAAACCCCAGGGGTGGAACCAAGTGGAGGAAGTCCCGACTCAATCACTATTTTTATTTGCTAGCTGTTTTACTTGGACAAATTATTGATGCTGTCTTATGACCTATGGAAGAATGTGGAGCCTAATCATTGATGGGGTTGAGGAGAGGAAATGGGGCTCTAAGGATACAATGAATTGAGATGTATATCCCTTTATTTCAGATCAATCTTTGATCTGAGTAAATTTTGTGGCCAATATATTCAACAAGTTTTCATAACCCAGCCACCTGTTTGCAGGAAAAAAAATCCGACAACAACTGAATGATTGTAAACTGTTCTAGAATCTTCCATATATTTTACAGTCTTATGATGGGTGAAATTTTGCCAGAGAGAAAATTTAACTTATTTTCTTTCTCCATCAGATCATGACATGAGCCTCATTTACTAAGTAACTACCAAAGTTTCCTGAAGATTGATGTAATTTTTAAAGTAAAGAATAAGGAAGTATTATTTTTTAAAGGAATATCATCTTTATTTCAGAGAAGGCAATGGCATGCCACTCCAGTACTCTTGCCTGGAAAATCCCATGGACGGAGGAACCTGATAGGCTGCAGTCCGTGGGGTCACAGAGAGTCGGAAACGACTGAGCGACTTCACTTTCACTTTTTACTTTCATGCATTGTAGAAGGAAATGGCAACCCACTCCAGTGTTCTTGCCTGGAAAATCCTAGGGACGGGGGAGCCTGGTGGGCTGCCGTCTCTGGGGTCGCACAGAGTTGGACACAACTGAAGCAGTTTAGCGGCAGCAGCATCTTCATTTATTTATTTTGGTACTGGGATTTATGACTGACAAAGCATTGATGCTGATCCTGTCTGGAAAAAATTAGTCCTTAAAAAAATTGAAGGACAACCTCTTAGTTCTTGAAAAGTACATTGTGGAGTTGTTTTGTTACTGTTGTGATGGTGATTGTTTCCCATTAATATACAATAGTCCTTGGATTGATGAACAACTTTTAAAGTATGTAGTTACACATCTAGTTATTGTTCAAATTTGGTTGAGTCAGTGAATGTCTTGATGTTCATGACTATTCTTGACTATTATAAATGGTTTTAAATCCATGGTTTGTATTCAGGTCAGTTGTAACTTGGAGCAGGGAGCAGCAAATTTTTTCTGTAAATGGAAAGGAAATATTTTTAGCCACGTGAACCTTATCACAATACTACTCAGCTATTGTCTCAACAAAAACAGTCAGAGACAAAGTGCATGTACATGGCTGGGTTCCAATAAAACTGTAATTATGGGTACCGAAATGTGAACTTACATTTTCATGTATCGTGAAGCATTATTCTTTTTTTTAATTTATTTTATTTTTGGCTGCATTGGGTCTTTCTTGCTGTGCTAGGGCTTTTCTGCAGTTGCAGCAAGTGGGGACTACTCTTTAGCTGCAGTGCCCAAGCTTCTCCTGGTGGTGGCTCCCCTTGTTGTGGAGCACAGGCTCTAGGGCATGTGGGCTTCAGCTGTTGCAAGCACTTGGGCTCAGTAGTTGTGGCTTATGGGGTTAGTTGCCTTGCGGCATGTGGGATCCTCCCAGACCAGGGATTGAACTGGTATCTCCTGCATTGCAAGGCAGATTCTCAACCACTGGACCACCAGGGAAGCCCCCATGGAGCATTATTCTTCATTTTTTTTTTCAATCATTAAAAATTTTTAAAACTATTCTTAACTCATGGGCTCTAGGAAAACAGATGGCAGACTGGATGTGGCCAGGAAGCCATAGTTTGCTAAATCCTACTTGAGGATTACAATACTATTAGCAGTTCTATGAGAGTTTTAAGAAAAAAATTACATGATGTTATAACTACAGGCATAGTCACCATTGCCCAAAGAGTTGCCATTTAATAGAAGCATTAGAACAGTTCTATAATCAGTGTAAGTGTGTGTATATGTATTTAGTTGCTCAGTCATGTCTGACTCTTTGCAACCCCATGGACTAGCCTGCCAGGCTCCTCTGTCCATGGAATTCTCCAGGCAAGAATACTGGAGTGAGTAGCCATTCCCTTCTCCAGGGGATCTTCCAGACCCAGGGGCTGAACCCAGGTATCCTGCTTTTCAGGCAGATTCTTTCCTGTCTGAGCCACCAGGGAAGCCCAGTGNATTCTCCAGGCAAGAATACTGGAGTGAGTAGCCATTCCCTTCTCCAGGGGATCTTCCAGACCCAGGGGCTGAACCCAGGTGTCCTGCTTTTCAGGCAGATTCTTTCCTGTCTGAGCCACCAGGGAAGCCCAGTGCCCATCTGTAATATTTCTGGGGCACAGTGCTTTGATGCTGTACTGTTTCATTAGTCCATCAGACCCTCTTTGAAACTGTTAGTGTTCTTAAGAGAGTGTAACTTTCACTACAGAAATTCTGAAGATTGATGAACTGAACTATATACAGTCTACTCTTCTGCTATGAGAAAGCTTTTGAAACTTTTCTCAATTTTTCTACTCCACACCTACCATCTGTGAAAAGTGAACTCAGCTTTTCCATTTAGATCAAGCCTCTCACATTCCTTGATGGCATATGGCTAGGCCTCTAACTCATATGTACCAGCTAATTAAGGAAAATAGATTTTCACTAAAAATATCAGAGAGGCCACTCTTTGGCCAAGCTGACTACATCTGAGGTACTGCTGGTCAGTTTTCTTTAAATCCTGGATTTCTCAAGGCTCTGTAGTTTTCCCAATAATTTTATTTAACATGGATAGTGATGAAAAGGACAGAGTATATGGAGGAGTAACTGAATTTATTAAGGCTTAATGTTCTTATTTAATTCTTATCTGCCAGGTTTTGAATCTATATGCCATTTCTTATTGTTGTGTAGTCTATTTTAAAAGTTATTAATATCCAATTTAGAACGAACTAGTGAAAATCATTACAATCAACTTTGATTATAGAGGACATATTTCCTCTATATATGTATATATAATGCTTATTTAAAAATTGGGGGAAAACACTCCAAAGCCTATCATCCAGATATAAACACTTTCACTTTTACTACTTATACAGTATTATATCGATTTCTCCACACAAATACTCATGCATATATGTATCTGAGCATGATTCCTGCCCTCCTTGAGATTTTTTTATAGACCCTGCCTCCTCAGAGTGCCAGAGTCAGTGCCTTCCACTGATTGAGGCTGTAGAAGCATTATGTGTTATGCTTTATCTTCAGTCTCTATGATCATTTACCCCTGAGTGGCAGTGGAGCCACTGTGTTGTAACAGGATGTATATATTCCTAAAAATCGCCACGGCAGGCACAATTACACTTAAAGACA
The DNA here is from genome assembly GCA_006410735.1 of Raphicerus campestris. Classification (NCBI taxonomy): domain Eukaryota; kingdom Metazoa; phylum Chordata; class Mammalia; order Artiodactyla; family Bovidae; genus Raphicerus; species Raphicerus campestris. The sequence goes on from SJYW01005949.1 coordinate 1,173,780, forward strand.
TGAAAACACAATGCGGGGCTTATGAGAAAAATGAGTCAGGGGCCAGGCACTCAAAGCATCATCAGTGACATATTTCAAATAAAGACAGGAGCCTGATACACATAGCATATTTTCACACATGTTAAATGGCTAAGAAATACGTGATGTCTATAATAAATATGGCACTTTACCTTGAAAAAGACGTGAAGTCTGCCTGTAATTTGGTATATTAGTTTGTTGTGCTGTGCTCACTTAGTCGTGTCTGACTGTTTGTGACCCCATGGACTGTAACCCGCCTGGCTCCTCTGTCCATGCAGATTCTCCAGGCAAAAATGATGAAGTGGGTTGTCCTGCCCTCCTTCAGGGGATCTTTNCTCACTTAGTCGTGTCTGACTCTTTGTGACCCCATGGACTGTAACCCGCCTGGCTCCTCTGTCCATGCAGATTCTCCAGGCAAAAATGATGAAGTGGGTTGTCCTGCCCTCCTTCAGGGGATCTTTCCGACCCAGGAATCAAACTGGGGTCTCCTGCCTTGCAGGCAGATTCTTTACCAGCTGAGCTACCAGGGAAGCCCATATTCATTTGTTAGGGATGCATAATTAAATAGCACAGACTGAGTGGCTTACACAACGGAAATGTATTTCTTACTGTTCCAGAGGTTGGAAGTCCAAGATCAAAATGTCAGAGAGTTGATTTCTCTGGAGGCCTCGCTCCTTGCCTTGCATGTGGCTGCCTTCTTCCTGTGTCTTCACGGGGTCTTTCCTCTTGCACCTTCATCCTTGGTGTCCTTCCCTCTTCTTATAAGGACACCAGTCATACAGTTTGCCACTCTTATGACCTCATTTAACCTTAGTTACTTCCTCAAAAGTCTATTTCCAAATACTGTCACATTAGGAGTTAGGGCTTGAATATATGAATATATGAATGCCATCCAAAATGCAATCCAAAATGCTGCTTGAGGGGGTGGGAGGAGGGTGATCTGAAATGGGAGAGAAAGTTGTCACAATGGTGGGTTTATCTCACAACACATGTGAACTGAAGTAGCTTGGAGATGGTGAGGGCCGTGTGTGTGTGTGTGTGTGTGTGTGTGTGTGTGTGTTTTGTGTATTCCCACACTGCCTCCTTCCTCCTCCTAGCTAAACTCATTATAGTTTTCTGCTTCCACCTAGTGTTTCTGGCAGATTAAATTGCATGTAAGCTAATGTGAAATTCATGTTACGCCCAAGCAATGTTGGGAGACATTTATCATTTCAGCATATGGTTTACAGCAGGATTATGATGTAGTGAACTCTAGGAGCCAGGTCTGTGAGTGTGAGTCCCTTCTCTAATATAAAGAGGTATGTGGGGGTGTTTGGGAGAGTTGTCTGACCACCCTAAGCTTCAGTTTCGTTGTTTGTAAAACAGGCATGACAGTAGTGCCTGCCTCATGGGGCCTTTGTGAAGCCTAAAAGGAATTAACATATATGAAGTGTTTAGAGAGGTGTCTTGCACATAGTAAGCGGGTAGTAAATGTTAGCTGCCTTCCACATCATTGGACTCTGTTGGTCACATTCGTGTGATAGAAGCAACAAATAGCTAGTACAGCGAGCCCTCTGTCTGCAGATGTGGAACCCACGCCTCCGTAACCTGCAGGTACAGAGGACTGGCTGTACTATGCCGTTTTTAAAAGGGATTTAAGCATCTGAAGATTTGGGTATCTGTGGGCATCCTGGAACTAATCCTCCATGGTTACCAGGGGAAGACTATAGCCTGTCACACCCATGCACTGGCTGTGGGCACCTTCCCTGGCAGAGGTGGCTGTGGCATTTGTCATTTGGAGAAGAGAAATCCAAGGAGATGCATGGGAAGCAGCTTCTCAATTTAAAGCAAAACTCTTTCATCCTGTGGAACCCCAAGGTGGGCAGAATCCATGTGGGCCCACAGGGCTGTCAACTTGGACTTTACTGACACATACAGAAAAGATGCAAAATCCACCTGAGTTCAGAGCATTGGAGCCTTTGGCTGGCTGCTCAGTAGCAATATGACAGAAGTGGATGAGAAAAGGTGTCCTACTTCAGCAGGGAGCCAGGCCCGCTGTGCCTCTAGAAGCCCAGGCTTTTGAAGCACCACATGAGAAATGTCAGAACACACAGTGAATATCTTTGAACCACAGAGATTTAAAGTTTGCCCAGGCGATTCTGAGAAGGGCACAGCTTGTCTCCACCAGGAGGGAGGGAGGAACAAAGCTGGGTTTCCCGCGGTGCTGGCTTTGGTAAAGCTGTCTCTGCTGGGGCCGGGATAGTCTGAGCAGCCTTAGGAGGTCAGTGTAGCTTCTGGGGACAGTTTGCTGTGGGAGGCAATGGATCTTGTACATATTTGAGGACAGAAATCAGATTACCTGGTCCATGTCCTGGCTCAAGTTCTGTTACCCTTAGCGAATATGGTAAGTTTCCCAGATGCCTCTTCTGTCAAGGGGAAATGACTCCTATTTAGGGGATTAAACGAGAGTCTCTCAGTGCCTGGTTCCCTTTCAGGTAGGCTGCAGAGTTGGGTAAGCATCAGCTTCTGACTTTGCGGGACTCACCAGGCAGTTGATTCTGTTATTAGTACAATTGTTAAGTACCTTAGCTAGAGAGCCATGAGCTACAAGACTTAAGTGATGTGGCTCCTTTCTAGGACTTCTTTATTGCCCCAGCCATGGGATTTCCTGGGTCTTGTATATTAATTTGCCGTCAGGAGAACTGTATTTTAGGTTGTTGAGAAAGAAGTGCTGTTGCTTCTTCTTGGGAATCCAGTGTGGTTTCCCCCTGCTCCTCTCCTTCTCTTTTGTCTTTTGCCCCCACCCCCCACTTTGCGCTCACCTCCTGCCTGGTGCTGTTGCAGGGCCACTTGCCTTCTGCTTCTTCCAAGCTATTCTCCCTTCTGTGATTAACTTATGGTGGCCACATTCTTTAGCCAGGGGCAGACAGGAGGTGTAAAAGAATCCTCTGTCATCACTAATTTAGCTGTAGTTGTCTTAAAAGTTGGCCTTCCCAGGTGGCTCAGTGGTAAAGAATCCACCTGCCAAAGCAGACGCGCAGGAGGTATGCATTCGATCCCTGGATTGGAAAGATCCCCTGGAGAAGGAAATGGTAACCCACTCCAGTATTCTTGCCTGGGAAATGGAAGAATCTGGCGAGCTACAGTCCATAGGGGCTCAAAGAGTCAGAAAAACTGAACTGAATATGCACACACATCTTAAAAGTTGAAACATAGCATGTGACTCCTGACATTTGATTATACCATCTACTAATGTAAGGGGTGAATGAGTTTCTCTGTGAGGTGGTGATAGTGGGGAGGATAGGTACTTGGAACAGAACAACAGGAGGTCCAGCATTGTCTCTTTTGGAAAGATTTGAACAAATTCCAAGTGACTATCAGGGAAGCAAGTTCAGGCCTCCCCGAATCTAAATTCATAATGAGCTCTCCATGTGATTGGAAACTTAGCTAAAAGCAATTAAAGCTTATTATTTTCATTCTAAATACAACTTGAGCTGCTGGCTTTGTCTTTAGGCCTGTCAGGATATGAGCAAACTATTTTAGAAAAATCACTTCAAATTTGGCCAGTTTTTCTTATTTTGCCCACATATTGACTCAGAGCAGAGCAGTTGCCCAGTGATGGGAGGCTATATACTGTGCTTAGGGCTCAGCTGTGTAGAAATTTAATGATACTGTTGTGTGGAGGATGCACTGTGAGTGAGGCAATTTCTGCGTGCCACGCACGTGGTGCACCATGACACATAGGTCAAGGCCAGCAGCAGAGTTGGCATTAAAGGTTAGCACACAAATCAGCCATAATTGTTGTAAAGCAGAAGCCAGCACAACATGGTAGAGCAGTTTTCCTCCAATTAAAAAATGAAGGTTAGTGTGCAAGTCTTGGCTAGTCTGCAGGATTCTGATAATGCCTGCACTCTCTGTATTTAGCTCCAGATATAATGAAAATTCATGTTTTCATCTTCCGTCTTTCAGATGTAGTGGACACCTAATGCAGGTAGGAAAACTAGACTCNAAAGAATCCACCTGCCAAAGCAGACGCGCAGGAGGTATGCATTCGATCCCTGGATTGGAAAGATCCCCTGGAGAAGGAAATGGTAACCCACTCCAGTATTCTTGCCTGGGAAATGGAAGAATCTGGCGAGCTACAGTCCATAGGGGCTCAAAGAGTCAGAAAAACTGAACTGAATATGCACACACATCTTAAAAGTTGAAACATAGCATGTGACTCCTGACATTTGATTATACCATCTACTAATGTAAGGGGTGAATGAGTTTCTCTGTGAGGTGGTGATAGTGGGGAGGATAGGTACTTGGAACAGAACAACAGGAGGTCCAGCATTGTCTCTTTTGGAAAGATTTGAACAAATTCCAAGTGACTATCAGGGAAGCAAGTTCAGGCCTCCCCGAATCTAAATTCATAATGAGCTCTCCATGTGATTGGAAACTTAGCTAAAAGCAATTAAAGCTTATTATTTTCATTCTAAATACAACTTGAGCTGCTGGCTTTGTCTTTAGGCCTGTCAGGATATGAGCAAACTATTTTAGAAAAATCACTTCAAATTTGGCCAGTTTTTCTTATTTTGCCCACATATTGACTCAGAGCAGAGCAGTTGCCCAGTGATGGGAGGCTATATACTGTGCTTAGGGCTCAGCTGTGTAGAAATTTAATGATACTGTTGTGTGGAGGATGCACTGTGAGTGAGGCAATTTCTGCGTGCCACGCACGTGGTGCACCATGACACATAGGTCAAGGCCAGCAGCAGAGTTGGCATTAAAGGTTAGCACACAAATCAGCCATAATTGTTGTAAAGCAGAAGCCAGCACAACATGGTAGAGCAGTTTTCCTCCAATTAAAAAATGAAGGTTAGTGTGCAAGTCTTGGCTAGTCTGCAGGATTCTGATAATGCCTGCACTCTCTGTATTTAGCTCCAGATATAATGAAAATTCATGTTTTCATCTTCCGTCTTTCAGATGTAGTGGACACCTAATGCAGGTAGGAAAACTAGACTCCCAACAAGGAGGGGAAATAAGTATAATTCACCAAAGTTATGTTATAGTCTGGATTCCATAATGAGGCCTTTACATTTAACCCTCATCACCACCCTCTGTAATAATGTGTTCAGTCTTAAAAACCTTTGAAGAAACCAAAGCAAAGAGGGGTGGAGTAACCAACCCAGCACCATGCAGCTTGTGTCTGGCATTTCCACCAGAAGCATTCTTGCTGTAAACATCTTTGCCACAAGCATTTTTGCCGTATAACTAACTAGCCATAAAGCAGTTTTGCCTTCAGAGATACAGTAGAGAAAATGAAGAACAAAATTGAATGGATATGAAAAATGAAAAGACTATATTGCAAAATACAAAATACATTTAAAATGGGTGTTGATTCATGGCAATATTGTGCCAATAGCTAATTTTATTTTGTGGGTTGTACCTAAGCTCTTATCTTTTGAAGTCTTTTGTTCGTAGTATAAACATCTTTTGCTTGTTGAGTCATTTCCTCATTTAGCATGGTACTTTTTCTTTTTTACTAAAATTTCTTCCTTCATTAAAAAGAAAGACAGGATTGCTTTAATTCTTGGTATGTTGTCACATGTCCATTGATAGTCATTCTAGAGTTCTGTGGAAATGTGGGTTCAACTCTGTGCCACTGTGTAGCCCATTCTGAAGGCTAAGACATGGGAGTTCTGCATCCATGGAGAAATGAGACCAAGCTGTCAACCAGTTATTGTATCTTTTACAGCACATTGGCTTGCATTATGACTAGATTTAATTAGAACCCCAAGTTTATTGTCTTTCAAATATAAGCATCTCTTGCTTTATTGGGCTTTGTTTTATTGCACTTTGCAGATATTGTATTTTTTACAAATTGAAAATTTGTGGCAGCTCTGCATCGAGCAAGGCTTTTGGCATCATTTTTCTAACAGCATTTGCTCCTTTGATGTCACATTTTGTGTGTATGTGTCACATTTTGGTAATTCTCACAATATTTCTAACTTTTCTTCATTATTGTATTTATTATGATGATCAGTGATCTTTGTTACTAGTATGTTTTGGCTCTTTGTAGCAATATGATATTTTAAAACTAAGATTTGTATGTTTTTTAAGACATAATAGGCTTAATAGACTATAGTATAGTGTGAACATAACTTACATGCACTAGGAAGCCAAAAAAGTCATTTAAATCACTTTGTTGTGCTATTTGCTTTATTGCAGTGATCTGCAACTGAACCCACTCTATCTCCAAGGTGTACCTGTAGCTCTAGGGAAGATAGAGATGAGAAGGAAGGGAGCAGGAAAGGCTCCCTGGAGGAGTGACACTGCTGAATTTTTAAGGATGATTGCCTTGGCCAGGTAGAGAAAGAATGAAGGTGCCAAGCCTGCTTCAGGAAGATAAATAGCCCAAGGGATGTGGTGGGTTTGGGGAACTCCGGTCAGCATGAGGGTGAATAGGAGAGGAAGACTCAAGAGGCAACTGTAGCCCTATTGCCAAGCTGAGACCTAGGGCATTCCTTCCCACCCTTTCTTCTATAAGTACATATCTAGGGCCATCTGACCTTTTTCTAAAATGTTCTCACTTTACCTGCCTTCACAAAAATCCCATGTTTGCTAAGTACTTGGCTCATGTAAGAATGGAATTGGCTTTTATTATCAGTGCCTCATACCAATGTATGATTAAGATTGAACCGTTCATCTTGTTGTTGGGAAAAATACTTGCCCATTGAACGTAAATCTCTCATTGGGAGATATCTACTAAGGGTGATTTTGAGCAGGCACCTTCCTGTGTTTCTCATTTGTGGTCTGCCTTCCAACCTTTTGCCCTGTCCTCTGAAGAGTGCATAGAATTGTCATGATGACCTCTTCTCCCCGACCCCACTCCACTCCCACCACACATATGCAGGAATTAAACACCCAAGGGAAAAAGAAAGAAAGCCAAGTTAAATTATTGTCTCACTATTGGCTATACCACCTGATGTGAAGAACTGACTCATTAGAAAAGACCCTGATGCTGGAAAAGATTGAAGGCAGGAGGAGAAGGGGACGCCAGAGGATGAGATGGTTGGCATCACCAACTTGATGGACGTGAGACTGAGCAAGCTTCAGGAATTGGTGATGGAGAGGCATGCTGCAGTCCTTGGGGTTGCAAAGAGTAGGGCACAGCCAAGCAACTGAACTGAACCATTGGCTATACCAACTGTATCATATTTTGTAGGAAAAAAATCAAGGTAGGGGACCCATGAAAACTAGTAATATATCATTAACTCAGCACTCTGCCGTCTGTATCCAACATTAAAAAAGCAAAACAAAGCGAGACATGCAGTCAGGAAAGCATGAGTGTGCTTGTATGCTTTTGGGAACAAATGATTATTTGAAATAAAGATTGTCTCAGAAAATCCAGAAAAAAATCGAGCACCTAGAGGACTTAATTCACTTCAATTTCTCAAGTGGTTACAAAGGGCCTGTCTGTGGCAAAGGCTATGGGCTGGGGGATTTGAAAGTAAAGAGCACAAAATTGCTCTGTTCTGGTACTGGAGTTTAGGAGAGGAAGAAGGTACAACCTGCACGTGTAGCACTCCCTGGGGACAAGGCTGAGTCATCTTATTATAATGGGTACTTGTGGGTTAGCAAACCAGATTTGAGATAAACAAATTTAAGAATTGGTCCATGTAGATAGCTTCTCCTAAATGCATTTTATGATGGATTTGAGTGACAAAATTAATATGGAAGTATATAAAATATTGAATTTTCTTTATGGAATTTCCATCTTTGGATACAGGGAAACCATATTTGTCTGGTGATAGCCCTGGAATAACCGGAGAAGGCAATGGCACCCCACTCCAGTACTCTTGCCTGGAGAATCCCATGGGCAGAGGAGCCTGGTAGGCTACAGTCCATGGGGTTGCGAAGAGTCAGACACGAGTGAGCGACTTCACTTCCACTTTTCACTTTCATGCATTGGAGAAGGAAATGGCAACCCACTCCAATGTTCTTGCCTGGAGAATCCCAGGGACGGGGGAGCCTGGTGGGCTCCCGTCTCTGGGGTTGCACAGAGTCAGACACAACTTGAAGCGACTTAGCAGCAGCAACAGCAGCAGCTGTGGCATAACAAGTGATCATCCTATACCAGGGCCCTTCCAGGGTTCTTATTGTTCTGAATGCTGGGAGAGTCACTAAGTGTGCAGACTCCTTGCTTGAGCTGGGTCTCTTTGGTGCTTCTGGTCACTGGAAACTAGCTTTCATCCCCTGCCATCACTGGTCTTTCCTTTACGTGTTCCTTTCTTCTCTCTGGGTAGAAAGGTGGGGACAAGAGTAGATGACTGGCTGGAGAGGGTCGGCATTGTGAGAGTGCTTTCTAGCTTTTCTGAGGTCCAACCCAATGACATGAAGATTGAGGTGCTATTTCTAGAAACACAGAAACCAAGAAGTCCTCAGTGTGTGGTGAGTGTGGTACATGCCCTATTTTGTGAAAGAAGGTGTGAGAGGCTTAAATTTGTACCTGAAACACTGCATGGGGTCCATACAGACCTCAAGAAGTTCCCAAATACAGAATTTCCTCCAACTTGTTCTGCATGTTTCCTTTGCAAAGGGACAGTCCTCTTTTTCTTTGGTTATTCATTCAGTTGGTAGGTTTCATCTAAGATTTTCTCTCCCGTTACTAATTTTAATTGCAAAAATGTGTCCAATTTGAGCTGATTTCAGTTCTCATTGATTCTAATTCTGAAGCAGGACTTGAACTTGTGTGTGTTGTTTAAATTTAACTGATTAAAAAATGAAATATTATTTTATCTTAAATTATAAAGGGTTGAAATGAGTCCTGGCCAAACCTCTGGTGTACTAAAATCTAAAACTTTGTTGCTTATTTCTGTTTCTCCCCAATACTTATGTGATTCAGCAAACATTTTTGAGTATTTACTACATGCTGAGTTCTGTATCAAATGTTAGTTGGAAAATTAGGACCTCTTTTCCTTAATGGACAAACTGTTTCTATACTTTACCCTCTAAACCTCAGTTTCCTCATCTATAAAAAGGCTAATAATCTTAAAAACTTGGAAGAGTTGTCATAAGAGTTAAACAAAATAATCTCTGTGAAATACCTAAGAAACACTGAACACATGGTAAAAGCTTGAGAAAAGTAATTACTTTTTGAATTTTTCTGTGTTAAAGGTTGGCAAAAATGAATTGAGTTCCCCTACCTAGTCAAATAATACTATTCCAAATGTATGTAATACCCTAGGGTACCGTGCGCTTTTTATCTAGGCTCTATTTCTATTTTAAAATAATTTAAATTATGATAATGTATAATATAATTTCTCTTTCTTTAGAGAAAAGCTTGGAGATTGGAGTGAGAACATGATTTTCTGGCTTTCTGACTTTTAAAGTGGCATGTAATTTGAAACCACAGTCCTTCACTTTTCTTGAACAGCAGGATAAGGCCCTGTGGTAGAACTAGGAAGCTTATATTTTGGTGAAGAAGTCAAGGCACACAGGGCCCAGTGGCCTGCAGGGTCTAGGATACCCATTCTACCTGCCTATCTCTGTGTGCTGTGCTCTGCTTAGTCTCATAATTGTGTCTAACTCTTTGCGACCCCGTGGACTGTAGCCCACCAGGCTCCTCTGTCCATGGGGGTTCTCCAGGCAAGAATACTGGAGTGGGTTGCCAGGCCCTCTTCCAGGGGATCTTCCCAACCCAGGGATCGAACCTAAGTCTCCTGCATTGCAGGTGTATTCTTTACCATTTGAGCTACCAGGGAAGCCCAAGAATACTTGAGTGGGCGACCTATCCCTTCTCTGGGGGGATATTCCTCCCCAGGAATCAAACTGGGATCTCCTGCATTGTAGGCAAATTCGTCAGCTGAGCTACCAGGGAAGCCCAAGAATACTTGAGTGGGCAACCTATCCCTTCTCTGGGGGATATTCCTCCCCAGGAATCAAACTGGGATCTCCTGCATTGTAGGCAAATTCGTCAGCTGAGCTACCAGGGGAGCCCTGTGTATCTCTATTACTTGCCAACTCACCCTGCCTCAGTGTCTTGAAGCTTAACATGGGTCAAAACAGTACTTCAAATTTAAAATGAATTGTTCTGGACATGTGAAACACTCATATTTACAAGCACTTTAATAAAGGTTAGCTGTTATCATACTAATGATGATGAGTGTGTGTGTTAGTCAGTCATGTTCAACTCTTTGTGACCCATAGACTGTAGCCTGCCAGGCTCTTCTGTCCATGGAATTTTCCAGAAAACAAATACTGGCGTGGGTAGCCATTTCCTTCTCCAGGGGATCTTTCCAATCCAGGGATCGAACCCATGTCTTCTGTGTCTCCTACCTTGCAGGCTGATTCTTTACCACTGAGCCACTTGCCAGCTCACTCTGCCTCAGTGTCTTGAGACTTAACATGAGTCAAAACAGTACTTCAAATTAAAGTGAGTTGTCCTGGATATATGATACACACATATTTGTAAGTGCTTTAATAAAGGATAGCAGTTATCATACTAATGATGCTTAGTGTGTGTGTGTTAGTCCTTCAGTTGTGTCCAACTCTTTGTGGCCCCATGGACCGTAGCCCATGGGCTTCTTCAGGCAAGAATACTGGAGTGGGTTGCCATGCCCTCCCTCCTCCAGGGGATCTTCTCAACCCAGGGATCAAACCCAGGTCTCCCACACTGCAGGTGGATTCTTTACCATCTGAGCCACCAGGGAAGCCCCATGATGATGATTAGTAGCAGCTGTATAATTATCCTTAAAAGAAAGAAGGACCTCCTGTGTATGGACTGGTTTCTTGAACAAGTTGTCGCTTGTCTCAAGAATTCCATGCCCCGTGGCCTTTGCTAATGCTCTCACCCCCCACCCCGCCCCACCCCCTAGGATGCCTTTCCACTGCCTTGTCCACTTGACAAGTATCTGCTCATCCGTCAAGACTCTGTTTATCCTCATTGAGCAAACGCTGGGCATTTATTGAATGATGAGTTTATGGCAGGCACTGTGCTTAGCGTCCAGTGAGAGCTAACTTGGAAAAAATCATAATCCGTGTGGCCTCATGTCATCCATGAAGGAGGCATCACACTCCCATTCTCTCACTCCCATTCTCTTTTTCCGTTAGTAGCACTGACAATTCATGCTTTTTTGAACCCATTTAATGATAACATAAGAGTTTATTGCTCTTGTGAAGTGAAGTGAAAGTTGCTCAGTCGTGTCCAACTCTTTGCAACCCCATGGACTATACAGTCCATGGAATTCTCTAGGCTAGAATACTGGAGTGGGTGGCCTTTCCCTTCTCCAGGGGATTTTCCCAACCCAGGGATTGAACCCAGGTCTCCCGCATTGCGGGCAGATTCTTTACTAGCTGAGCCACAAGGGAAGTCCAAGAATACTGGAGTGGGGGCAGCCTATCCCTTCTCCAGGGGATCTTCTTGACCCATGAATCAAACGAAGGTCTTCTGCATTGCAGGTGGATTCTTTACAAACCCTTACTTGTGTTTTTATCAGGTAACCTATAAACTAATTTAAGGTAAAGGTCTATCTTTCCCCTGCTTGAATACCTAACACATGGACTATGCCTGCATGGAGAAGATGCCCAATAAATGTTTTTAGAATGAATGAACAGTTATTTTGGGCTTGGGGTTCCCCAGTGTCTCAGTGGTAATGAATCTGCCTGCGAAGGCAGGAGATGCAGGTTCGACCCCTGGGTGTGGGAGATCCCCTGGGAGAGGAAATGGCTACTCACTCCAGTATTCTTTCCTGGAAAGTCCCATGGACAGAGCAGCCTGGTGGGCTGTAGTCCATGCTGTTGCAAAGAGTCGGACAGGACTGAGTGACAGAACACTCAAGCATGAGCACGTATTTTAGAGCTAACAATCTTCTGGGAATTGTTTACCAAGTCATGCATTGCCCAAATACATTTTGAGTGCCTAATGTATGCCATCCATCCTAAAGGTCTTGAGATGTAGTTTACATGGCATCAGGGTGGAGGGAGATACAATGGACAAATAAATAAAATACATAGGATATCAGTTGGCTTGAAGCACTCTGGAGGAAAATTAAGCTGAAAGACAGGTCAGGAGTGTGTGTGGGTATGAACGTTTAGGGAGTGTTGGCAAGTCACAACTGAGAAGGTGGCATTTGAACCAAAGCCCAAGGAGGCGAGGAGATCTCTTGAGTGAAATGGGAGCAATTGCAGGTCCCTGAGGAGGAGTGTGCCTGGCTGATATGAGGTCAGGGGTATCTCAGAGTGAGGGCATGTGGGGGAGAGAGAAGTTAGGGGGTGAGGTAAGTGGGTGGCCAGGTGGTACAGAGCCCTACAGACCCTTGAAAAGACTGGTGTTTTATTCTGAGAAAGAACCCATTGCAGAGTTGTAAACTCATAGGGAGATGTGGTCTGAGTAGCATTCTGACATGTTCATACTGGCTGATATGTTCAGAATGAGAGATGAGAGTGGGTGTGGGACCTGTAAAAGAATGAAACTAGAATACTTTCTAATACCATACACAAAAATAAACTCAAAATGTATTAAAGATCTAAATGTAAGACCAGAAACTATAAAACTCCTAGAGGAAAGCATAGGGAAAACACTCTCTGACAAAAATCACAGCAGGATCCTCTGTGACCCACCTCCCAGAGTAATGGAATTAAAATTAAAAACAAAAATAAACAAATGAGACCTAATTAAACTTAAAAGCTTTTGCACAACGAAGGAAACAATAAGCAAGGTGAAAAGACAGCCTTCAAAATGGGAGAAAATAATAGCAAATGAAGCAACTGACAAAGGATTAATCTCAAAATATTCAAGCAGCTCCTGCAGCTTAATACCAGAAAAATAAATGACCCAATCAAAAAATGAGCCAAAGAACTAAACAGACATTTCTCCAAAGAAGACATACAGATGGCTAACAAACACATGAAAAGATGCTCAACATTACTCATGACCAGAGAAATGCAAATCAAAACCACAATGAGGTACCATCTCACACTGGTCAGAGTGGCTGCTATCAAGAAGTCTACAAACAATGAATACTCGAGAGGGTGCAGAGAAAAGGGAACCCTCTTACACTGTTGCTGGGAATGCAAACTAGTACAGCCACTATGGAGAACAGTGTGGAGATTCGTTAAAAAACTGGAAATAGAACTGCCATACAGCCCAGAAATCCCACTGCTGAGCATACACACCGAAGAAACCAGAATTGAAAGAGACATGTGTACCCCAGTGTTCATCGTAGCACTGTGTACAATAGACGGGACATGGAAGCAGCCTAGATGTCCATTGGAAGATGAATGGATAAGAAAGCTGTGTTACATATACACAATGGAGTATTGCTCAGCTATTAAAAAGAACACATTTGAATCAGTTCTAATGAGGTGGATGAAACTGGAATACGGAGTGAAGTAAGCCAGAAAGAAAAGCACCAATACAGTATATTAATGCATATATATGGAATTTAGAAAGGCAGTAACGATGACCCTGTATGCAAGACAGCAAAAGAGACACAGATATAAAGAACAAACTTTTGGACGCTGTGGGAGAAGACGAGGGTGGGATGATTTGAGAGAATAACATTGAAACATGTATATTACCATATGTGAAATAGATCTCCAGTCCAACTTTGATGCATGAAACAGGGCGTCAAAGCCAGTGCACTGGGACAACCTTGAGGGATGGGATGGGAGGGAGGGGGGGTCAAGGATTCAGGATGGGGGCCACATGTACACCCATGGCTGATTCATGTCAATGTATGCCAAAACCCACTACAGTATTATAAAGTAATTATCCTCCAGTTAAATTAGTTAATTGTTAAGAAAGATTTTTTTTAAAAAAAGAGTGAGTGTGGGAGATCAGGAAGAAGAAGTTACTGCAGTCATCCAGGGAGAGTTCTCAGTGGCTTTGACCCAAGGTAGTCATAGTGGGAATCGTAAGGAGACTTCAGGATATTAAAGAAAAAAGTTTTATTTTGAAGATTTCAGACATAAAAAAAAGGAAAATTTAGCTAACACCCATATGTTCATCAACATTTTGACCTATTTGCTTTACCTATGCCATTTTTTGGTGAACCATTTCAAAGTAAATTACAGATGTCAGAAGCTTTTGTGCTTCACCATGAAGCTCAGAAAATAAGGATGTTCCCCTACAGAAACAGAATGCCATTATCACACCAAACTAATACAAAGTTCATTTCAGATTCCCCAAGTTGTCCTCCCAGAGTTAGTTGCCTTTTATATCTGTGTTTCTTTTTAGATAGAACCAAATTAATATTCATTTATTATATTTGGTTATGTCTCTTATATTTTTTTCTTTCATTGTACTTTTTATTTTGAAATAATTTTAAATTTGAAGTTTTAATTCCTTCGTGAGCCACTAGGGAATTAAAGATCTGCCTGAAACGTAAGAGACCCAGGTTTGATCCCTGGTGGAGAAGATCCCCTGGAGAAGGAAATGGTGACCGACTCTAGTATTCTTGCCTGGAAAATCCCATGGACAGAGGAGAGTGGCAGGCTTCAGTCCATGGGGTCACAAAGAGTTATGCATGACTTGGTGACTAAACCACCAATAGTATGGCATAAGATATTCTGTATCAGTCTCATCCAGATTCGCCAGTTGTTAACATCATGCCCTACTTGCTTAAATATTCTTTCTGTGTAAATTTCAGACCCCAATTTATTGTGAGGATAGAGTAGAGAATATGCTGAGAGATTGGTTGTGTTGTATGAGAGTAAGTGAGCAATTCAACGTTGCCCCCAGGGTTTGGCCCAAGCAGGTAGAAGGCCAGAGATACCGTTTGCTGAGTTGAGGCGAGTGAGGGAGGAACGGGTCTACGAACAAGCTTGGAGGCTCAGTTTTGGTCATGTCAGGTCTGTGCCTGTTGGAAGAGTGTCCTGTGCAGCTGGGTATATGAAGAGTGAGGTCAGGGACAAGGTTGCAGGTATAAATGGGGCTGCTGTCCGTGCATAGATTGTATTTAAAGCCCGGAGAATGTGAGGATAAGAGGAGAAAGTGTCTGAGGCCTGAGCCTTGGGGTGTGCTTGTGTTCGGCATGGTGGAGTTAAGAAGGAGTTGACAGAGGAGACAGTGATGGAAGGGGAGGGAGTAGGAGGAAGAAGGTGCTGAAGATCAGCCATGTCAGATGCTGCTAGTAGGTCTAGTCCACAACTGAGAAGAGTCTGTTTTACTTGATTATGGGTGTCATGAAAGTCCTTGGTATCTTTGTCAAGGGGAGTTTGGATGGAGTGTCAGGGGTGAAAAGTTCAGTCTAAGACCTCAAGAGAAAATGGGAGGAGAAAAAAATGGAATATGGGGAACTTTAGAGAAGTTTGTTGTAAAAGAGAAGTTCAGAGGAGGAGAGTGGTAACTCAGGGAGGAACGTGGGGTTAAAGCTTTTTTATATTTAAGTTTTTAGTTGATTTTTAAATTAAAGTATAGTTGACTTACAGTAAGTTTTTTTTTTTTTAAGAAGGGAAAAATTACAGCATGTTTGTATGCCGATGGGAGTGATCCAGCAGAGGGGGAGAAATTGATGATGTGAGAGAGGGGAGAGAGGATGAGAGCTGTATCCCTGGTTAGTCAGGAGGAACAGGAATGCTGCATCCAGGTACTAGTTGCTTTCAGTAGGAGCATGGCCAGGCAGGAAACCTGAGAACCTGAGCTGGGATGCAGGCAGGTAGAATCAAGTTGAGCCATTGTGACAAGGCGAAAGATGGCCTTGTCATCTTAGTGAAGTAGGAGACAGGGTAATCAGCAGAGAATAAGGAGGGAAGCTAAGTATTGGAATTTTGAGAAGAGAAAGTGTGAAATAATTGTCCAGAAGTGTATTTATTCATTTCAGTGGATGCAGTATGTTTATCTGGCCTGTTTCGGGCGGCAGGTGGTGAGGGCATTGGGAATCACAGATTGCCTTTTCTAGGAAAGAAGTGTCAGTTAAGTGAGGCCTCTCTTTAATACCCAAAGCTGCTGAGTTGGAACATGGCTTCACAGTGCAATGAATGGCTGCTTAATGAGCAGCTAGGTTGAAAGCAGAAGTTTAGACCCCTAACTTGGATAGCTGGTGCAGCTTTAGTGCAGGCATAACTGAATGTTTGTGTCCATTCAAAGTTTGTATGCTGAATCCCTAACCCCTAATATGATGGTATCTGGAGATGGGGGCCTTTGGGAAATAATTAGGGTTAGATACAGTCAGGTGGGTGTTACCTGTATGATGGATTGGTGCCAATGTAAAGAGGAGGAAGAGATACCAGAGTTTCCTCTCTGTGCTCATGCAAAGAAGTCACATGAGCACACAGCTAAATGGTGGCCATCTGCAAGCCAGGCAGAATCAGTCAGTTCAGTTGCTTAGTCGTGTCCAACTCTTTGCGACTCCATGGACTGCAGCACGCCAGGCTTCCCTGTCCATCACCAACTCCGGAGTTTACTCAAACTCATGTCTATTGAGTCAGTGATGCCATTCAACAATTTCATCCTCTGTTGTCCCCTTTTCCTCCCACCTTCAATCTTTCCCAGCATCGAGGTCTTTTCAAATGAGTCAGCTCTTCATATCAGGTGGCCAAAGTATTGGAACTTCAGCTTGAGCATTAGTCCTTCCAATGAATATTCAGGATTGATTTTCTTTAGGATGGACTGGTTGGATCTCCTTGCTGCCCAAGGGACTCTCAAGAGTCTTCTTCAATACCATGGTTCAAAGGCATCAATTCTTTGTTGCTCAACTTTCTTTATGGTCCAACTCTCACATCCATACATGACAGGAAAAACCATAGCTTTGACTAGACAGACCTTTGTTGGCAAAATAATGTCTCTGCTTTTTAATATGCTGTCTAGGTTAGCCATAACTTTACTTCCAAGGAGCAAGCTTCTTTTCATGGCTGCAGTCACCATCTGCAGTGAATTTGGAGCCCGAAGTCTGTCACTGTTTCCTTTGCTTCCCCATCTATTTGCCATGAAGTGATGAGACTGGATGCATTGATCTTCGTTTTCTGAATGTTGAGCTTTAAGCCAACTTCTCCACTCTCTTCTTTCACTTTCATCTAGAGGCTCTTTAGTTCTTCTTCACTTCCTGCCATAAGGGTGGTGTCATCTGCATATCTGAAGTTATTGATATTTCTCCCAACAATCTTGATTCCAGCTTGTGCTTAATCCAGCCCAGCGTTTCTCATGATGTACTCTGCATATAAGTAAAATAAGCAGGGGGACAGTATACAGCCTTGACGTACTCCCTTCCCAATTTGGAACCAGTCTGTTGTTCCATATCCAATTCTAAATGTTGCTTCTTGACCTGCATACAGATTTCTCAGGAGGCAGGTCAGGTGGTCTGTATTCCCATCTCTTTCAGAATTTTCCACAGTTTATTGTGATCCACACAGTCAAAGGCTTTGGCATAGTCAATCAAGCAGAAATAGATGTTTTTCTGGAACTCTCTTGCTTTTTCCATGATCCAGCGGATGTTGGCAATTTGATCTCCTGTTCCTCTGCCTTTTCTAAATCCAGCTTGAACATCTGGAAGTTCAGAGAGCCCTGAACAAAAACTGAATCTGCTGTCACTCTGACCTTGGACTTCCCAGTCTCTAGAACTGTGAGAAAGAAATGTTTATTGTGTAAGCCACACAGTCTATGGTATTTTATTACAGGAGCAGGGTTGACTAAGACAACTAACAAATGTTTACTCAGTCTTTATCCTTTCCATGTTCATTGTTTAGAGGAGGGAGGGCAAGTCGCTTATGTCCTTCAGTCAGTCTGTAACTTTGGAGTCACTGAGGGGACAAAACTGAATCATAGAGCCTAGTTTGCATATGGTTACCTTTAAGGAAGATGTCCCCATTTTAGTAAAGCACTATTGTATCTTTTAGTTCATTATCCGGTGAGTTGCTGAGGTAGTAAATTCTTGTTAAATTGGGGCATGTTCCATCCCAAACTCCCTTCTGTCCTAAGAAATTCT
>SJYW01005949.1:1201290-1222927 GCA_006410735.1 Raphicerus campestris
AAGGATAATTGCTTTATAATATTCTGTTGGTTTCTGCCAAACCTCACCATGAATCAGCCATGGGTCCCCTTCCTCCCACCTCCCCCTCCTAGGTTGTTACAGAGCTCCAGTTTGAGTTCCCTGAGTCACATAGCAATTTCCCATTGGCAACCGATTTTACATATGGTAATGTATATGTTTCCATGTTACTCTCTCCATACATCCCACCCTCTCCTTTCTTCCCCTCCCCCATGTCCATATGTCTGTTCTCTATGTCTGTGTCTCCATTGAAAGTGAAAGTGAAAGTGAAGTCGCTCAGTCGTGTCCGACTCTTTGCGACCCCATGGACCGCAGCCTACCAGGCTTCTCCGTCCATGGGATTTTCCAGGCAAGAGTAGTGGAATGGGTTGCCATTTCCTTCTCCAGGGGATCTTCCCAACCCAGGAATCAAACCCAGGGCCTCCCACATTGCAGGCAGACACTTTACCCTCTGAGCCACCAGGGAAGCCCCTGCAAATAAATTTATCAGTACCACTTTCTAGATTCCATAAATATGCATTAAATATAAAATATTTTTCTCCTTCTGACTTACTTCACTCTGTATAATAGGTTCTAGGTTCATCCACCTCATTAGAACTGACTCAAATTATGGGTGAGTTATATATTCCATTGTATATATGTACTACAGTTCTTTAGACATTTGTCTGTTGGTGAACATCTAGGTTGATTCCATGTCCTGGCTATTGTAAATAGTGCTGCAATGAACATTGAGGTACATGTGTCTTTTTAAATTTTGGTTTCCTCGGGGTATATGCCTAGTAGTGGAGTTGCTGTGTTATATGGTAGTTTTATTCCTAGTTTTTTGAGGAATCTCCAATCTGTCTTCTATAGTGGCTGTATCAGTTTACATTCCCACCAGCAGTGCAAGAAGGTTTCCTTTTCTCCACATCCTCTCCAGCATTTAATGTTTGTAGATTTTTTTTGGTGATGGCCATTCCGACTGGTGTGAAGTGATATTTCACTGTAGTTGTGATTTGCGTTTCTCTAATAATGAGCCACGTTGAGCATCCTTTCTTGTGTTTGTGTGCCATCTGTGTGTCTTCATGGAGGGTGCTGCGTCTTCATTGCTGTGCTGGCTTTTCTCTAGTGGAGGCAAGCACGGGCTACTCTTTGTTGCAGTGCACAGGCTTCTCATTATGGTGGCTTCTCTTGTTGTGGAGCACGGACTCTAGGACCCATGGGCTTCAGTAGTGACAGCATGTAGTGTCAGTAGTTGTGGCTTTGCACAGGCTCAATAGTTGTGGCACACAGGCTTAGCTGTTTCTCGGCATTGTGGGATCCTCTCGGACCAGGGCTCAAACCGTGTCTCTTGCATTGGTAAGTGGACTCCTCACCACTGAGCCACCAGGGAAGCCCCTGGCCTGCATCTGTAAATGGCCTAAACCTTGTTGTCCTGTGGCCTCAAGTTCAAAGGGCTCAGCCATCCTCGCTCAGTAGTCCCTTCCTTGCATGTTATGCTCCAGGCATAAGTCACTGCTCAGAGTTTTGTGCACATTTTGACTCAGGCCCCGCCTCCATCCCTCTTTCTCTGCTTTTGACTCATTCTCATTGCTTCAGAGTCCCCTGCCCCTGGCATCTCCCAGAGTGCTTTCTCACCCTATTAATTTGACTGTTCTAAGTAGATCATATAAGTAGAATCAAACAGTACTTGTTTGATTCTCTTTTCGAGAATCTTCCTCTTTTTGAGTCTTCCTCTTAACACCCCTGCCTTTGCCTGGCATTTGGATAACCACCTGGTGCTCCCATAAGACGCTTGCCTCTCTCCCTGTCTCTTCTTTGGGTGTGTTCTCAGTCATGTCTTCCCTGGTTTGGGCAGATCCCCTGGAGAAGGGAAAGGCTACCCACTCCAGTGTTTTGGCCTGGAGAATTCCAAGGGGTTGCAAAGAGTCGGACATGACTGAGCGACTTTTCACTTTGACTCAGTCATGTCTGACTCTTTGCAACCCCATGGACTGTAGCCTGCCAGGCCCCTCTGTCCATAGGATTCTCCAGGCAAGAATACTGGGGTGGGTTGCTGTTTCTTCCTCCAGGGAATCTTTCCCACCCAGGGATCGAACCAACATTTCCTGATTTGCAGGTAGAATCTTTACCACTGAGCCACCTGGGAAGGCCCCCCTCCCGGTCTATGCCCTTTAGTAAAATCTAAACGAGTCACCCTGGCCTGCAGACCCCTTGCCTCATCTAGGTCTTGGCTGTTGGCCTCTCTGACTTCATCTCCTCCCACTAGGCTCCAGGGACATCACTTTGCCAACTCATTCCTACCTATAGGCCTTTGCACTTGCTGTTCCTTCTTCCTAGAAGGTGCTGCCCCATAGCTTTGATTGTCTGGGTGCAGTTCTCAGTACCGCCCCCACCCCCCGCCTTTCAAGAACCCCTTGCCTAGCACAACACTGCCTTTCTTCCCAAGAAATTAATGAGTGTATCACTTTTGTGGGAATTATTTTCGTACTTTTAATTTCAGTCTTATTGTTTATACATGTATTCCAAAACAACACAGTTTAGTTTTGCCTGTTTTTCAACTTAATATGAATAGGATCATACTGTACGTTTTCTTTTATGTGTGGCCTATTCTGCTCCACAGTGTGCTTCTAAGGTATATCCATGCTGATTGTGTATGTGTAATTGGCAGCAGTTTATTCATTTTTCACTGCTGGATGGTATTTCATTGTATAAACATATCACAGTACATTGATCTCTTCTACTCTTGGATATTTGGGTTGTTTCCAGCTTGGGGCTTCTGCAAAAAATAATGCTATGAATATTCTTGTACATATATTTCTGGGCACACTGTCATGAGTTTCTCTGCTGTATGACTAGGTGGAGAATTTGGGCTTAGATAGGGTAACCGTAAATTAATGTTCCAAATTAATGTTCATAACATGATAATATCCATAACATAATGTTCCAACACTATATAATGTTTCAGTGTCTGTTTCCGTGTGGGACAAAAGCTATACATCCTCTAGTTTTTAACATTTGTGTTTTGTTACTACTTGATATAAAATTTTCTATTTTCTAGTACATTTTGTTCTTTGATTCAGTAATTATTTAGATTTTTTTATTTCAAATTTTTAAATTATTTCTAGCTTCTGATAGATCATTCTCTGTATGATTTTTCTCTTTAGAAATTTGTTGAGATTGTTTTAAAGTCCAGTGTATGGTCACTGTTTATAAAGGTTCTTTGTAGACTTTACAAGAATGTGAGTTCTATAATCCTTGATTATAGTGTTGTATAACTTCCATTTGTTGATGATTTTAATCACAATCCTCAAGTCTCCTGTATTTTACTTCTTTGGAGGAGGGAGTCTGCTTATTCTGTCAGTTACTGAGGAAAATGTTTAAAATCTCCAACTATGATTATGAATTTTTCTGTTCATCCTTGTAATTCTGTCAGTATTGCATTATAAATATTTTAGGCTAGCTGTTAGGTATACATGCATTTAAAATTATAATGTCTATCTTGTACATTGAATGTTTTGTTAGTATGAAGTGATTCTCATATATAATAATGCTTTTTACCTTAAAGTCAATTTTGTTTCATATTAATGTAGCCACACCAATTTTATTTTAATGGTTATTTGCATATTTTTTCCAGATTTTTGTTTAACTCTTTTGTATTTTTATGTTTAGATGTTTTTCCCTTAGATAATAAATGGCAGGATTTTGTTTTAATTCAGACTGAAAATACTTGTTCTCTTTCTTTCCGCTGGAGCTTAGCCGATAGCCACTTAGTATCGTCACTTTTAAATACTTTTAAATCTTCATCCTGGTTTGTGTTTTCTATTGCTTTGTTTTATGTTTCTTTATCTCATCTTTCTTGACTTTTGCATTTATAATTTTCATGATTCCATTTTCCTTGGTGGTTTTGAAATTATAAATTCAGTTTTTAAGCTATTTGGTAGTTACTCTAAAAATTGCAATGGTTATACTTGTTATCAAAATCAATATTAATCCAGTTTTTTAACCCTTCTCCCAGAAGATCTGATGTATTTAGAATATTTTTATCTACATATACCCACTCCTGACTCATGCCTTTCGTTCTGTCTGCGTTTTTTAATCTTAAGACATTGTTAACCTATGGCCACATAGAGTTAATGTTCTTTTAGATTTGCATACATATTTACCATTTTCTTTATTTTTCATTCTCTTTTTGTTCTTAGACCTTCTATCTGCAATCATTCATTTCTTGCCTGAAAATCCGTAAGGTTTTCTATAGATGAAATCTCTTTGTTTTTGTTGTCTAAAAACAAATATGTGTTCCTCTTATTTTTGAAAATTGTTTTTTCTGAGTTGAGAATATGATACACAGTTATTTTCTTTCAGCACATTGATGGTATCATTCCACTTTCTTCTTGCTCACTTTGTTGTAGAGAAGTTGATAGAGGTCTGTCTTTCCTTTGAAGATAATGCCCCCCTTCCCCCCTGTATGCTTTACAACTTTTCTCTTAGTCTTTCTGTATTTTCAGTATGCTATGTAAAATTATAGTTTAAAAACTTATTCTTAAGAGTCTCTGCACTTCTTAATCTATAGGTTGCTATCTGTCATCAGTTCTGGAAAATTCTCAACCATCACCTCTGCAGATATTACCTCTTCCCTATTCTATTTTCTTCTTCTGTAACTATAATGAGATATATTAGACATTTCATTCTGTCTTCCATGTATCTAAATTTTTTTTGTATTTTTCATTTTTTATTTTTATAGCTGTATGTTAAATGTCACCTGACCTATCTTCCAAATCACCAGTGCTCTTATTAATGCTAATTTATGATTTCCTTTCCCAACCACGTTGTAATTTGGTTGTACTTTTTTAATTGTAGAAATTCTATTTGGTCTTTCTAAATACCTGGTCTTTCTAAAATACCTGATCACTTTTATTGAATACATGTATATTTTGATTGAAATATAATTGATTTACAATGTTGTGTTAGTTTAGAGTGTACAGAAAATAAAAACCTGCTTTGTCATTTTTTATAAAATGTTTCCTATTCTTTGCAGATACATTTTGCTGCTTTTTTTAAATTTCTTTTCCTAGAGTAAGCATAGCTATTCTAAAATCTGTATTTGATAGTTTCAATATTTGTGGGTTTCTTACCAACTCTGATTTGTGATAACTTTTTCCCTATCTACTTTAATTTTGTGCTATTCTTTATTCTTAAAAAGTACTGAAATAATGCTTAAGGCCTAGGAAGAAGATACCATTCTCCAGAGAATTTATACATTTGTCTCCATAAAATATTTTTAGATACTACCACTATTGTACTAAAAACAAATCCATGGTTTAAGATAATCAGGACCACAAAGGCATAGTAACCATAGGTTNGCTGAAATAATGCTTAAGGCCTAGGAAGAAGATACCAGTCTCCAGAGAATTTATACATTTGTCTCCATAAAATATTTTTAGATACTACCACTATTGTACTAAAAACAAATCCATGGTTTAAGATAATCAGGACCACAAAGGCATAGTAACCATAGGTTATAGTGACGGTTGTGGATCTTTGACCACATGGAAAAGTTTTTCTTTTTCTTTTTTCTCCTTCTTAATACCAAGGCAGCCATTGTCATAGTTACCCATAGTTAGGGGTAGAAGTAATGTTTATGTATGGTTCACACTCATCCTATCTATGTAACATGGACAGTATCTATAATATCCCCATCTTTGCATCTTGATTCTCTTCCACTTTCTCCAGGAGGCTGTCAAAACAGAAGCCCAAAGTTACTGACTATAGCAGATGAACTCGAGGTGAGAACAATGTTGGTGCTCTACTTAGGTCTTTGGTTCCCAACATCCCAACATTATATTTTTGTCCTAATAGTTTCTTACTCTCCTGTCACTCTGATGATTTAAAAATTATTTTAGATTGAGAAGTTGTTTTTAATAGACCAGAGTGACAAGGAATTAGTATGAATAACCTAGCTTGCTATTTCTGGAAAAGAAAGTATTAAAAAGATCTTAAATCTAGTCAGTCAGTTCAGTCACTCAGTCGTGTCTGACTCTGTGTGACCCCTTGGACTGCAGCACTCCAGGCTTCCCTGTTCATCACCAGTTCCTGGAGCTTACTCAAACTCATGTCCATTGAGTTGGTGATGCCATCCAACCATCTCATCCTCTGTCATCCCCTTTTCCTCCTGCTTTCAGTCTTTCCCAGCATCAGGGTCTTTTCAAATGAGTCAGTTCTTCACATCAGGTGGCCAAAATATTGGAGTTTCAACCTCAACATGAGTCCTTCCAATGAATATTCAGCACTGATTTCCTTCAGGATGGACTGTTTGGATCTTCTTGCAGTCCAAGGGACTCTCAAGAGTCTTTTCCAACACCACAGTTCAAAAGGATCAATTCTTTGGCACTCAGCTTTCTTTGTGATACAACTCTCAAATCCATGCACAACTAAAGGAAAAACCATAGCTTTGACTAGACGGACCTTTGTTGACAAACTGTCTCTGCTTTTTAACATGCCGTCTGGGTTGGTAATAGTTTTTCTTCCGGAGCAAGCGTCTTTTAATTTCATGGCTGCAGTCCCCATCTGCAGTGATTTTAGAGCCCCCCCAAAATAAAGTCTGTCTGTTTTCACTGTTTCCCCATCTATTTGCCATGACATGATGGGACCAGATGCCATGATCTTAGTTTTCTGAATGTTGAGCTTTAAGCCAACTTTTTCACTCTCCTCTTTCGCTTTCATCAAGAGGCTCTTTAGTTCTTCTTTGCTTTCTGCCGTAAGGGTGGTGTCATCTGCATATCTGAGGTTATTGATATTTCTCCCAGCAATCTTGATTCTAGCTTGCGCTTTATACAGCCCAACATTGCACATGATGTACTCTGCATATAAGTAAAATAAGCAGGAAGACAGTATACAGCTTTGACGTACTCCTTTCCCAATTTGGAACTAGTCTGTTGTTCCATGCCCAGTTCTAACTGTTGTTTCCTGACCTGCATACAGATTTCTCAGGAGGCAGGTCAGGTGGTCTGGTATTCCCATCTCTTGAAGAATTTTCCACAGTTTGTTTTGCTCCACACAGTCAAAGGCTTTGGCATACCAATAAAGCAGAAGTAGATGTTTTTCTGGAACTCTCTTGCTTTTTTGATGATCCAGCGGATGTTGGCAATTTGATCTCTTGTTCCTCTACCTTTTCTAAATCAAGCTTGAATACCTGGAAGTTCATGGTTCACATACTATTGAAGCCTGGCTTGGAGAATTTTGAGCATTGCTTTGCTAGCGTGTGAGATGAGTGCAATTATGCAGTAGTTGGAGCATTCTTTGGCATTACCTTTCTTTGGGATTAGAATGAAAACAGACCTTTTTCAGTCCTGTGGCCACTGCTGAGTTTTCCAAATTTGCTGGCATATTGAGTGTAGCACTTTCACAGCATCATCTTTCAGGATTTGAAAGAGCTCATTGGAATTCCATCACCTCCACTAGCTTTGTTCGTAGTGATGCTTCCTAAGGCCCACTTAACTTCACATTCCAGATATCTGGCTCTAGGTGAGTGACCACACTATTGTGGTTATCTGGGGCATGAAGATCTTTTTTGTACAGTTCTTCTTTGTATTCTTGCCACCTCTTCTTAATATCTTCTGCTTCTGTTAGGTCCATACCATTTCTTTCCTTTATTGTGCCCATATTTGCATGAAATGTTCTCTTGGTATCTCTAATTTTCTTGAAGAGATCTCTAGTCTTTTCCAATCTGTTGTTTTCCTTCTATTTCTTTGCATTGATCACTGAGGAAGGGTTTTTTTTTTTTAATCTCTCCTTGCTATTCTTTGGAACTCTGCAGTCAAATAGGTATATCTTTCCTTTTCTCCTTTGCCTTTAGCTTCTCTTCTTTTCTCAGCTATTTGTAAGGCTTCCTCAGACAACCATTTTGCCTTTTGCATTTCTTTTTCTTGGGCATGGTCTTGATCACTGCCTCCTGTACAGTGTCACAAACCTCCATCCATGGTTCTTCAGGCACTCTGTTGGATCTANTCAGACAACCATTTTGCCTTTTGCATTTCTTTTTCTTGAGCATGGTCTTGATCACTGCCTCCTGTACAGTGTCACAAACCTCCATCCATGGTTCTTCAGGCACTCTGTCAGGTCTAATCCCTTGAATCTGTTTGTCACTTCCAGTGTATAATTATAAGGGATTTGATTTAGGTCATCCCTGAATGGTATAGTGGTTTTCCCTACTTTCTTCAATTTAAGTCTGAATTTGGCAATAAGGAGTTCATGATCTGAGCCACAATCAGCTCCTGGTCTTGTTTTTGTTGATTGTATAGAGTTTCTCCATCTTTGGCTGAAAAGAATATAATCAATCCGATTTCAGTATTGACCATCTGGTAATGTCCATATGTAGAATGTTCTCTTGTGTTGTTGGAAGAGGGTGTTTGCTATGTATGACCAGTGTGTTCTCTTGGCAAAACTTTGTTAGCCTTTGCCCTGCTTCGTATTGTACTCCAAGACCAAATTTGCCTGTTACTCCAGGTATCTCTTGACTTCCTACTTTTGAATTCCAGTCCCTATAAAGAAAAGGACATCTTTTGGGGGGTGTTAGTTCTAAAAGGTCTTGTAGGTCTCCATAGAACCACTGAACTTCAGCTTCTTCAGCATTACTGGTTGGGGCATAGACTTGGATTACTGTGGTATTGAAAGGTTTGCCTTAGAAATGAACAGAGATCATTCTGTCGTTTTTGAGATTGCATCTAGTAAGTATGTAATAAAAAAATGTGCTATGCATACAAAGGTTTTAAATGTGATAAACGGTTTTGAAAAGTCTAACTTGGAAACACTGTTATTTTATGTGCTCCATCATTTTAATGTTGATATGAAGTTAAACAAAGTCTGCTTGGCCTCGTATCCAATATGACTCCCAATTTGACTACAGCAATTTCCTCAAACTGCATACTCCTAATGAGCAGTGAAATAGCCATCTTCGCTAAGTACCCACAGTGTGCAATTATGGTTTTAGAAAAGTCTTAAGGGACGTGACCTTTAAAAGACATGGAAGATACAGATTTCCCTCCATTGTTCCCTGGTGTGTATTAGGCAATACCTGGTGAAGAGATTCAGAGAAGGCAATGGCACCCCACTCCAGCACTCTTGCCTGGAAAATCCCATGGACAGAGGAACCTGGTGGGCTGCAGTCCATGGGGTTGCAAAGAGTCAGAAATGACTTCACTTTCACTTTCACTTTTCACTTTTTCATACATTGGAGAAGGACATGGCAACCCACTCCAGTGTTCTTGCCTGGAGAATCCCAGGAACGGGGAGCCTGGTGGGCTGCCATCTATGGGGTCGCACAGAGTCGGACATGACTAAAGCGACTTAGCAGCAGCAGCAGCAGCAGCAGCAGCAAGTGAATAGATTTCTGGTTAATATGTGACAGAAAACAATGGAGGAGCAATGCTCACTCTTTGAAAGTGGTGCACAGACAGATGTGACTATAATCAAATTGAGTTGGTGTGGAGAATGTTGATTATATTCAGCATAGATTGATCAAGTTGGGAGTGCTAAGCAAAGTCTCTCTGTGAGGATGGGAATCTTGAGTAAAATTATGAACCTTGAAAACATACATTAGTGGCAGTGTGGTGTATGAACTGATGGAGGAGGGAGGCAAGTAGAGACAGGTATGGACAAGTGGTGTATGAGGACTGATGAGCATTTCCCTTTCACAAGGATAGACACTCTACCAGGAAAGTGACTGGGAAATGAATCACCTAAGGAAGGTGTGAAAGCAGAAAAGGTTTACTTCTTAGAGTCAAGGGACAGCCCCAGTCCTTGTGGATAAGGGCAGGGCCAACTGCTGCAAGTTTTCAGGCAGTCATAGAACCTGTTCAACATTTCTTGCTCCTTGCTTGTTGACTTTCTCTTTTCGCTTTGAAGAAAGGGTTGTAGTTTAACCGGATACAGTGAACTGAACTCTTGGGTGGCCTCGTTGGGCCAAACCAGTCATTAGGTCTTCAGAGAGTAGTTCAGAAATACCTACCTTTAACATTGTCAAGGTTGTTTGAACTTTGGGAAGAGGATAACGAGTACAAAGCAGGACCTTCAGAGAACTGGATTGTCAAGAATGTGTAGTTAGTTTAAAGGTTACAGGATGGATTTATTTGTGTAATTTTAGTTGCTCTCTCACTCTGATGTAGCGTTACTGTATTTGTCATGCATGGATGTGGAATGCATTCTCTCATTCAGCAAAATGACTGTGCTGGGGCTTTTCCTAGGCACTGTAAAGATTCTCTTTAGTAATTATTTTTAGCAGCCTTTTGCCATCATGACCTGGCCTCTGCCATCATGATAGCATGTAACATTTATTGGATATCTATTATGAGCCATGTTTTCTACTTGTGTCATCTTATTTAATCCTCATGACACTCCTATTAAATAGGCAATGTGACTTCAATTCAGAAAAGCTAATTAAATTGCCTGTGTGTGTGTGTATGTGTGTATAAAGTGAGATATATAATGAGAGTCAAGCTGTGTGTGACTGATCCGAACACACCCATGCTTCTTTCTCCACACAACCACTGAGACTAACTAATTGTAAGTAAATTTTATGAGTTGAACTGCAGTGAACTGTAGCCTTAAAAGAAAACTGTTTTTAGGTCTCTCAACTCCTGTGTTTTTGGGATTTGTGTGATATCTATCTATAGAAAATACCAGATCCTTTGCATTTTTTTTTATAGTATGTACACAGAAAAACTTTTCAGTGAAGTCTGCATATGTGGCATGTGTGAGACAGACAGACAGACAGACATAGTGATGCCATATTCATCTATCTATGACTGAATTGTAGGAGTACATGTGCCCAGCTTCTGGGCGTTTCACCAAGACTACATTTGTCCACATTTCCTCATTTCTTTTTATGCAACTTTCCCATTTCACTGAAGACCTCTCTGCTGACATAGGCTCATAGGGACTCTTCAGTTTATTCCAGACTCTTTAAAAATAGACAACGGTGTGATACCAGTCACTTAGGATTAGATATTACTGTTTGAATTAAAATCTATTCACATACTTCAAGGCTCTTTTTTTTTTTCACTGAAACTGGAAAGTGCCAACTGGCAATTTGCTATGGAGAATTTGTGGCTAGACCTTTCCTTTTCTCTACCCTAGACATTAACAAACAAAAACAGCTGCAAGAAGTCCTGTTTTATTTGCTTTCTGTTTTATGGCATAAAATAAAGTGGTTAAGGACAGCGCTTAGATTATTTCCCTTTGAAATGGTTGGAGGAAGTAGAATATATGTAAGTAAATACCTCTAGATTAATGGCTGCATTCATTGTCAGTCTTTGGAACACTCTAGATGGGAGAGATTGGCACAAACAGTGACCAGGATTTTAACTCCTGTCTTAGAGTTTAACAAAACCAAAGGTCAAATCCATCTTTTTTTGTGCTACAAGAGGTGGTTGTTTCTTCTTGTTGAAATCAGTAAGCGTGGGAGTGGTGTGTGTTCTTTGACCTGTTTCAGGAAATACATGACTTGCTGCTTCTCCGGGGACCGGCCGTTAATAACAGTGGAGATGCTTGCTTACAGGATGCTGAGCAGACAGCACCTGCCTGAGTCCGGGTGGGGAGCTTGAGACCAGATTCTTGGTCACTGTCCATATTACAGTACTGTTTCTTTGATTCAGTAAATATTCATGGAGCTCCTCGTGCGTGCTGACAATAAGTGCAGGAGAGACTGTGATGGATGGAACACAGAAGCAGCCCCGAAGGAACTTGGGTTCTGCATTCATTGCCTATCACTGACTTTCCCATGGTTAAATGCCCGGGCTGTGAAGTCAGACCTGGATTTAAGGACTATACTAGCCACTTTTGCCTCAATAGAACTCCCATTCTTCATCTGTAATTTAAGTGTAAGGGGATCATTCCTAAAGGGCTGTTCACAGTGTCTGTGGCTCTGAATTCTCTCTGCTGTTGTGATCATTGTTGTGATTATAATCTGGTCTCAGGCTATAAGTAAAAGGAAAAATGTTTGAAATAAATTAGAAGAATGTGGCTGCTCGGTATGCCAGAGGGAAGGGCCAGAGGCGCATAAAGTTCCCAGTAACCTGGGAGGAAGCTAAGGCTGACCCTTGGCAAATGTGGGACTGTTTGTCTCCCTCTGTAACTTCTTTCCCCTTCCAGGCATTATTTTAGTTTGACCTTTTTTATGTGCAAATGTTGGGCTGTTAGAAAGCAAAGCACCCTTTACCCTGCTTCTTCCACCAAAGTAAGCACAGCTGAGTTTGTGCCAGGGAACCAAAGGGAGAAACAGAAGTGGCTCAACAATCTTTTCAAGTGTGACTCAGCTAATTCAGCTTTCCAAGAAGTAGAAAATAATGTTAGGAATTCAGAAGACATTTCCTGACTTAGAAAATGGAGATTATATTACATATTTCAGAAGGCAGTTATGAGCTTTAAATAATGCAATGTGTCAAATTTCTTGGTATATTCTTGTATACCAGGGGTGCTTAATAAATGTTAGTTAAATCTGAATCAGTATGCCTTTAAATTCTGATTTTTTCATACAGCTCATTCTGTTTTCTCCATATGGGATGCATGTTACATTTTAAGATATCCCTCTCTCTGTATCTCATGACATTGTGTTAAAAATGACCAAGGAGATCATATTGTATGGTGGTGTTGAAGAGGAAGAAATTTTTCTGTCTCCTTCTAGGTTCTTCTAGCTCCTCTGAGAATTGAATTGACAAGAGAAAAATTAACAGGAGAAAATTGAACCAAGTTTAATAGTATTGTACATGAGAGAGACCCAGGAAAACTGAGTAACNTATTCTTGCCACCTCTTCTTAATATCTTCTGCTTCTGTTAGGTCCATACCATTTCTTTCCTTTATTGTGCCCATATTTGCATGAAATGTTCTCTTGATATCTCTAATTTTCTTGAAGAGATCTCTAGTCTTTTCCAATCTGTTGTTTTCCTTCTATTTCTTTGCATTGATCACTGAGGAAGGGTTTTTTTTTTTTAATCTCTCCTTGCTATTCTTTGGAACTCTGCAGTCAAATAGGTATATCTTTCCTTTTCTCCTTTGCCTTTAGCTTCTCTTCTTTTCTCAGCTATTTGTAAGGCTTCCTCAGACAACCATTTTGCCTTTTGCATTTCTTTTTCTTGAGCATGGTCTTGATCACTGCCTCCTGTACAGTGTCACAAACCTCCATCCATGGTTCTTCAGGCACTCTGTCAGGTCTAATCCCTTGAATCTATTTGTCACTTCCAGTGTATAATTATAAGGGATTTGATTTAGGTCATCCCTGAATGGTATAGTGGTTTTCCCTACTTTCTTCAATTTAAGTCTGAATTTGGCAATAAGGAGTTCATGATCTGAGCCACAATCAGCTCCTGGTCTTGTTTTTGTTGATTGTATAGAGTTTCTCCATCTTTGGCTGAAAAGAATATAATCAATCCGATTTCAGTATTGACCATCTGGTAATGTCCATATGTAGAATGTTCTCTTGTGTTGTTGGAAGAGGGTGTTTGCTATGTATGACCAGTGTGTTCTCTTGGCAAAACTTTGTTAGCCTTTGCCCTGCTTCGTATTGTACTCCAAGACCAAATTTGCCTGTTACTCCAGGTATCTCTTGACTTCCTACTTTTGAATTCCAGTCCCTATAAAGAAAAGGACATCTTTTGGGGGGTGTTAGTTCTAAAAGGTCTTGTAGGTCTCCATAGAACCACTGAACTTCAGCTTCTTCAGCATTACTGGTTGGGGCATAGACTTGGATTACTGTGGTATTGAAAGGTTTGCCTTAGAAATGAACAGAGATCATTCTGTCGTTTTTGAGATTGCATCTAGTAAGTATGTAATAAAAAAATGTGCTATGCATACAAAGGTTTTAAATGTGATAAACGGTTTTGAAAAGTCTAACTTGGAAACACTGTTATTTTATGTGCTCCATCATTTTAATGTTGATATGAAGTTAAACAAAGTCTGCTTGGCCTCGTACCCAATATGACTCCCAATTTGACTACAGCAATTTCCTCAAACTGCATACTCCTAATGAGCAGTGAAATAGCCATCTTCGCTAAGTACCCACAGTGTGCAATTATGGTTTTAGAAAAGTCTTAAGGGACGTGACCTTTAAAAGACATGGAAGATACAGATTTCCCTCCATTGTTCCCTGGTGTGTATTAGGCAATACCTGGTGAAGAGACTCAGAGAAGGCAATGGCACCCCACTCCAGCACTCTTGCCTGGAAAATCCCATGGACAGAAGAACCTGGTGGGCTGCAGTCCATGGGGTTGCGAAGAGTCAGAAATGACTTCACTTTCACTTTCACTTTTCACTTTTTCATGCATTGGAGAAGGGCATGGCAACCCACTCCAGTGTTCTTGCCTGGAGAATCCCAGGGACGGGGAGCCTGGTAAGCTGCCATCTATGGGGTAGCACAGAGTCGGACACGACTAAAGCGACTTAGCAGCAGCAGCAGCAGCAGCAAGTGAATAGATTTCTGGTTAATATGTGACAGAAAACAATGGAGGAGCAATGCTCACTCTTTGAAAGTGGTGCACAGACAGATGTGACTATAATCAAATTGAGTTGGTGTGGAGAATGTTGATTATATTCAGCATAGATTGATCAAGTTGGGAGTGCTAAGCAAAGTCTTTCTGTGAGGATGGGAATCTTGAGTAAAATTATGAACCTTGAAAACATACATTAGTGGCAGTGTGGTGTATGAACTGATGGAGAAGGGAGGCAAGTAGAGACAGGTATGGACAAGTGGTGTATGAGGACTGATGAGCATTTCCCTTTCACAAGGATAGACACTCTACCAGGAAAGTGACTGGGAAATGAATCACCTAAGGAAGGTGTGAAAGCAGAAAAGGTTTACTTCTTAGAGTCAAGGGACAGCCCCAGTCCTTGTGGATAAGGGCAGGGCCAACTGCTGCAAGTTTTCAGGCAGTCATAGAACCTGTTCAACATTTCTTGCTCCTTGCTTGTTGACTTTCTCTTTTCGCTTTGAAGAAAGGGTTGTAGTTTAACCGGATACAGTGAACTGAACTCTTGGGTGGCCTCGTTGGGCCAAACCAGTCATTAGGTCTTCAGAGAGTAGTTCAGAAATACCTACCTTTAACATTGTCAAGGTTGTTTGAACTTTGGGAAGAGGATAACGAGTACAAAGCAGGACCTTCAGAGAACTGGATTGTCAAGAATGTGTAGTTAGTTTAAAGGTTACAGGATGGATTTATTTGTGTAATTTTAGTTGCTCTCTCACTCTGATGTAGCGTTACTGTATTTGTCATGCATGGATGTGGAATGCATTCTCTCATTCAGCAAAATGACTGTGCTGGGGCTTTTCCTAGGCAACTGTAAAGATTCTCTTTAGTAATTATTTTTAGCAGCCTTTTGCCATCATGACCTGGCCTCTGCCATCATGATAGCATGTAACATTTATTGGATATCTATTATGAGCCATGTTTTCTACTTGTGTCATCTTATTTAATCCTCATGACACTCCTATTAAATAGGCAATGTGACTTCAATTCAGAAAAGCTAATTAAATTGCCTGTGTGTGTGTGTATGTGTGTATAAAGTGAGATATATAATGAGAGTCAAGCTGTGTGTGACTGATCCGAACACACCCATGCTTCTTTCTCCACACAACCACTGAGACTAACTAATTGTAAGTAAATTTTATGAGTTGAACTGCAGTGAACTGTAGCCTTAAAAGAAAACTGTTTTTAGGTCTCTCAACTCCTGTGTTTTTGGGATTTGTGTGATATCTATCTATAGAAAATACCAGATCCTTTGCATTTTTTTTTATAGTATGTACACAGAAAAACTTTTCAGTGAAGTCTGCATATGTGGCATGTGTGAGACAGACAGACAGACAGACATAGTGATGCCATATTCATCTATCTATGACTGAATTGTAGGAGTACATGTGCCCAGCTTCTGGGCGTTTCACCAAGACTACATTTGTCCACATTTCCTCATTTCTTTTTATGCAACTTTCCCATTTCACTGAAGACCTCTCTGCTAACATAGGCTCATAGGGACTCTTCAGTTTATTCCAGACTCTTTAAAAATAGACAACGGTGTGATACCAGTCACTTAGGATTAGATATTACTGTTTGAATTAAAATCTATTCACATACTTCAAGGCTCTTTTTTTTTTTCACTGAAACTGGAAAGTGCCAACTGGCAATTTGCTATGGAGAATTTGTGGCTAGACCTTTCCTTTTCTCTACCCTAAACATTAACAAACAAAAACAGCTGCAAGAAGTCCTGTTTTATTTGCTTTCTGTTTTATGGCATAAAATAAAGTGGTTAAGGACAGCGCTTAGATTATTTCCCTTTGAAATGGTTGGAGGAAGTAGAATATATGTAAGTAAATACCTCTAGATTAATGGCTGCATTCATTGTCAGTCTTTGGAACACTCTAGATGGGAGAGATTGGCAGAAACAGTGACCAGGATTTTAACTCCTGTCTTAGAGTTTAACAAAACCAAAGGTCAAATCCATCTTTTTTTGTGCTACAAGAGGTGGTTGTTTCTTCTTGTTGAAATCAGTAAGCGTGGGAGTGGTGTGTGTTCTTTGACCTGTTTCAGGAAATACATGACTTGCTGCTTCTCAGGGGACCGGCCGTTAATAACAGTGGAGATGCTTGCTTACAGGATGCTGAGCAGACAGCACCTGCCTGAGTCCGGGTGGGGAGCTTGAGACCAGATTCTTGGTCACTCTCCATATTACAGTACTGTTTCTTTGATTCAGTAAATATTCATGGAGCTCCTCGTGCGTGCTGACAATAAGTGCAGGAGAGACTGTGATGGATGGAACACAGAAGCAGCCCCGAAGGAACTTGGGTTCTGCATTCATTGCCTATCACTGACTTTCCCATGGTTAAATGCCCGGGCTGTGAAGTCAGACCTGGATTTAAGGACTATACTAGCCACTTTTGCCTCAATAGGACTCCCATTCTTCATCTGTAATTTAAGTGTAAGGGGATCATTCCTAAAGGGCTGTTCACAGTGTCTGTGGCTCTGAATTCTCTCTGCTGTTGTGATCATTGTTGTGATTATAATCTGGTCTCAGGCTATAAGTAAAAGGAAAAACGTTTGAAATAAATTAGAAGAATGTGGCTGCTCGGTATGCCAGAGGGAAGGGCCAGAGGCGCATAAAGTTCCCAGTAACCTGGGAGGAAGCTAAGGCTGACCCTTGGCAAATGTGGGACTGTTTGTCTCCCTCTGTAACTTCTTTCCCCTTCCAGGCATTATTTTAGTTTGACCTTTTTTATGTGCAAATGTTGGGCTGTTAGAAAGCAAAGCACCAGTGTCATTTACCCTGCTTCTTCCACCAAAGTAAGCACAGCTGAGTTTGTGCCAGGGAACCAAAGGGAGAAACAGAAGTGGCTCAACAATCTTTTCAAGTGTGACTCAGCTAATTCAGCTTTCCAAGAAGTAGAAAATAATGTTAGGAATTCAGAAGACATTTCCTGACTTAGAAAATGGAGATTATATTACATATTTCAGAAGGCAGTTATGAGCTTTAAATAATGCAATGTGTCAAATTTCTTGGTATATTCTTGTATACCAGGGGTGCTTAATAAATGTTAGTTAAATCTGAATCAGTATGCCTTTAAATTCTGATTTTTTCATACAGCTCATTCTGTTTTCTCCATATGGGATGCATGTTACATTTTAAGATATCCCTCTCTCTGTATCTCATGACATTGTGTTAAAAATGACCAAGGAGATCATATTGTATGGTGGTGTTGAAGAGGAAGAAATTTTTCTGTCTCCTTCTAGGTTCTTCTAGCTCCTCTGAGAATTGAATTGACAAGAGAAAAATTAACAGGAGAAAATTGAACCAAGTTTAATAGTATTGTACATGAGAGAGACCCAGGAAAACTGAGTAACTCACCAAAATAGCAGAAGCCCTCATCTTATATACCATCTTCAATTCAAGTCAAAAGAAGATGTTGGGAGTAGTGGTTTGGGACTTCAAAGGGGAAGAAGGCAACTGACATGGAAATAGAAAAACAAGTGTTCGGTAAACAAATGTTGCTGGACATTGTAGAGACGACTAGATACAGCCTGCACTCAAATGCGGGCTCTGCCTAGAGTTTCCCCACCACTCCGAGCCCATGTGCTTTGCAGATATGTCTGTGATAGCTCTATTCTGTGAACAGGCTCTCTGAATTATTTTAGGCACTCAGGGGGAAGGTCAGAGTTTCTTCCTGAGTCGTAAGGGCCTTGATTGTTTTTAGCTCACAATAATCCTCAGGCCAAAGAGACATTTTGTTGTGGTGAATTTTATTCCTGTACAATAGCTACTGAATATGGTAGCGAAATGTGTGTGTGCTGCATGCTAAGCTGCTCCAGTCATGTCTGACTCTTTGTGACCCTGTGTACCGCAGCCTGCCAGGCTCCTCTGTCCATGGGATTCTCCAGGCAAGACTACTGGAGTGTGTTGCCCTGAAGAGTTCTTTACCACTAATGCCACCTGGGAATAGTTTGATAATGTTACTTTGGTGGTGGCTGGGCTACTCCAATTTAGGAGACACAGGTGAAGCTGAAAACAAGAGCAGAACAGTGCTTCTCCTTGCCAGAGGCTTGTGAGTGCAGAATCATTGTCTCTTGACCTCTGTCTCAGTGCTATGTGAAGGCAAATGCTTTTCTCCTCTGTTCCTTTATGGCCAGAGGTATTAGCATTAGCTCCTGGTTGTGAAAAACCTTCTTTGCCTTGCTAGAGGGGATATCTTTAAAAAAAGAAGCTTCAGAAGATGACTTTTGATATTCATGCAGATTTAGTGTGATTTATATAAAATTGCTGAAAGAACTTGAATTGTGAGTAGGTGAGGGTCTTCATCTTAGCTTAGTTTTTGAAAATCTCATTTTTAAAATGCAAAAGTGGGATATAATGAGTGTCACATTATTATTACTACTAAAATTTATTAAGTACTTATTTTGGTCAAGATAATGTTTTAATGGCTTTATTTTTTATTTTATTAAAGTTTTAAAAAATCATGGTGAGATTTGGTAAATAATTGGTAAGTTGTGGTAAAATAAAATGTTCCGGCTAAACCATTTAAAAGTGTGCAGTTCAGTGGCATTAAGTACATATGTTGTACAGCCATCACCACAATCCATTCCCAGATTTCTTTTTATCTTTAAAAGTGAAACCGTACCCTTTAAACACTATCTCCCCATTCCCTCCTCCTTGCATCCCCTGGAAACCACCACTTTACTTCCTGTCTTCACTATTCTAAGTACCTCATATAAGTAGAATCGTAAAGTATTTGTCCTTTGGTGACTGGTGTATTCACTTAGCATAATGTCCTCAAGATTCATCTGTGAGATAGCATGCGTCAGAGTTCCCTTCCATTTTAAGAGTGAAAAAATATGAATTCCATTTTCTGTATGGACCACATTTTATCTGTTCATCCTTTGACGGACACTTAGGTTGCTTCTGCTTCTTGGCTTTCGTGAATGCTGCTGTGTGCATGGTATACAGATAGTTGTTGGAAACCCTGCCTTCAGTTCTTTTGGGTATATAGCCAGAAGTGGAATTGCTGAATCCCTTGGTAGTTTTCTTTTTAGTTCTTAGAGGAACCACCCATACTATTTTCTATAGAGGCTGCAGTATTTTATATTTCCACCAACAGTGAACATAGGTTCTAATTTCTCCACATCCTCACCAATAGTTGTTATTCTCTCTCTTTCCACCTTTCTTTCTTTCTTCCTCTGTCTCTGTCTCTCTCTCTCTCTGGGTAGTAAACATCCTAATACATGCAACTGAGGGTTTTATTTTAAATGTATTAAGTTATTTTATCTGTTAACAACCTAGAGGTAGGTCCTATCATTATCTTGATTTGAAAGAAGAGGAAGCAGAGAAATAGAGGTGTTGACTAGAAAGAAGCAGAGCTGGGCTTTGAGCCCAGGCTCTGTGACTCTGGGTCCTAAGCTCTCCTACTATATCCTCACAGCCTCTGTCATTATACAGTCATTGCAGCAAATTAAAATGATAGAGAAGTGTTTGTGATAATCACTGATCTTTCCCCTAGCTCTAATGCCATGCATGCATGCATGCCTTAGAATTAATCTCTGACGTAAATTTCCATGTTTTTGTGCATCTGAGTATAATTTTTACAAGAGTTCATGCTTTGCACTTTGTTCTGGTACTTCTTCTGCCTCACTTACTTATTTAGTAAAGACATCTTTCCAGGTCAGTACAGTCAGTACATACGGATGTATCTCATTTTTCTGACTAATGACTGTATTTGGCAGAAGTTTAATTTGTTATTCAACTTTTTATTGGCATAACCATTAAAAAGTATGCTTCAAGAAGCATTCTTCAGTGCACATTTCATGTAAAGTTGTTTTTGTTTTTAGTAGAATAAGTCCCTAAAAATGGAATTTCTGGGTTGAAGGGTGTATACATTTTATATCTGGTCCTAGAATTAAAAGCTAACTCATACAGGCCATGAGTTAAAAGAAGATCTTGCTGGTTGAAAGACTTCGGCTGTCTCACATTTGTTAAATGAGTACAGTCCCTGGGAGAAGACTCTAGAACTAGGCAGATGACTGGAACTCAGCTGGGAGAGCTTTCAGCTGTGCAAGGCCAGCTTCAGGGAGTCCAACAAATCAGCTAAATTTCTGACCTGGTGCATTTGTCCAAATTACCAAACAGCTTTCTTCCTGTGAAATTTCTTTTACCTGGGTAGCTGGAAAAGGTCGTGGTCATAGTTAAAAGAAATAGAAGAGTAAAGCCTATCCTTTTGTCAGAAAGCTATGGCTTAATTTGATCTTTTAGACATTGCTGACTTAAGCTAAGTAAGTAGTTTAAATAGGCTATCCTATGAATAAAGTTATCAGAGAGAAATGACTAAATAAAAATATTTGAATCAGCTATCAAATATATGTATACATATATATGTACTGTATGTATGTATATATACTTGTGTATGTATGCAGTGCATATTTTAGTGCAAGCCTTTTGGAGATGAAGTTTTAAAGTAAAACTGATTGCTTTTTATCCCCATTATTTGAGTTGGCATCACTGACTCAATGGACATGAGTTTGAGTAAGAGTTGCAAAGAGTTGGACTGAGTGACTGAACAATGTAAGGATGTCTAAAATTATATCTTGGAAAATAAAAAAGTAAAAATGGGGAAATATTTTAATATAACTAGTTAAAGCATTGTTCAATGTATTTTATGTTTTTTAATATAGTTGGGGGATCATATTGCATATACTACTTTATCTCCTACTTTTTTAAAGCATTAGATTTGAAAGTGTACTACTAGTTGATGGCCAACATTGGACTAAGCATCTCCTGTTCATTAACTTATTAAGTCTTCATGATGCTCATCTGTGGTAGGCTCTATTTTTGTTCTCATTTTATAGTCAAAGAAATTGAGACTTAAAGAATCTGAGTAACTTGCCCAAAATCCATAGCCAAGAAGGTGTATTACAAAGAATGAATCGAAATCACTTGCCTGGGCTCTCCACCTTTAGATGGACAGGCGGGATTTGCATGATGCTGCTTCCAAGGCACCAACATCCCACGCCAGTGCCCTTTCTTTTTAAGTGTTTACTTACACAGCTATAGAATATTGCATCTAGGCGCTGTCCCAAGATTTATTTTATTATTCTCTTATACCTAGGGACATTCTTAATT
>SJYW01005949.1:1224504-1268023 GCA_006410735.1 Raphicerus campestris
GTTTGCTATGTATGACCAGTGTGTTCTCTTGGCAAAACTTTGTTAGCCTTTGCCCTGCTTCGTATTGTACTCCAAGACCAAATTTGCCTGTTACTCCAGGTATCTCTTGACTTCCTACTTTTGAATTCCAGTCCCTATAAAGAAAAGGACATCTTTTGGGGGGTGTTAGTTCTAAAAGGTCTTGTAGGTCTCCATAGAACCACTGAACTTCAGCTTCTTCAGCATTACTGGTTGGGGCATAGACTTGGATTACTGTGGTATTGAAAGGTTTGCCTTAGAAATGAACAGAGATCATTCTGTCGTTTTTGAGATTGCATCTAGTAAGTATGTAATAAAAAAATGTGCTATGCATACAAAGGTTTTAAATGTGATAAACGGTTTTGAAAAGTCTAACTTGGAAACACTGTTATTTTATGTGCTCCATCATTTTAATGTTGATATGAAGTTAAACAAAGTCTGCTTGGCCTCGTACCCAATATGACTCCCAATTTGACTACAGCAATTTCCTCAAACTGCATACTCCTAATGAGCAGTGAAATAGCCATCTTCGCTAAGTACCCACAGTGTGCAATTATGGTTTTAGAAAAGTCTTAAGGGACGTGACCTTTAAAAGACATGGAAGATACAGATTTCCCTCCATTGTTCCCTGGTGTGTATTAGGCAATACCTGGTGAATAGATTCAGAGAAGGCAATGGCACCCCACTCCAGCACTCTTGCCTGGAAAATCCCATGGACAGAGGAACCTGGTGGGCTGCAGTCCATGGGGTTGCAAAGAGTCAGAAATGACTTCACTTTCACTTTCACTTTTCACTTTTTCATACATTGGAGAAGGACATGGCAACCCACTCCAGTGTTCTTGCCTGGAGAATCCCAGGAACGGGGAGCCTGGTGGGCTGCCATCTATGGGGTCGCACAGAGTCGGACATGACTAAAGCGACTTAGCAGCAGCAGCAGCAGCAGCAGCAGCAAGTGAATAGATTTCTGGTTAATATGTGACAGAAAACAATGGAGGAGCAATGCTCACTCTTTGAAAGTGGTGCACAGACAGATGTGACTATAATCAAATTGAGTTGGTGTGGAGAATGTTGATTATATTCAGCATAGATTGATCAAGTTGGGAGTGCTAAGCAAAGTCTTTCTGTGAGGATGGGAATCTTGAGTAAAATTATGAACCTTGAAAACATACATTAGTGGCAGTGTGGTGTATGAACTGATGGAGAAGGGAGGCAAGTAGAGACAGGTATGGACAAGTGGTGTATGAGGACTGATGAGCATTTCCCTTTCACAAGGATAGACACTCTACCAGGAAAGTGACTGGGAAATGAATCACCTAAGGAAGGTGTGAAAGCAGAAAAGGTTTACTTCTTAGAGTCAAGGGACAGCCCCAGTCCTTGTGGATAAGGGCAGGGCCAACTGCTGCAAGTTTTCAGGCAGTCATAGAACCTGTTCAACATTTCTTGCTCCTTGCTTGTTGACTTTCTCTTTTCGCTTTGAAGAAAGGGTTGTAGTTTAACCGGATACAGTGAACTGAACTCTTGGGTGGCCTCGTTGGGCCAAACCAGTCATTAGGTCTTCAGAGAGTAGTTCAGAAATACCTACCTTTAACATTGTCAAGGTTGTTTGAACTTTGGGAAGAGGATAACGAGTACAAAGCAGGACCTTCAGAGAACTGGATTGTCAAGAATGTGTAGTTAGTTTAAAGGTTACAGGATGGATTTATTTGTGTAATTTTAGTTGCTCTCTCACTCTGATGTAGCGTTACTGTATTTGTCATGCATGGATGTGGAATGCATTCTCTCATTCAGCAAAATGACTGTGCTGGGGCTTTTCCTAGGCAACTGTAAAGATTCTCTTTAGTAATTATTTTTAGCAGCCTTTTGCCATCATGACCTGGCCTCTGCCATCATGATAGCATGTAACATTTATTGGATATCTATTATGAGCCATGTTTTCTACTTGTGTCATCTTATTTAATCCTCATGACACTCCTATTAAATAGGCAATGTGACTTCAATTCAGAAAAGCTAATTAAATTGCCTGTGTGTGTGTGTATGTGTGTATAAAGTGAGATATATAATGAGAGTCAAGCTGTGTGTGACTGATCCGAACACACCCATGCTTCTTTCTCCACACAACCACTGAGACTAACTAATTGTAAGTAAATTTTATGAGTTGAACTGCAGTGAACTGTAGCCTTAAAAGAAAACTGTTTTTAGGTCTCTCAACTCCTGTGTTTTTGGGATTTGTGTGATATCTATCTATAGAAAATACCAGATCCTTTGCATTTTTTTTTATAGTATGTACACAGAAAAACTTTTCAGTGAAGTCTGCATATGTGGCATGTGTGAGACAGACAGACAGACAGACATAGTGATGCCATATTCATCTATCTATGACTGAATTGTAGGAGTACATGTGCCCAGCTTCTGGGCGTTTCACCAAGACTACATTTGTCCACATTTCCTCATTTCTTTTTATGCAACTTTCCCATTTCACTGAAGACCTCTCTGCTAACATAGGCTCATAGGGACTCTTCAGTTTATTCCAGACTCTTTAAAAATAGACAACGGTGTGATACCAGTCACTTAGGATTAGATATTACTGTTTGAATTAAAATCTATTCACATACTTCAAGGCTCTTTTTTTTTTTCACTGAAACTGGAAAGTGCCAACTGGCAATTTGCTATGGAGAATTTGTGGCTAGACCTTTCCTTTTCTCTACCCTAAACATTAACAAACAAAAACAGCTGCAAGAAGTCCTGTTTTATTTGCTTTCTGTTTTATGGCATAAAATAAAGTGGTTAAGGACAGCGCTTAGATTATTTCCCTTTGAAATGGTTGGAGGAAGTAGAATATATGTAAGTAAATACCTCTAGATTAATGGCTGCATTCATTGTCAGTCTTTGGAACACTCTAGATGGGAGAGATTGGCAGAAACAGTGACCAGGATTTTAACTCCTGTCTTAGAGTTTAACAAAACCAAAGGTCAAATCCATCTTTTTTTGTGCTACAAGAGGTGGTTGTTTCTTCTTGTTGAAATCAGTAAGCGTGGGAGTGGTGTGTGTTCTTTGACCTGTTTCAGGAAATACATGACTTGCTGCTTCTCAGGGGACCGGCCGTTAATAACAGTGGAGATGCTTGCTTACAGGATGCTGAGCAGACAGCACCTGCCTGAGTCCGGGTGGGGAGCTTGAGACCAGATTCTTGGTCACTCTCCATATTACAGTACTGTTTCTTTGATTCAGTAAATATTCATGGAGCTCCTCGTGCGTGCTGACAATAAGTGCAGGAGAGACTGTGATGGATGGAACACAGAAGCAGCCCCGAAGGAACTTGGGTTCTGCATTCATTGCCTATCACTGACTTTCCCATGGTTAAATGCCCGGGCTGTGAAGTCAGACCTGGATTTAAGGACTATACTAGCCACTTTTGCCTCAATAGGACTCCCATTCTTCATCTGTAATTTAAGTGTAAGGGGATCATTCCTAAAGGGCTGTTCACAGTGTCTGTGGCTCTGAATTCTCTCTGCTGTTGTGATCATTGTTGTGATTATAATCTGGTCTCAGGCTATAAGTAAAAGGAAAAACGTTTGAAATAAATTAGAAGAATGTGGCTGCTCGGTATGCCAGAGGGAAGGGCCAGAGGCGCATAAAGTTCCCAGTAACCTGGGAGGAAGCTAAGGCTGACCCTTGGCAAATGTGGGACTGTTTGTCTCCCTCTGTAACTTCTTTCCCCTTCCAGGCATTATTTTAGTTTGACCTTTTTTATGTGCAAATGTTGGGCTGTTAGAAAGCAAAGCACCAGTGTCATTTACCCTGCTTCTTCCACCAAAGTAAGCACAGCTGAGTTTGTGCCAGGGAACCAAAGGGAGAAACAGAAGTGGCTCAACAATCTTTTCAAGTGTGACTCAGCTAATTCAGCTTTCCAAGAAGTAGAAAATAATGTTAGGAATTCAGAAGACATTTCCTGACTTAGAAAATGGAGATTATATTACATATTTCAGAAGGCAGTTATGAGCTTTAAATAATGCAATGTGTCAAATTTCTTGGTATATTCTTGTATACCAGGGGTGCTTAATAAATGTTAGTTAAATCTGAATCAGTATGCCTTTAAATTCTGATTTTTTCATACAGCTCATTCTGTTTTCTCCATATGGGATGCATGTTACATTTTAAGATATCCCTCTCTCTGTATCTCATGACATTGTGTTAAAAATGACCAAGGAGATCATATTGTATGGTGGTGTTGAAGAGGAAGAAATTTTTCTGTCTCCTTCTAGGTTCTTCTAGCTCCTCTGAGAATTGAATTGACAAGAGAAAAATTAACAGGAGAAAATTGAACCAAGTTTAATAGTATTGTACATGAGAGAGACCCAGGAAAACTGAGTAACTCACCAAAATAGCAGAAGCCCTCATCTTATATACCATCTTCAATTCAAGTCAAAAGAAGATGTTGGGAGTAGTGGTTTGGGACTTCAAAGGGGAAGAAGGCAACTGACATGGAAATAGAAAAACAAGTGTTCGGTAAACAAATGTTGCTGGACATTGTAGAGACGACTAGATACAGCCTGCACTCAAATGCGGGCTCTGCCTAGAGTTTCCCCACCACTCCGAGCCCATGTGCTTTGCAGATATGTCTGTGATAGCTCTATTCTGTGAACAGGCTCTCTGAATTATTTTAGGCACTCAGGGGGAAGGTCAGAGTTTCTTCCTGAGTCGTAAGGGCCTTGATTGTTTTTAGCTCACAATAATCCTCAGGCCAAAGAGACATTTTGTTGTGGTGAATTTTATTCCTGTACAA
This sequence comes from Raphicerus campestris, assembly GCA_006410735.1. Taxonomy (NCBI): domain Eukaryota; kingdom Metazoa; phylum Chordata; class Mammalia; order Artiodactyla; family Bovidae; genus Raphicerus; species Raphicerus campestris. The sequence continues at coordinate 1,229,306 of SJYW01005949.1, forward strand.
TAGCTACTGAATATGGTAGCGAAATGTGTGTGTGCTGCATGCTAAGCTGCTCCAGTCATGTCTGACTCTTTGTGACCCTGTGTACCGCAGCCTGCCAGGCTCCTCTGTCCATGGGATTCTCCAGGCAAGACTACTGGAGTGTGTTGCCCTGAAGAGTTCTTTACCACTAATGCCACCTGGGAATAGTTTGATAATGTTACTTTGGTGGTGGCTGGGCTACTCCAATTTAGGAGACACAGGTGAAGCTGAAAACAAGAGCAGAACAGTGCTTCTCCTTGCCAGAGGCTTGTGAGTGCAGAATCATTGTCTCTTGACCTCTGTCTCAGTGCTATGTGAAGGCAAATGCTTTTCTCCTCTGTTCCTTTATGGCCAGAGGTATTAGCATTAGCTCCTGGTTGTGAAAAACCTTCTTTGCCTTGCTAGAGGGGATATCTTTAAAAAAAGAAGCTTCAGAAGATGACTTTTGATATTCATGCAGATTTAGTGTGATTTATATAAAATTGCTGAAAGAACTTGAATTGTGAGTAGGTGAGGGTCTTCATCTTAGCTTAGTTTTTGAAAATCTCATTTTTAAAATGCAAAAGTGGGATATAATGAGTGTCACATTATTATTACTACTAAAATTTATTAAGTACTTATTTTGGTCAAGATAATGTTTTAATGGCTTTATTTTTTATTTTATTAAAGTTTTAAAAAATCATGGTGAGATTTGGTAAATAATTGGTAAGTTGTGGTAAAATAAAATGTTCCGGCTAAACCATTTAAAAGTGTGCAGTTCAGTGGCATTAAGTACATATGTTGTACAGCCATCACCACAATCCATTCCCAGATTTCTTTTTATCTTTAAAAGTGAAACCGTACCCTTTAAACACTATCTCCCCATTCCCTCCTCCTTGCATCCCCTGGAAACCACCACTTTACTTCCTGTCTTCACTATTCTAAGTACCTCATATAAGTAGAATCGTAAAGTATTTGTCCTTTGGTGACTGGTGTATTCACTTAGCATAATGTCCTCAAGATTCATCTGTGAGATAGCATGCGTCAGAGTTCCCTTCCATTTTAAGAGTGAAAAAATATGAATTCCATTTTCTGTATGGACCACATTTTATCTGTTCATCCTTTGACGGACACTTAGGTTGCTTCTGCTTCTTGGCTTTCGTGAATGCTGCTGTGTGCATGGTATACAGATAGTTGTTGGAAACCCTGCCTTCAGTTCTTTTGGGTATATAGCCAGAAGTGGAATTGCTGAATCCCTTGGTAGTTTTCTTTTTAGTTCTTAGAGGAACCACCCATACTATTTTCTATAGAGGCTGCAGTATTTTATATTTCCACCAACAGTGAACATAGGTTCTAATTTCTCCACATCCTCACCAATAGTTGTTATTCTCTCTCTTTCCACCTTTCTTTCTTTCTTCCTCTGTCTCTGTCTCTCTCTCTCTCTGGGTAGTAAACATCCTAATACATGCAACTGAGGGTTTTATTTTAAATGTATTAAGTTATTTTATCTGTTAACAACCTAGAGGTAGGTCCTATCATTATCTTGATTTGAAAGAAGAGGAAGCAGAGAAATAGAGGTGTTGACTAGAAAGAAGCAGAGCTGGGCTTTGAGCCCAGGCTCTGTGACTCTGGGTCCTAAGCTCTCCTACTATATCCTCACAGCCTCTGTCATTATACAGTCATTGCAGCAAATTAAAATGATAGAGAAGTGTTTGTGATAATCACTGATCTTTCCCCTAGCTCTAATGCCATGCATGCATGCATGCCTTAGAATTAATCTCTGACGTAAATTTCCATGTTTTTGTGCATCTGAGTATAATTTTTACAAGAGTTCATGCTTTGCACTTTGTTCTGGTACTTCTTCTGCCTCACTTACTTATTTAGTAAAGACATCTTTCCAGGTCAGTACAGTCAGTACATACGGATGTATCTCATTTTTCTGACTAATGACTGTATTTGGCAGAAGTTTAATTTGTTATTCAACTTTTTATTGGCATAACCATTAAAAAGTATGCTTCAAGAAGCATTCTTCAGTGCACATTTCATGTAAAGTTGTTTTTGTTTTTAGTAGAATAAGTCCCTAAAAATGGAATTTCTGGGTTGAAGGGTGTATACATTTTATATCTGGTCCTAGAATTAAAAGCTAACTCATACAGGCCATGAGTTAAAAGAAGATCTTGCTGGTTGAAAGACTTCGGCTGTCTCACATTTGTTAAATGAGTACAGTCCCTGGGAGAAGACTCTAGAACTAGGCAGATGACTGGAACTCAGCTGGGAGAGCTTTCAGCTGTGCAAGGCCAGCTTCAGGGAGTCCAACAAATCAGCTAAATTTCTGACCTGGTGCATTTGTCCAAATTACCAAACAGCTTTCTTCCTGTGAAATTTCTTTTACCTGGGTAGCTGGAAAAGGTCGTGGTCATAGTTAAAAGAAATAGAAGAGTAAAGCCTATCCTTTTGTCAGAAAGCTATGGCTTAATTTGATCTTTTAGACATTGCTGACTTAAGCTAAGTAAGTAGTTTAAATAGGCTATCCTATGAATAAAGTTATCAGAGAGAAATGACTAAATAAAAATATTTGAATCAGCTATCAAATATATGTATACATATATATGTACTGTATGTATGTATATATACTTGTGTATGTATGCAGTGCATATTTTAGTGCAAGCCTTTTGGAGATGAAGTTTTAAAGTAAAACTGATTGCTTTTTATCCCCATTATATCCATTGAGTTGGCATCACTGACTCAATGGACATGAGTTTGAGTAAGAGTTGCAAAGAGTTGGATTGAGTGACTGAACAATATAAGGATGTCTAAAATTATATCCTGGAAAATAAAAAAGTAAAAATGGGGAAATATTTTAATATAATTAGTTAAAGCATTGTTCAATGTATTTTATGTTTTTTAATATAGTTGGGGGATCATATTGCATATACTACTTTATCTCCTACTTTTTTAAAGCATTAGATTTGAAAGTGTACTACTAGTTGATGGCCAACATTGGACTAAGCATCTCCTGTTCATTAGCTTATTAAGTCTTCATGATGCTCATCTGTGGTAGGCTCTATTTTTGTTCTCATTTTATAGTCAAAGAAATTGAGACTTAAAGAATCTGAGTAACTTGCCCAAAATCCATAGCCAAGAAGGTGTATTACAAAGAATGAATCGAAATCACTTGCCTGGGCTCTCCACCTTTAGATGGACAGGCGGGATTTGCATGATGCTGCTTCCAAGGCACCAACATCCCACGCCAGTGCCCTTTCTTTTTAAGTGTTTACTTACACAGCTATAGAATATTGCATCTAGGCGCTGTCCCAAGATTTATTTTATTATTCTCTTATACCTAGGGACATTCTTAATTGTCTTAGAGCCATTTGTAATGCCTCAGGTGTCAGGTTTACCTCTGCAAATGATGAAGATCTCTGTGTATTTTTTTCTCCCTGTACTTTGGAGTATCCTTAGAATAGAGTCGAGGTAATTTCATTGCTTGATCAAAATAACTATACTTTTTAAAAGATAAAGATGATTTTTAAATTATTCACAAGTCATCATAAAATATCGTTGGTGCCGTTTTCCATCATCTCTGGGAGGCAGCAGGACCCAAATGACTTCACTATCCGTGGCATGAAATTTCATGTTCTAGAGCAAAAATAATGTCTTCATGAGAAGATGTGAAAAAATGGCTGACAGCATGAGAATTTGAAGCCCAAGTTGAGATGAGTGGTATTTAAATAATATCTCACTTCTAAAGAACTTGGGTTAGCAGTGTTACCTAGTATACATGGGGCTTATCCTTGAAATACCCTGTGACTGATGCTTATTCGTCTTAACCTGATCCTAAAACCAACATTATTTATTCACTGAGACTTTCATTGGCAGACTTCTTTGGTGGTGCAGGGGATAGGAATCCCCCTGCCAGTGCAGGGGCTGTGGGTTTGATCCCTGATCTAGGAAGATTTCACATGCTGAGGAGCAACTAAACCAATGCATCACAACCTAGGCATTTCGAAACCTCCTCAGATTTTAGGTAAGGGAACCATGGAAGGTTCTAAAGGAATAGAGTGATCCTCCTCATAGATCCCCTAAGTCTGCATACAGAATAGCATCTGGTATCCAAACTTACATTGGTTGTGTTGGCATCTGTCAACTGCATATCATACCAGAAGTAAGTGAGACAATGCTGATGCAACATTGGATTTAGGAGCAGGGATGAGATGAGAATAAAATAAATGCCACAAGTGAGAGGAATGTATTAATGCCAGGCATTGTGCTAGGCACTTTGTTTACAAAAGGTCCTAGAACTTCACATGGGGGTGAGAGAACAATGTTTTGAAGAATACAGTGGTTTGATGGAGAAAGTGGTATTTCAGGTAAGCCAGCAAAAATGGATTAAATTTTGTCAGATGAAAAAGAATGGGTAGAAAAAGTATTTAGCCAAGGAAAGCCCCAAGAGCCTGAATCTGCCGTTCTGGCTGGAGCTGAGGCTGTGGGAAGGGAGGTGAGGCTGGAGCAGCTTTGAGGCTCACGAGGAGGGTCATGAAAGCCAGCATCGGAGTCTAGCCAGGGGGCAACAGTGGTTGTTGAAAGTTCTGAGCAAGAAGAGGCTTTGATGGGAGTGAAAATAAAGAGGAACCTGACAGCAGTGTGCAATGCGGGATGAAGGCAGGCCTTTGTTGTGGTCCCTTGGAGAATCACAGAGGGAATAGAGGGCTGGGGCAGTGGGATGAGGGATTTCAGGGATGGTGGAAGCTTATGCCCGTGACTAGTAACTGCTTAGATGCACAGCCCAGCTTTTACAAACCCTTCCCAGTGAGGTCGGGGAGCAGATTTTCCTTCGGCACTGATGCTACTGTGTACTGGAGGAAGTGCCTGGGAGCCCATCAGTGTTATGACAAAAATACCCATTCCCATAACAACTTCACTAAAGGGACCCATTTGGGGTATTATTACTTGTATCAGTTTCCTATTGCAGCTGTAACAGTTTACAAAAAACTTAGTGGCTTAAAACAGCACAAATTTATTATTTTACAGTTCTGGAATTCAGTGGTTTTCACTAGGATAAAAAGTCTTTAGCTGTAAAGATATGTTAAAGTTAGGAAATTTTTCCTGCTTTTATTTATGTTATAAAACTTTGCAACACATCTTTGGTCCCAATTCCTTTCCAAAATCTAATTAAAGTTTTTCTCCAGAAAATATTATATTTATGCTTATCTTCTAATTTTGCCGAAACTTTCTCTTTTCTGTTTACTTATTTATTTAGCTGCACCATGCGGCATGTTGGTTCCCCAATCAGGGATTGAACTCACGCCCCCTGTAGTGGAAGAGCCTTGACCCTTCCCTGGACCACCAGGGAAATCCCAGGCCTGAACTTTGTAATGGTTCATGGGACTCTATACTAAGACTCCTTTGTGTTACTACAGCAATGCCTGTTTCCCTGAAAACATGAACCATAAATGGTTTGTTACTCTGTTTTGTGTGTCAGTATGCCCTGAGAATGATATTGCCAGCTTCCCTTTCGTTGTACTTTTAAGTTTACCAACTCTCTGATATTTATGTTTCATTTTAACGCTCCAAATTATTTTAGATTCTGTGCCTTGGGGCTTCTGTTAATGTTCATTATTATTTCATTTTATATACAAATAACTTCCTGAATATTTTCCCTTTAATGAAGAAACAATTATGCCTTTGTGTGAATATTGTTATTATACTTAGAAGAGTTATTTCTGAGGCAGAGTTTTAAAATTTCCCAAATGTTTTATTGCGAGTCTCTTATGTAAATCACTTGGTGCTTGCTTGCTTCATTTAGTGACTCACTCAAATGGGAACACGTATTATGTAGCAAAACAAGATGAACGCTGGTTAAGATTCATTCATTTAGAAATGTGAGCAGTGTGTCTGCTCGGCACTCCAGGCATTGATCTAGCTGTTGGAGATGCAGCAGTGGACACAGAGCGGGTCCTTCCCTGTCAGACCTTCTATTCTCAGATGCACTTTGGAGTCAAAGAGACAAGGGTATGAATCCAGGTGCATGTTGTTAGAGGAAGGGGGATCCCTTCCAAGGCTTGAGAGTGGACGCTTGTCTAACACCTGGAAATGAACTATCCAAGGAGACCCACATGCTGCTAAAGCAAAAGAGTTTCCTGGGAAGGTGCGCCAAGGCAGGGGAGCAGCAGGGAAGGTAACCCGGGAGAACTGCTCTGCCACGTGGCTCGCAGTCAGCTTTTATGTTATTGGGTTAGTTTCCAGGTTGTCTTTGGCCAGTCATCTTGCTTGGCCCATATCTGGTCTGGTTTAAGGTCCTTCCTGGTGGCACATGCATCTCTCAGCCAAGACGGATTCCAGTGCAAAGGATTCTGGGAGGTTGGCAGAACAATATTATGAGCTAGTGTCTCCTCCTTCCTTTTGGGCCCTCCCAGATCCTGCCAGTTAGTTTTCAGTGGCAGCACCTTATTTGTTACCAGGACCTCCAGTTGTGAGACTACTCAGGCAAATAGTTATCATTGTTCCTGGCCAAGGCGAGCAGTTTAGGTCAGTGGTTCCCCAACAATATGACCTAGCTCCAGCTCAGCAATTTGCATTGCTGATCCTTGGTCTCCTAGTTCATCAAATGAAGAAAATAGTATAAACTCAAAATTAAAAGCTCATATATGTAAGTCATGTGCTATGGAGTATGTATGGCTCAGAGTAACCTTTCAGTTGCTGTTCAGTTGCTAAGTCGTGTCTGACCCTTTGCGACCCCATGGGCTGCAGCACGCCAGGCTTCCCTGTCCTTCACCATCTCCTGGAGTTTGCTCAAACTCATGTCCGTTGAGTTGATTATGCCATCCAACAGTCTCATCCTGTCACCCCCTTCTCCTGCCCTCAGTCTTTCCCAGCATCAAGATCTTTTCTAATGAGTCAACTCTTCACATCAGGTGGCCTAACTATTAAAGTTTCAGCTTCAGCATCAGTCCTTCCAAAAAATATTCAGGGTTGATTTTCTCTTTAGGATTGACTGGTTTGATCTGCTTGCAGTCCAAAGGACTCTCAAGAGTCTTCTCCAGCACCATAATTCAAAAGCATCAATTCTTCAGCATTCAGTCTTCTTTATGGTCCAACTTTCACATTTGTACATGACTACTGGAAAAATCATAACTTTGATTAGATGGACCTTTGTCAGCAAAGTGATGTTTCTTGTTTTTAATATGCTGTCTAAGTTTGTCATAGCTTTTCTTCCAAGGAGCAAGCATCATTTAATTTAATGGCTGCAGTTGCCATCTGTGGTGATTCTGGAGCTCAAGAAAATAAAATTTGCCACTGTTTCCACTTTTTCCCCATCTGTTTGCCATGAAGCGATGGGACTGGATGTCATCGTCTTAGTTTTTTGAATGAATGAAAAACTTTTCAGTAGTCGTTGGTTATTTTTATCGCTTGTGACAAGCCCTATGCTGTATCCTGGGAATATGATGAAGTAACAGTGCTCACATTCTAATGGAGAGGTTGAGGTGTTATAAACACACACATCTCTTTCCCTTGCAGTTCATTTTATGATTTTCCATCTGCATCTGACCTCTTCTTCATCCACTCCTTATCTGTCTGTCTATCTCCATACTGCTCATCTGCCCATCGCCACACCTCTTCCAGCCATCTAGAATCTAGCTCCGCGTGGTCTCTTCTCTCACTCAATCCCACCCCCTCATCTTCTGTCTTCTGGGTGAACAAATCCCACACATGTCCGCTTTGCTGCACATGCCTGCTTGTTCCTATTTCCCCTTCTTAGCTCTGCTATTTTCCCTTCCTCCCCCTATGTAAGTCCCTCCTAGCCTTCGAGGTTCAGCCTCAGTCTCTACTACTCTTTCTCACATGAATCTCTCCAAGAGGACATTTTTCTTTGAACTCCTGTGGTAGTAATAATTACCTATTGTAGCCATTACCTACCATTTGGAATTATTCCCTTTTTGTTTCATCTGTCTTAGTGGTTTGTTTTCTCTCCAGCTAGACTGGGAAAATATATGCTAAGTGTGCTTAGTGAATATAGGATGGTTTGTTGATTGACTCAGGGTGGCCTAAGGAATACATTTCCTTCCTTTGAAATGTAGAGAGTTTCCTAGTGTTACTTCAGGGTTTTAAGAATTGGGACTCCAGCTTGCAGCTGATTCTCAAGTTGAAAGCATTGTTAGTGAACTGACCATTGCCCTCAGTTGGAGTTTAACCATCAGTGTTATGAAGATAAGAGCTCCTCCACCCCGCCCTGCCCTGTGGCCCTCTTGGGATGTTTGATTGACACTTCCTGGTTGGCAGAGAGAGCCCCTGCCTTACTAAGGAGTATGTTGCTAAGTACACTTCTCACATGAGCCCTCTGTGTCAGTACCCAAAGTGTCTGATGCGGCCCTTGCCCTCCAGGGGATATTTGTAAGGACTGGTGAGCACCAGGAATCAAGATGTCGAGGAGAGGGCAGGCTGCCCTAGTGTGAGCTCCCGTACTTTCAAGTCATTTCTTGGCTTCTTTTAGGAAGGTTTGCTGGATGCAGTTTGTCACCAGGGGAAGCGTTTACACAAGAGGACAAGGAGCAGATGTATTCACATGCAGCACTTTGGAATAATTCCACTGCAAACTCCTGACTGTCAGCTGGTGAGGTGTTCGGGAGAGCATTTTCAGTCTGAAGAGAGGAATTGTTTAGTCTGAGATTTTAGCCTGAGCTTCCCTTTCATGTGGTTTCCACTTGAGAGTTCTTAGAGTTAGACCACAGTGAAATTAAAGGCTGAGGCACTTGGAGAATGGTAAAAATCAATGACTAAAAGACCAAAGTATTAATTTCATAATTGCATCTGTTCATTTCCCCGGTTACTCTTTTTATTTTTCTTTTTAAATCCTGCATGTCCTTATGTCGAATCATTTATAATACTAACTTCAACTGATTTGAGTGACATAACACTAAATGTTGTGTGTAATATGTGGCTGATGATACTTCTGAAAAATATCTCTCATTATCATTATTATTATGTATGTTCAGATATAGCACAGCAAATGAATTTTAATGTTTTGAATTGATAGTACCTTCACCTATTCTTCATACAGGCATTCACTAACATCTCCTACTATTTGACTTGTATGAATGTTGCCTACAATTGGCAAGAAAGGTAGGCTGCTGTTTACATAATTATTTAAGATTTTCTAGAGGAGATTAAAGGGAATTTTATAGATTCTTTTTATTTTTGGCAGCATTTATTGTTTAATGTAAGTAGACTTAAATGGGTCTCATATTTTCTTCCAGATGTGAAGGAAGGAAGCCCAAAGTAGCAAGACTTTAAAAATTATTATTATGATAGCTGCCAAAACTCAATATTTGTTGATAAGTTTTCACACATCTGGCTAATAGACTTGGATTCTATTCATGAGTTACAAAGGGAAGAAACTCGGTTTGACATAAAATGAGTGGCTTTGCTTTTGATCTGATTGAGGGCATTCATTGCACTGTTGATTATAGGATCATGCAAAGTGAGAACTTAATAGATTTTGGTGGGTGGGGGGAGTTTGGGCTCTAGAGCCAGTTTTTACTGGGAAGTAAGTATTCTCCCTCTAGAATACTTTTTTTGTTCAGGAAAATGGAAAAGAGTGACCTCAGCAGAGTACAAAGGAAATGGGAAAATGTGAGATTAAAGGAAAAACTCACAATTCAGTTTAATGCCTTTTTTATTTTCTTGATCCATTGAACTTTTGTGTCTCCATTAGTACACAAAATTTTTAGTTAACAACAAATGTTCTGGTGTTGGTGCAACTTTTTGTTTATTTAGCTTTTGCTGAAGTAGAAGATTAGAGTGGGAAAATTCTTTCTTGACAGCAAAAGTGATAGTGTTCCCTGTTGCCTTTAAAATATAATACTCAATTCCCTACGTCTTTGCTCTTTCTTGAATCTAGTAACTGAGCTTTGAAGTCAATATTCTAACTTATCACTGACTCACTTTCACACTATTGAGAAACTAGCTTCTGTTTCTTTCCATAGATGCCTGATCACTCATAGATGAGTGATGGTAGGGTGCCCTCAGATATAACGTAGGTCCGCTGGTTCCCAATAATAAGATAAAGCCAGCCTTATAAATATATAAACTTTTAGAGGTAGAATAATATGAGATGTATATTAATAACATTATTTAATATGTTTATGTAGAAATAATATCTTTTTCTATTCACTTTCAGGAAATGCTTTATTCAGAGCCTCCATCTGCATCTTTGATATCATGTCTTGGGTGTAACCGAGCTACTTTGAAGTCATCTAGTCCAGTGTGCCAGATTCTGTCTCTTCAATCCCACCCATCTAATCTGCATAGACCTTCATGTTTTGGATATCCATGTATGAAGCTCTTTCTAAAGTTTATCCCAGTCCCTAGCACACATTTCATCTTTCTTTTTTGGCTCTCTGTCTGTAAATGGATATTGGAGAGCTCCAAAATGTGGCCGTTCTCTGTACTGTTTTTAAAAGATTTCTTTACAGTGGCATCTACTATGAACAACTGTGAGGTTACAACCCTGTAGATCATAATTAAGCTTTTGCTCAATTTCTTTGCCTCCTTTAAATAGACAGTTCTGTCAGCTGACCTTTGAGATTGTTTCAGATTTGAGTATCTTCATTCAAAGACTACTTCTTTGTTCAAAATAAAGTACTTGAGAGAGGATTCTGTAAATAAAAGACTGTGAGGACTTAAATATTTGACAACGTTCTTTGGGGGAAGAAGAAAAGAAATCCTCAGTATATATGGTGCAGTGATTAATCATAGGGTTTTCTTCTTTTTTCACGTCTGATTGTTTTATTGTTATTTATTTGTATATGTTTTTTAAAGGTGAAAAAATAGTTACAAAGATGTGGTTTACTGGAATAGGGAATTTAAATAGGCTAAAGATTATTGTATGGTGTTTGTTTAACCTTAATAGTTAATATATGGCAATCCAAAACACAATGCCATCACAGAAAATAGAACTACAGATTTAGTGAAAAGATAGATCTCAGTTCCCCAACCAGTTACAGAAAGCAAAACTAATGACTTGCTTATAAGACTTTTTATTAATCTTCACTAATATAGATCTGTCTTTTGAAATATCTTAATTTCCGTTTAAAGGTGGTATCAAGTACTATAGTGGTATGACATGAGAAAATTAATACAAAATCTGAGCTTTGTCTTGGGATAATCTGGTAAGTTTGGGAAGAGGAAGTATATATGGGAGAAGAATCTTACTGGAAATGATCAAAACTAACTCTCCACTCTTGAGACCTTTTTCTAGCTCTCTATCTAGCAAGAGAAAAGATGCGTCAGATGAGGCTGAGGGGAGTGAGTAGGTTGTGATAACAGCAACTTGACATTCATGTAGCTCTCTACTTTTCAAGGAGCTTGTGTGAGTGTTATTTAATTTCATCATCACAACAACCCTGAGATGTAGATGAAGAGATAGAAGAAGTCCCTCCTCCTTCCTTGTTTTCTTTGTAACATTTAAGGAAACTGAGGCTCTGACAGGTTCAGCAGATTGACCCAGGCTGCCCTGTAGAAAATGGGAAGATAGGAATAAGGCTGCTTCTCTGAGTAGAGGAAAAATATTGATGACAGTATATGTGCGTGTGTGGGGTTTTTTTTCTATCCCCTCAGATCTTATTTCTCACTCCCATTCCTTCTAGGGACATGTGAAACACAGTTATGAATGTGTTTTAGACGTGATTATCCTAGAAATGCTTCCCATGAGTCATTACTTTGTGAAGAATGGCAGTAAATTCTTATCCTTTCTATATTTTGCTCTTTACATCTTTGCTTCTGCCAGTAATGAGAGTTCAGATATGCTTAAGAACAAAGGAGACGTAGATATATTTTTAACTGAGTATTGTCAGAGTAAATCCAACTGTGACCTGCCAAGGTTTATTGTCTCATTCTGAAAGACTTCTGAATTTAAGTAGTTTAGTAACTTCTAGATGAAACAACATTGTTCTCTGGATAGATATAATTCCAAGAAAGAGATCATTTGCTGACAGTCATTTGAGATATATGTATCGCATCTGTTTGAGACTTTTCCATGTGGTTTTATGGATATTTGAGGTTTTAAGATACAGTTTGAGAACCATATGAACGCTTCTAGACTATCAAGCCCCTCTTTATTAAGAACATTGTCTTGGACTTTGCATGTGTAACTTGGTTGACTGTCTTGGATAGATTTAATTAAATGTCACAAATATTTATTGAATTTTGAATACAGCATGAAGTGTAGCTGGTGATGCAGAGATAAGCTCTTTCCCTAAAAAGGGATTTAACACACTACTAGTAGATATAAAACAAGAACCAAAATGACTCCCAGGCAAAGGAAAATGAATATATGCAAAAAGGGAAATATAAACTGAGCCCTTTAAGGGTTCAGACAGAGTGTGCATGCCAGGTTGAGAACAGCAGGGTGAGCTTCACAGCTTGGGATGGGCTCTCCAGGAAGCGTGGTATTTTGAGGGTGGTGAATGGAGGTTTCTGTTGGAGGAAACAGCATGAGCAAAGACACGGATGCAGGAAAGTCTAGGGTTTATTTGGGGAACTAGGACTGAGTTCAGAATGTCAGGAAGAAAACGCAGTAGGTGATTATGTACTTGGCACTTTCCAAAGAGTGTAATAAATTTTGATTTTCTTGTGGATCAAAGAGAAAATTCCTTAAAGGATTTTTGAAGGAAGGTAGGAAAGGAAGAATGCTAGCAGTGTTTTGAACTTAGAGACATTTTAGCTGTGCGAACAAAATACTTAGTACCTGTGTTGGCTACTGTTAACATTGCTTCTACATCAAACTTGATTTGACAAAGATGAGTCTTTATTTATCTTGACCTCTTTCCTTTTATCTAGAACCTTCTTATTACCAAGGACTCAGCATGCAGGAAGGATACAGAAATCTCTTCTGTCCAGCTCTTAACTCATTTCCCTTGAGCCAATCCTCTACTATCCTTCAACTTCCTTATACATATTTTAGCAAGAGTATTAATACTTGATGATGTATTAATGTGTGATTTGACTTTAGGATATTTACATTTTTATAACCAGTCATTCCTTCACCAAGGTTTTCTGTCTCTAGTAGTGGAATTTTCATACACTGGCAGCATAAATATGGTGAGGGGTTGAGAGCAGGGTGGACTTTGGAGTCATATTAAGCAGGTTTGAAGTCAGAGTTCCCCTCACGTGAGCCTGTCTGAAACCCCCTTGACTGGTGATACAGTGACGCCTTCCTCATTGGATGGTGATAACATTTGTAACTTGCATGTGGAAGGCTTCTTCCTGCTTTCGTTTTTCACCATAAACATTATAAATGACAGTGATATCTGCTTAGTCATGGGTTTACTTACTCAACTTCTCACCCTGTGATTAGGAAACAACTGTATTCTTCAAGCAAGAGACCCTCAAGGTCCATGTTGTTGCTCCATACCCTCTTCATATAGCTTCTCAGCCTTGAAGTGGTATTTCTACTGCTCAACCTCTTGGCTTCTAAAACCTAAAGGCAACTTAGTAGAAATTCTCATGTGTCTTCCTGAATTGTGGCTATTTGTATATTTATTCCATCCCACTTCTTCTTCTTCTTTTATTTTTCAAAACTTTTTACTTTGTATTGGGGTATAGCTGATTAACAAACAGTGTTGTGATCCTTTCAAGTGAACAGTGAAGGAACTCAGCCATACATATACACGATCCATTCTCCCCCAAACTCCCCTCCCATTCAGCTGCCACATAATTTTGAACAGAGTTCCATGTACTATTCAGTAGGTCCTTGTTGGTTATCCATTTTAAATATGGCCGAGTACATGTCCATCCCAAACTCCCTAACTCTCCCTTCCCCCCAGCAATCACAAGCTCTTTCTCTAAGTCTGTGAGTTTGTTTCTGTTTTGTAAATAAGTTCATTTCTATCCTTTCTTTTTAGATTCCACGTGTAAGGGACATCATACAATATCTCTCCTTCTCTGTCTGACTTATTTCACTCAGTATGACACTCTCTAGGCCCATCCATGTTGCTGCAAATGGCATTATTTTATTGTTTTTAATGGCTGAGTAATATTCCATTGTATATATGCACCACATTTTCCTTATCCATTCCTCTGTCGATGGCCATTTAGATTGCTTCCATGTCCTGGCTATTGTAAACAGTGCTGCAGTGAATACTGGGGTGGATGTCTCCTTTCAGGTCATGTTTTTTTCTCTGGATATAGGCCCAGGAGTGGGACTGCAGTGTCATATGATAGCTCAATTTTTAGTTTTTATTTTTTTTGTTTTTAAAGGGAACTCCGTACTGTTCTCCATAGTAGCTGTACCAGTTTACATTCCCACCAACAGTGGAGGAGGGTTCCCTTCTCTCCACACTCTCTCTCCAATATTTACTGTTTGTGTATTCCATCCCACTTTGGATTGGAAGTTCTGGACTGGACATTCCTTGAAGGCACTTTCCATTTCCCAGAGCCTCCAATATGCTCTGCACTCTTTCAATTTCAGGATTGAATGTAATTGATCTGATGCCTTTATAAAGCTCATATATAACTAGTACCCAAATCCGGTTCCTGCTTTTCTGGGCAAAGTTAATCACCACTCCCATCTGTTTACCAATATACTACAAACTATCTTCAGTGTATCTAGAAACACCACACCCAAACAGACTTCATAGACTGATTTTTTTCTACTCTCTAGAGCAAATATGGAATTCTTACCATGGAATTCAAGCCTTCTCTATCAGTTTTTTTTATCCCCTCCCCACCCAGTACTTACTACACTCCAGCCTACACCCTATGATTCAACCAGGCAGATTGCCTGGATCTACTCCCCTTCACAAAGATAGGTAAAAATATCCATTGTCAGCTGACATAACAGGTGGCTTTCTCTTGCCATCTAGAATTNTTCATAGATTGATTTTTTTCTACCCTCTAGAGCAAATATGGAATTCTTACCATGGAATTCAAGCCTTCTCTATCAGTTTTTTTAATCCCCTCCCCACCCAGTACTTACTACACTCCAGCCTACACCTTATGATTCAACCAGGCAGATTGCCTGGCTCTACTCCCCTTCACAAAGATAGGTAAAAATATCCATTGTCAGCTGACATAACAGGTGGCTTTCTCTTGCCATCTAGAATTCCATAGAAGATATTGTCACAGTCTCCCACATAAGGTCATGGCCTAATCTGGGAAACAATTTTCAGCAAGCCCCCAGTACAACTGTGGCTCTCAATACATCTGATCTATTTCTTTCCTTGAAGTTAACTCGTGATTTAAAGTTAATTTGTACTTATAGACAGTATTGTCTGCTCATCTGCTGGTCACTTGTAGACCTCTGCTTTGACCTTTGCATTCCAAAGAGATAGACCAGTGGTCAGTTCTGATTAAAGAGTTTCCTAGCACTAGCATTCATGTAGTCCAGCCATCTCAATTTATAGGGGAGAAAATGAAAGCTGCTCAAGTAGACACCTTTTTTTTTTTTTTTTTTTTTTTTNAGACCAGTGGTCAGTTCTGATTAAAGAGTTTCCTAGCACTAGCATTCATGTAGTCCAGCCATCTCAATTTATAGGGGAGAAAATGAAAGCTGCTCAAGTAGACACTTTTTTTTTTTTTTTTTTTGGCCTTATCTTGTTTAGTCACTTAGTCATGTCTGACTCTTTGCGACCCCATGGACAGTAGCCTGCCAGACTCCTCTGTCTGTGGGATTCTGCAAACAATCCACTGGAAGCAGTCCTTCTCTATGCCTTATCTTCGTAACTTTTGAAAACAAATTTAATTCACAGGCCTTTTATTTGCATGCAAGTTTCAACTGGAAAATACAGAAACAGAACATTTTAAAGGACTTCCAGAAAAGGAAGCACAAAGTAAAATTTACCGCCCTTCTATAGTACAAAGTCATCCATACTTTAAATGAAATGTCAAGCCAATGAAGTTGGTTTAGACAGGTGTTTGGGAGGCAGTTAGTATGCTAGGTACATATTTTAATGGTAGTAGTGAAATTTAAGAAGGAGGTGGTCACAAATACCAATAATATTACCAAAACAAGCATTGTTTTATTCTTTATTCCTTTCATATAAAAAGTATAAGAAGATTTATTTTTATAACTATTTATCAAGTGGCATATTAAAAATCAATTTAGCAAAAATTGAATAGCATAGGAATATTTATATAAATTTTATAGAAATATTATATATTCTATATATAGCCTATATTTCTATAGAAATATATCTCTGGGTATAACTAGAAATAAGATACATGAATTATCTGCCTGTATAGTACTGTATTCCCTATGATTTCAGTTTCTTTGCTAAATGTCTAAGTCCTAAAATGATATTGGCCCACATTGCTAAAAGCAATAGCTTTAGTTTAACCCAAGACTTTATAGCTTGGATTCAGTTCACTTCAGTTCAGTTGCTCAGTCATGTGCAACCCTGTGACCCCATGAACTGCAGCATGCCAGGCCTCCCTGTCCATCACCAACTCCCAGAGCGTGCTCAAACTCATGTCCATCAAGTTAGTGATGCCATCCAACCATCTCATCCTCTGTCATCCCCTTCTCCTCCTGTCTTCAATCTTTCCCAGTATCAGGGTCTTTTCAAATGAATCCGTTCTTTGCATGAAGTGGCCAAAGTATTGGAGTTTCAGCTTCAACATCAGTCCTTCCAGTGAACACCCAGGACTGATCTCCTTTAGGATGGACTGGTTGGATCTCCTTGCAGTCCAAGGGACTCTCAAGAGTCTTCTCCAATACCACAGTTGAAAAGCATCAATTCTTTGGTGCTCAGCTTTCTTTATAAGTCCAACTTGCACATCCATACATGACTACTGGAAAAACCATAGCTTTAACTAGATAGACTTTTGTTGGTATAGCTTGGATTAATCTTTAATAAATAAAACATCACCCAGATCAACCTACTTGTGTGTGTAATAGACTTTTATTTTTTACAGAAGATCATGTGGTCAAATAACATTTTTGAGCACCCAGAATTATGCAGTGCTGGTGTGAAGTGAAAGTCGCTCAGTTGTGTCCGACTCTTTGAGACCCCATGGACTATACAGTCCATGAAATTCTCCAGGCCAGAATACTGGAGTGGGTAGCCTTTCCCTTCTCCAGGGGACCTTCCCAACCCAGGGATTGAACCCAGGTCTTCTGCATTGCAGGTGGATTCTTTACCAGCTGAGCCACAAGGGAAGCCCAAGAATACTGGAGTGGGTAACCTATCCCTTGTCCAACGGATCGTCCAGACCCAGGAATCAAACTGGGGTCTTCTGCATTGCAGGTGAATTCTTTACCAGCTGAGCTATCAGGGAAGCCTGCAGTGCTGGTATTCAGAGAGTTTATTATTTTTTTAATTTAAATTTATTTATTTTAATTGGAGGCTAATTACTTTACAATATTGTATTGATTTTGCCAAGAGAGTTTAACTTAAGAATTCAGATATGTTATTTGCTACCACGGAGCAGAAAAGGATAAATAATAAATATCTACACATGCGATACAGTCAGTGGATATAAATTAACTTACATTCATCAATCAACTTACATTCATCATCAGTGAGTTAACATTGAGAGGGAAAAATCTAGTGAAGTGAAGTTCAGGGTTGTAGTTATTTGTGTGTACATCGAGGACTGGAGTTTGAGGTTTGACTGTAATAGTTACTTCCTGGGTTGTAGACAGTATTTGACCCCTAGGCCCAGCCTCCCAAATCTGAACAGGTCAGCACTGGCCCCCCATCCCAAAAAAGCTTCCTATAATGCTGTGATTTCAGGGAAACTCCTTAGGGGCACACTGAACAGTCTCCAAATCAGCATGAAACATATTGCAGATAATTTATCCCATGAGCTTACATTTTGTGAAATGTATAAATTATCTACTTATACTTCAAAGGGGTTGGAAAAATACCCCCATCCCTCCACCTCAACATTCCCATGTAGAAAGATATCGTAACAATGATCTTGCATCCTATGGAAGCAGAAACAAATGTTCAGAGTTCCTGACTTCTTAGCTGCTGCTCACTGGGTTGTCCTTTGAGTGTCCAGGTGATGTTTGTAATGCTGTGGTGTGTTTGCTGAGTATCTTACCACTTTGGGGAAAGGGAAATCAAAGGCACGTTGGGGGTGGGGGAAGTGCAGACCCTCCCTCCGTATTTGAACATTTCCCTTCCCATTTGCCCCATTTAGACGGCTACTTATGTTACCTTGTTAGGGAGGGGTTGAAAAAAGCCAATGGGTACCCCAATGGGTATATTTGTGACATTTAAAGAAAATAAGCGCCAGATGTGATTATCAGTTAGGCATGTAAATAAATTAGCATCTGGGCATTAATTTTGAACAATAAAAGCAAAGGATGATTTAGCTAAATAGTGCCTTGACTTTACAAGAGATTTTTTAAAATTTATTTTTAATTGGAGGATAATTGCTTTGAATTGTGTTGTTTTCTGCTAAACATCAGCAGGAATCAACTGTAGGTATACATATGTCCCCTTTCTGTTGAAACCCCCTTCTCTCACCTCCCACCCCATCCCACACTTCTAGGTGGTCACAGAGCACCAGGTTTGAGCTCTCTGCTTCATACAGCAAAGATTAGCACTGAAACGTGTACATCACCATATGTAAAGTAGAGAGCCAGTGGGAATTTGCTGTATAAGAGATTTTAATATTTGTGGATGTGCCGGGTGTCACTGACACTCAATTCTCCACAAAATGCCAGGAGCCCTTGTAGCAACCACACCACACCCTTTTAACGTCTTTCACTTGTGACCTGGACCACAGGTATAGCTGAGCTTCTTCCAGTCCTTTTTTCTCACAGATGTCACTGAGAGACCTAAATGTGTTTATAGCCTCTCTGATGTGACGTTTTCAGAAGCAGAGCTAGGCTGAAGTTATTGGGCTGTTTCACAAAGAACCGTGGTCTTTAGGAGACGAAGGTTCAAAATGAAGAGCTTCCTTTGAAGGCCTTTGATCCTAGAACCTGCTAAGTGTAAGAAATGGAGTTTAGGTAGGTGAGCTTTGTCTGTAGGTAGGCTATGTTCTCTCTAGTCCATGGTCTACATCCAACTCTGTCTCTAGGTCTCAATCTCAGCCTTCTATTGACTGAGACCCTGAGATAAGTAGGGGAACAGTAAACCTGTTTGCTTTATTTGTANGGTAGGCTATGTTCTCTCTAGTCCATGGTCTACATCCAACTCTGTCTCTAGGTCTCAATCTCAGCCTTCTATTGACTGAGACCCTGAGATAAGTAGGGGAACAGTAAACCTGTTTGCTTTATTTGTGCATGGGAATTATGGAGGACTGTTAGATAGGGTTTGAAAAGAAAAAAAAAAACTTGTTAGAAATCAAATGGGAGTCATCCTTAGTCTCTTCAGAGTGACCAAACAATTTTTTTTTTTAACTTTACAGTACTGTATTGGTTTTGCCATACATTGACATGAATCCGCCACGAGTGTACATGAGTTCCCAATCCTGAACCCCCCCTCCCAACACCGTCCCCATATCATCTCTCTGGGTCATCCCAGTGCACCAGCCCCAAGCATTCTGTATCCTGTATCAAACCTAGACTGGCAATTTGTTTCTTACATGATAGTATACATGTTTCAATGCCATTCTCCCAAATCATCCCACCCTCTCCCTCTGCCACAGAATCCAAAAGTCTGTTCTGTACATCTATTCATTTGAAATAATTCTAATGAGGTGGATTAAACTGGAGCCAATTATACAGAGTGAAGTAAGCCAGAAAGAAAAACATCAATACAGTATACTAACACATATATATGGAATTTAAAAAGATGGTAATGATAACCCTGTTTACGAGACAGCAAAAGAGACACAGATGTATAGAACAAACAAAGATTTAAATATTTTTACATTACTTGGGCTCCCCTGGTGTCTCAGCTGGTAAAGAATCTGCTTGCAATGCAGTAGACCTGGGTTCAATCCCTGGGTTGGAAAGATCCCCTGGAGAAGGGAACGGCAACCCACTCCAGTATTCTTGTCTGGAAAAGTCCATGGACAGAGGAGCCCGGTGGGTTACAGTCCATGGGGTCGCAAAGAGTCAGACACAGTTGAGTGACCAACACTTTCATGGGGTTTCCCAGGTGATACTAGTAGTAAAGAGGCCACCTGCTAAGGCAGGAGAAGCAAGAGATGAGGATTTGATCCTTGGGTCAGGAAGATCCCCTGGAGAAGGAAATGGCAACCCACTCCAGTATTCTTGACTGGAAAATTCCATGGACAGGGGAGCCTGGCAGGCTGCAGTCAGTCCATGGGGCTGCAAAGTGTAGGACACGACTGCCTGCCTAACACATTACTTGGAACCCTTCTTAATTTTAATTAAGATTTGCCTTTGGTTTCAGTCTTTTCCTTTAACCTCATTTCCCCTCCAACTTGAAAATAATCAGCAACTTATGCTTATAGTAGGTTTGGGCTGCTTAAAAGGTTATGGCTTTCAAATACACAACTTTTCAAAGGTCTGATTCCACATTGCCAGGATGTCTGCAAAGATGGGTGAAGTGTGATATGCTTGTGTGTCTAGGGCAGGATTGGCAAACTATGGCCAGTCACATCTGGCCTGCTGCCTGATTTTGTACGCCCTGTGAGATCACCATGGTTTTTCCATTTTTAAGTGATTACGTTTTAAATGACTATATAAGAACTTGCATAATACTTTGATTTTGGCTCTTGGCCCACAGTCCTAAAGTATTTTTTTTTCTGGCCCTTCCAGAAAAAGTTTGCCAATCCCTCGTCTAGGAAATGTCACAGGCATCTCTCTTAATCTTGATGATAAGAAACAGTCCTACCTGTTTGTTCTAGTCATCTAAATTCCTCTTCTAAGTTATCAAAATCAGTATCTTCTAATAGAAATGTTTCATAGTGTTGTCTTCCCTGGTGGCTCAGGTGGTAAAGAATCTGCCTGCCAATTTAGGAAACCCAGGTTCGATCTCTGGGTTGGAAAGATACCCTGGAGAAGGAAATAGTACCCCACTCAAGTATTCTTGCCTGGAGAATCCCAAGGACAGAGGAGCCTGGTGGGCTACAGTCCGTGGGGTCACAGAGTCAGACACCACTGAGCCACTAACACTTTCAGGTGGCTTTCCAGGTGGCGCTAGGGGTCAAGAATCTGCCAGCTAATACAGGAGAAGCAAGAGACATGGGTTCAATCCCTGGGTCAGGAAGATCCCCTGGAGGAGGAAATGACAACCCACTCTAGTATTCTTGCCTGGAAAATTCTATGGACAGAGGAGCCTGGCAGGCTACAGTCCATGTGGTCTCAAAGAGTCAAACATGACTGAGCGCACATACCGTAGCAGTCTTTTCAGGGGTCAGTGAGTAGGGGTGCACGAAAGATTTGGTGCCACGTGTTAAAAAAATTAACCAGTAGCCCTCATAGTATACTTTGGAAGTGTCCCTGCAGCAGGAACTTCTCTGGCCAGTGAGGATGGGGGAGGGGAGGGTATACTCAATACTTTTTTGTTAAAGGGGAAACTCAAATGTCCAAACAAGAGTTAACAGTAAATGCATTAAGAGGTTTATTTGGGTAAATGGCCTGTGGTGGACTTTCTTACAGAAAGGGGGAGGGAACAGGCGGATAGATGTTCTCTTTGAACAGAAGCAGAAGGCAGGAAATCCCTTGCGGTTTGCAGCTGTGTTCGTGCCATTGGAGTAATAAACGTNAAACAGGCGGGTAGATGTTCTCTTTGAACAGAAGCAGAAGGCAGGAAATCCCTTGCGGTTTGCAGCTGTGTTCGTGCCATTGGAGTAATAAACGTGGCATGGTGGTGATTCTCTAGAAGAGAATTCAAGAGCAGCCTTCTCTGTTAAAGAGTCAGCTCCAGGGCTCTCCCTGAATGGAACCTTCCCTAAGTGTTTCCATCATGGAGTACTTTGGGCACCTGTGTCCTTCAGTGTTCTGTACTTTCAAGTGCATCCAAGAGAGAACCTCAGTTGTGAGCTGATTGTCCTAGGGAAGAGAGAATACTGACAGCCGGGTAAGCAGTCCTGCATTCAGTGAGAGCTGCTGGAGTGGAAGCAGGGAGCAGAGGCGTTGTTGTTTAACAGCTTTAGTGAAGTATCATTTGCATACTATAAAATTCATCCATTTTAAGGGTACCACTTAATTATTTTNGAACAGGCGGATAGATGTTCTCTTTGAACAGAAGCAGAAGGCAGGAAATCCCTTGCGGTTTGCAGCTGTGTTCGTGCCATTGGAATAATAAACGTGGCATGGTGGTGATTCTCTAGAAGAGAATTTCCAAGAGCAGCCTTCTCTGTTAAAGAGTCAGCTCCAGGGCTCTCCCTGAATGGAACCTTCGCTAAGTGTTTCCATCATGGAGTACTTTGGGCACCTGTGTCCTTCAGTGTTCTGTACTTTCAAGTGCACCCAAGAGAGAACCTCAATTGTGAGCTGATTGTCCTGGGGAAGAGAGAGAATACTGACAGCCGGTAAGCAGTCCTGCATTCAGTGAGAGCTGCTGGAGTGGAAGCAGGGAGCAAAGGCATTGTTGTTGTTTAACAGCTTTAGTGAAGTATCATTTGCATACTATAAAATTCATCCATTTTAAGGGTACCACTTAATTATTTTTTAGTAAATTTATGGAGTTGTATAAGCATCACCGTTCAATTTCATAACATTTCCATCATTCCAGAAAGAACACTGTGCCCACTTGCTTTCATTCCCCCAGCCCTTGACAACCACTAATCTATTTTCTGTTTCAATAGATGGGCATTTCAAATAGATGGAACCATCTAGTATGTGTTCTTTTGTGGCTGACTTTCACTTGGCATGTTTTCGAGTTTCATACATTTTGTGTCATGTATCAGTACTTTGTTTAATGAATGAATATACCACATTTTGTTTATCCACTCACCAGTTGTTGGACATTGGATTATTTGTGTTCTTTTTTTTTTTTTTTTTGGATGTTAGGAGTCATGTTCTATGAACATTCACATACAAGTCTTTGTGTGGGCATGTTTCTATTTCTCTTGGGTAGATACCTAAGAGAGGACTTGCTGGGCCATATAATAAATTTAGGTTTAACTTTCTAAGGAACTATCAAACTGTTTTCCAGAGTGGCTGCACCATTTCATTTTCCCATCAGCACTGTGTGAGGGTTCCGGTTTCTCTACATTCTCGAGAATACTTGGTACTGTCTTTTTGATTACAGTCTTCCTAGTGGGTGTAAAGTGGTATCTCATGTTATCCCTGTCATGAATAATGATGTTGAGTATCTTTTCATATAATTATTGGCCATCCATATATATGTATTTTGTTTAGTGAAATGTCTGTTCAGATCTTTTATCTATTTTTAAATTGAGTTTCTCTTCTTCTTATTGAGTTTTAAGAGTTCTTTATATATTCTTGATATAAATCCTTTATCAGGTAGATGACTCGCAGACTTTTTCACCCAGTCTGTGATGTGTGTCTTTTGTTTTCTTACTGGTGTCTTTTGGAGGGCCTTGCCCGTTGAAACATGAATTGTGAATTCCTGACATGGAAGTTCTTTCCAGTATTTCTCCTCGTTTTAATTATTTTATTCTGAAACTGACATTTGTAAGAGCTTATAGAACTCCTGCAGTGAATCAGTGAGGGGTTGGGTTGGTGGTAGTGTCACATCGTTGGGGGTTTTGGATACCTGCACTGTGCCAGGGCCTTCGCTAGCTCCAGGCTTAACTGGTACCTATATCTGTTTACGCCATTGTTCCATTTAGGGTGTGGCTGTCAAAAGTGGCTTCAAGGTCATCAGTAAATGAGAAGATGTTGTTAGTTTCAACTTGATGGTTAGTTGCATCTTGAGGATATGCTGAGGGTGTCATCGTTTCAGACCATGAAATAAGGCTGTTCCTTTTCTGTCTCTCCTTTCCACTTCCCATCTCTCCTTCCAGCACTTATCCCTTTTAACATTTTGGTTTTTTCTCAAGACTTGCCTTTCTGATATAAAAAAGAATGATAGGGGATAAAGTGAGAAAAGATGAACCTAAAAACTAGCTATAAAAGCCTCAGGAAGCAGTTATGTGGCGCCATGAGACAGTAGATGGGGCAGGATGGCTGTGTCCACCAGAGAGCATGGACTCTGCCACTTAAAAGACTTGTGAACTCAGGCAAGTTGCTTAATCTTTATGTGTCTCCCTACCACATCTCTAAGATGGGAGCTATCATTGTATCCACTTATGAGGATTAGTGAATTAGAACACATAAAGCACTTAGAAGTATCCGTTGGTAATTACTCAGTAAGTGTTAGCTATTATTTTTATTATCGTCTTTGTTCTTGTTCTGTGATAGGCAGAGTGCTGCTCTACGAAACTCATAGGGCTTTAGTGTCATACATCCTAAGTGACATCTGGAGTTTGATTCCTCGCTCCTATGTTTACAGTGTGACCTCACACAAGACAGGTTTGCTCTCTGCGCAATGATCTCACTTGTTTAAGAGGAAAACAGCCCCTTCCTGGAAGAATCGCTGTGATAGATAAAGTGGGATTACATATGCAAATGTACTTAAGTGGCTGGAAAACAGCAGGTGGTCAGTAGGCTCTTTTTTGTTTTGCTTGTTTGCTTGTCTGTAATGTTAAGGGGGTAGTGCTTAACAGAGCAGAAGAATCCTGTAATTTTCTGTGGAGCAGAGAGTTGGAAAAAGAAAGGAAAGTCTTGCAGAGAAGTGCTAAGTGGGCCTTGTGGAGGAGAGTGATTCTGGACACATGATGAAGGGGGGTTGAGGCAGCAGCGGGCCCAGGTCTGCTGTCCCAAGAGACACACACGTGGGCTAATGGTGACCACAGGAGGAGTCTAAAGGTGGGCTCTGATTATTGAAAACCCCGGAGTCAGTTCATTGAAGTGTCTGCAGAATTGTTCTTTCAGGAGCCTCAATCTGGCTGAAAATAGGCAGAATCTTGGAGGCAGAGACCACTTCCAGAAAGACTACAGGCTTTCATTATTTACCCCTTTCAGAAAGAAGTCTTTGGTTCTGAGAAAATCTGCATGCCATTCTTTCCCTAAGGACCTGCTTGCTTTCAGTCTGTCTCCTTTCTTGGCAGTGCTACCCCAGTTATCCTGAGGTTCTACATGAAAGAGCTTTCACAGCTCCAGGAAATAGTGTTACTCTAAAGCATGCAATGATGCAGAGAAAGAATGTGTATTTATTACATTGGTCATAACATCCCAAATATGTACACGTGACTACAAGGAACTCCTTGAGATCTGATTTGTCTGTTTGACTGTATATATCTGCCTTCAATTACATAGGAATTTTCCAGGAAAATTGTGAATACATTTTATTTTATAATTTGAATTGTTTTCCTGTTAACATTTGCCATCATCTTTGAGTAACTGATTTGCTATTGAAACTCTGATAGTAAATGTCTTACCCACTGCCTCCCCTCTTCCCTCACTTGCCCATTCGCCTTGCCCCTCCTCCAGACGCTTTCCCATTGCCTTGGTGNTATAATTTGAATTGTTTTCCTGGTAACATTTGCCATCATCTTTGAGTAACTGATTTGCTATTGAAACTCTGATAGTAAATGTCTTACCCACTGCCTCCCCTCGTCCCTCACTTGCCCATTCGCCTTGCCCCTCCTCCAGACGCTTCCCATTGCGTTGGTGCCATTAATCTCCTGACCATTCTCCTGCTCTACGTTCCTACAAAAGTCTTCAGGGGATTTGGACACTGGGCCCAGTGGAACTTTTTCTTGGGTTTTCTGTCTGGTCCCCCACTGCATCTGTACCCCACCCCTCTCTCACCTCAGCTCACAGAGAGAAGGGACAGATGCAACACCATCTCCATTTTAATAAGATTCCCAGATCTGATGTGGAAGAACTGAGATCTCCAGGCATTTTCCCCTAGAGACACTAGGGCAGGATGACCCTGAGATAAAAGCTACTGTTTGGATATTGTCCCAAGCTGAAAGTGCAGACAGAGGATGCGAATGATGGCCTCAAAGAGTAAGGCTTTCTTAGATCTGCAGCCATAGCCTATCAAGAAACAGCCTGTTAGACTGTCACCTTCTTAAGAGAAGGATGATGACTTATTATAGATCCTTGCATGTCTAGGCATTAAGTAATTGCTCAATTTATCCTCCTTAATGAATGGCAGTCTGTTTGTGAGCATAATTACATGTAGAATTTCTTTGATTTGACTTCTCTCCATTTTTGGTTGCTGGACATTTTCTGAGAATTGATTAAGAGTTCATTAGGTCATTAGAAAATTAGGATGAAATTTTACCCATGAAAATTCCATGCCTTGGGAAAGCAGAGAGTTCCATTCCAGCTTATTTATGTAGTTTGGAGAGTAATGGTTAAAAATAAAACATCCCACCCATTTCTGCCACATATGAAAGCAAAAGTTGTGAACTTGTGACCCCAGGTTGGTTGAATCCCGCCTTCAAGATGTATTTTGTTTGGCCTTTTTAGTGTTTTAGTTTGCAGTCAAGTTAATTGCCAGCATTTATTTAAAAATCAGATTTCATATAAAACACATCAAATATCAGACTGCCAGCTTTCTCTGCAAAATGGTAGAATTCTGGCCATAGTTCAGTTTGGATTTGTCTTGACATTTGACTGACCCTTCTTTCAGTGGGGTATTGAGATTGCCACAGCCCTGAGCACCTCCTACCCCACTGCCAGCATGGAGACTCAGTGCCAGTGGCTGTTCACCCAGAGCTCAGCCTAACCATCTCCTTGTTTGTCTGACTGGCATGGTGCCCAAAGGATTTAAGTTTGCAGTCCCTCATTTAGAGGCAGTGTGTTGACAGGTTTTAGATGATGACCTTGAAGTTCAGATATTTAATTTTGTGGCTATAAAATATCTCAATGCACAGGGGTTTTAGAAAACCCATGAATAAACATAAACTCATTCTCTTCATTTGTACATCTTCAGTGATCAATTTCTCCACGTATCATATCTTATTTATAACACCACATTGCCATGGAAATTCACTGCTATACTTTTCACTTTCCAGCTCTACTAAATTTTGCTCTTAACATTTTCAGAACTGCGTGTACAATGTACAGATTTAGTGTAGCAGTAATCTCAAGTGGTTTTGTAACATTAAATATTAAATAACTTTAAAACTGCAAACAAGGGGAAAATAAGAAGTCAGCCAAATTCGAACACATAAATTTAATAAAGAACAACAGAGTCCCTCATTTACATGACCTATTGCTTAACTACTTTAGTGGAAGGAAGGCTTCCTTTACCCTTGTATCTTTTTCAAACCTTATACAAAATGTCTTTCCTTAAAGTCCTGTTATAATTTAGTGGTGTGTATAGCCATTGGCCCTGGCCCATACCGTTAACCATAAGACTTAATTCAGGAATCATTTCTGGGGTAGATGTCATATACATGCTATATAAAAATAATAAAGATAAGAGTTATTAAACATTTGCCACATATTGAAATGCTATTCTGTGTACTTTACAAGTATCATCTCATTTAATCCTCACTCAAATCCTTTGAAGTAGATCTTATTATCTTTATTTTATAGACCAGATGATAGAATCATAGGGAGCGCCCACGCTCACTCATAGAGACTGAAATGAAAGCCCCCGTGGATCCAGTATTCCAGCCCAGGGAGAATGCAGCCTCCCTAAAGTGAGTCTTGGGCAGAATTAAGGCACAGATCTTTCACTTGGAAATGGAAATTCAACTGATTGTTGGCCTCTTAAAGCACTGTTGTTATTCAGTCGCTAAGTCCTGTCCTACTGTTTGCGACNTCTCCTGCATTTGCACGCAGGTTCTTTACCATTGTGCCACCTGAGAAGTCCATACACATACATACACACACATAAATAAACATCTACATAAACAAATCTGTATTCTTCACAGACAACCTAAAACTCCAAGAGGAAAATGTAGTGGTAAATGGGCTAAAGGAGCTGGAGGATGAGAAGTGGTGTGGGTGTGGGTGGAAAAAATAGTTAAAAAAACGAATGAACACCAGGAGGTGACATATGATGTATGAATGCATGGTGAGACTGGTATGTCAGGGGAAATAAATTAAGAATGAGCCTACATAGCATCCTAGGGTCCATCCCTGAGCATATTTCTCTGTGTTTTAATCTTTTCTTTCATTTCTCATTAAATTCTAACAAAACTGAAAATTACATATTTTCATCCCCATTTTTCAGATGAGGAAACTAAAGAAATTTTAAACTAGAATTGTAGGCAGGATTTAAGGGTAAGAGAGGATCTCTATGCCAGGGCCTGTGAATGGCCTGCTGCTCTGTCCCTCCTCCAGTTATGAGATGTGCTATAGCCTATGACAGAAAGTTGATACCAAACAGGGCAATAAAGAGATACAAATGAATTTCTTGCTTAAATGCAAAAGTATGTACATTTTTCAAATTGGAGTACCATTCATTCCCATTTCTTTCTTTCCTGTGCAATCACAGCATCTGAACAAATGACTCTTTGTCTTCAGTCTGCTTTCAGATAAGAAAAGAGTACATAGAGACTATGAAAGCACTTGATGTTCAAGGGACAAATAACATTAGCTTGACGTTCAGTTCAGTTCAGTTCAGTCGCTCAGTTGTGTCCAACTCTGCGACCCCATGAATCGCAGCACGCCAGGACTCCCTGTCCATCACCAACTCCTGGAGTTCACTCAGACTCACATCCATCGAGTCGGTGATGCCATCTAGCCACCTCATCCTCTGTCATCCCCTTCTGCTCCTGCCCCCAATCCTTCCCAGCATCAGAGTCTTTTCCAATGAGTCAATTCTTCGCATGAGGTGGCCAAAGTACTGGAGTTTCAGCTTTAGCAGTGGTAATAAATATTTGGCTGCTTTTGCCTTAACCACACACTTAAGAATTGTGACATTTGCAAGTACATGTTCCAAAGTCATATTGACTGATTTTATTTTTGGCAACAGGAGAATAATCTTGATTTTATTCCTTCCTTTATCCTGAACAAATGTTTATTGGAAAATGCTCATTTATCTTTTTCTGATTTCTACAAGTTGTGGCCTTTCAAACTTGCATATAAATGAATGGACTTGAAGCTCACAATTATACGTTTAGTCCTTTTTCAGGGGAATTCGAGGATTAAGGAGAAATGTTTCATAGACACAGTGACCTAACAGAATGTCATTTGTGGATGTTGATTTTTGGCAGTTGTATTTTGAGTAGGAGCCTGTATTTGAGCCTGTATTTTGAGTTGTATTTTTGTAGAAGCCTGGGACTGGTGTTGGAAAGACTCATGGGAGGGACCAAAGGCCAGAGATGCTGAATTCAACCTTGCTGGGCATTTGACAAGAGAAATCAACCTGGAAAGAAGAAAATGAACCCCAATAGAGAACTGAAGAGAGAATCAGTAAAATTTGACTGCTGTTAGAATTTACAAACAAAGCATTAAAAAAACCCAATATCCAAATCAAACTAGTTAAATCTAAGAAATGAATCACAGTAGATTTAGAAGTCAGTATAAAATGTAGACAATAACTGAAACTTTTCCAATAGTAATTTTGGCCCTCAAAGCACGACTACAAATGACAGGAAAAGAGTAAAACTAGTTATGATGCTTAGAAAATGATGCTTGGACTGATGGTATAAAATGAAAAAGCCATTCATAGTTTCTAGGTGTGAGAAAGGAAAAGACATAATCATTTACTGTAACATGTTTTACTGAACATAATTCTTACTCACAGTATCTTTTTTTATAATGAAATATTCTTAAATACAAAGACTGATATAACAGAGACCCTCTGAGCTCTCTCCAGTCTTGTTTTAAAGGATTAAAATGTTACAGAAGCAGCTGAAGCTCTCTATAGACCCCTTCTATGTTCTGCTCTACCCTCCAGTCAGTCTCTATCCTCAATTTGGTGTTTATATTTCCTTCTTTATTTTTATGCTACATATATGTGTATATATGTATACGAGTATGTATATTCATGAAATATATAACATTATTTTGCCTGTTATGGAAGTGCCTAAAACCTGTTTTTTGAATCAGTGATTTAATGAAGACAGTTCTGGCTCAGATTAAGTTCACACTGATCCTGAGAATGAAGTGAATAGGTTTGACTTACCTCCAGCCTCAGTGACTGCAATCTGTTGCTTCTCAAACAGAGAAACAGCTGCTGCTGCTAAATCGCTTCAGTCGAGTCCGACTCTGACCCCATAGACGGCAGCCCACCATGCTCCCCTGTCCCTGGGATTTTCAAGGCAAGAACACTGGAGTGGGTTGCCATTTCCTTCTCCAGTGCATGAAAGTGAAAAGTGAAAGATGAGCCTCTAGCAAAGGAGGAAAACTACTTAGAGTCACAGAGTTACTTACTGATGGACATAGAAATAATTTCAGGGGATGTTTACTTTGAGACGAAACTCAGGTCTGCATAATTGGTTCATAGGCTGAGTCATATCTTTTCTCCTGGCTTGACTATTTCTTTGGATTCCTAAACTGATTAAAGTTTGAACGCTATCTTGGGAATTTAGACTGTATATCAGAGTTTCCAAGAGAAGAATCTTTAATCTCATCTTTGTTTCGTTCTTTAAAACTTACAGAATTTTTCAAGCTAAAGTCAATTTACTTTCTTCCTAGCTGATGATCATCTCTGTTGTCTTCAGCTAATAAAATTAGTGTCCCAGTAACAATTTGAAATGGAGAATACAGACTTAAAAATAGTTATCTCTTTTTAAAAATGTCTTCAGATAAAACCTATCAATTGTTGAACTAAAACTTCACATCTATCTTCACTTCAAAATGCTGCATTCTAAAACTAATGTTTCCATGCTAAGTCACTTCAATTGTGTCCGACTCATCGTGACCCTATGAATTGTAGCCCACCAGGCTCCTCTGTCCCTGGGATTTTCCAGGTAAGAATACTGGAGTGGGTTGCCATTTCCTGCTCCAGGGGATCTTCCCAACTCAGGGGTCGAACCCATGTCTAATCTTTGAGGGGAGGTATTTTGGCTAAAAACCTGTGGAACAAGAAAGAAATATGTGTCTGCATCATTAACACGATTCAGTGATGGCTAATGGCTTTGTTAGACTTACTGAATGCAAAATATAATTGAAGGACCTAATTTTGTTCTACAAACCAAAAATCCAGCCAGTCTGCCAACCACCCAGATGAACAGAAGTCTGGCACCTGTGGCTCTGAAAAAAAAAATAATAATAATTTGTGAAATCTGATGTCTGTGCACTAATGGGCATTACATGCTTCCTCAGAGAACTGGCAGTGTATCAGGTGTCCACTGCGTATTTTCTGAACTCAGGGTGTCATTATCTGTTTCTAGTCTAGACCTTAAGGCTATAGGGCTCTAAGATGTAGACAAAGGAGACCTGGTGTGAAAAATGAGAAGCCCTGATTTCTTTCACCAAGTTATCTGGGAACATAGGGAAGTTATACATTTCTCTGAACCTGGTGTTTTCATTGGTAGAACAAAGGTGTGGATGGACCTCCTGGGATCACTCCCTTCACTAGTGAAAAAACAAGGCTATTCGATAGAGCAAGGCTGTTAAGAAAAGCATGTGTTCACATGAAAAAGTGCTCAAGATCACTCATTATCAGAGAAATGCGAATCAAAACCACAATGAAGTACCATCTCATGCCAGTCAGAATGGCTGCCATCAAAAAGTCTACAAACAGTAAATGCTGGAGAGGGTGCGGAGAAAAGGGAACCCTCTTACTCTTTTGGTGGGAATGCAAACTAGTACAGCTACTATTGAGGACAGTTTGGAGATTCCTTAAAAAACTGAAAATAGAACTGCCATACGACCCAGCAATCCCACTGCTGGGAATACACACTGAGGAAACCAGAATGGAAAGAGACACATGTACCCCAATGTTCACTGCAGCACTGTTTACAATAGCCAGGACATGGAAGCAACCTAGATGTCCATCAGCAGATGAATGGATAAGAAAGCTGTGGTACATATACACAATGGGATATTACTCAGCCATTAAAAAGAATGCATTTGAATCAGTTCTAATGAGGTGGATGAAACTGGAGCCTATTATACACAGTGAAGTAAGCCAGAAAGAAAAACACCAATACAGTATGCTGCTGCTGCTGCTAAGTCACTTCTGTTGTATCCGACTTTGTGCGACCCCATAGACGGCAGCCCACCAGTCTCCCCTGTCTGTGGGATTCTCCAGGCAAGAACACTGGAGTGGGTTGTCATTTCCTTCTCCAGTGCATGAAAGTGAAAATTGCAAGTGAAGTTGTTCAGTTGTGTCTGACTCTTAGCAACCCCATGGACTGTAACCCACCAGGCTCCTCCGTCCATGGCACATATATATGGAATTTAGAAAGATGGTAACAATGACCTTATATGCAAGACAGCAAAAGAGACACAGATATAAAGAACAGACTTTTGGACTCTGTGGGAGAGGGCAAGGGTGGAATGATTTGAGAGAATAGCATTGAAACATATGTGAAATAGATCTCCAGTCCAGGTTCGATGCATGAGACAGGGTACTCAGGGCTGGTGCATCCCTCAGGGCTGGGACAACCCTGAGGGATGGGATGGGGGAGAGGTGGGGAATTCAGGATGGGGGACACATGCATACCCAAGACTGATTTGTGTCAAAGTATGGCAAGAACCACTACAATATTGTAAAGTTATTAGCCTCCAAATAAATAATTAATTAAAAATAATAAAAAAGAAAAACCTGTGTTCAAACATAAAAATTGGGAGATGGTTAGCTTTGATTCACGTACACAGAAATATACCAGTGTTGCCCTCAAACACCTGTAAGACCAAATCTTTGCCCTCAGTAAGCTGTTGTCCTTCTAGGGTAAGCATCACACATTCATGACACTGACTCTTAACCAGGACTCTTGCCAAGTCATTTCACTTCGAGTGTATGCTTAACATTTGTGGAGAAAGGAAGAGAAGACAACAGAGAGTTTTATTTGCCTTCCTGCCTTAGCATCAGAAAGGAGCTTGAAAGTGGAAGCCATAGCTGTCAGAGTAATTCCACTGATTTTGCTGAAAAAGCAAAATTTTTTTGGAGAAAAAGCTATAGAGTAATGTACTTTGCAATAAAAAATATAACTTCTATTTTAACTTTTATGTTAAAATAAAGAGGCAGTATGTAGTAGAAAGGAGTGTGGTCCCTGGAATCAGATTGCCTGGGTTTGAATCCCCAAATTCATTACTTGCTAACTGTGCTTTTAGGCAAGAGACCTAAATTATTTTTCCATGTCCGTAGGATTGGAGTAGCATCTACCCCATAGGGTTCTCATAAGATGAGAATAAGTTAATACATACAAAAGCCTATGATGGTACCAGGCATTAAGTGAGCCCTCAAGGAATGCAGCTACTACTAACTTATGAGAATACTTAGTTGATCCTCAAAGAATGCCTAGTAAATAGAAGTACTGTTCACTTCATAAAGACGATGACTAAGATGGCTATTAAGTTTGAAGCCACAGTTCACTTCAAAATGTTGTGGAAGTGAATGTATCTGATACACAGAAACCCTTTTGAAGGATGTTTTTAAGTCCTGATATACTTGACTGGAGAAATGATGAAATATGAGTATACCATGTTTATAATGTAGCTTTGTTCGTACCTTATGAAAATCATAAGCTTTGAGGTTTTCAGTAGAAAAACAGGAATTTAATCTTTGTGGGGCTTCCCGGTGGCTCAGACAATAAAGAATCTGCCTGTAATGTGGGGGACTCGAGTTCGATCCTTGGGAGGTGAAAGGATAGATTTATGTAAAATGTAGTTGGCTTTCTGTGTCTGTGGGTTCCATTTCCACAAATTTCAACCAACCAGGGACTGAAATATTTGGGAAAAATAAGTCCAGAAAGTTTCAAAATGCAAAATTTGAATTTGCCACATACTAGCAGCTATTTACTTAACATTTACATTGTATCAGGTACTCTAGAAATGATTCAAAGTGTACAGGAGAATGTGTATAGTTTGTAGGCAAACACTATACCATTTTATATAAGGGGCTTTAGCATCCTTGGATTTTGATATTTGACACTGTTATTTGGTATCAATTCCCCATGGATACCAATGGACAACTGTATCAGTATACAAAGTCTTTTCTAATTAATTTCAGAATATTTTTTCATTTATCGAACTCCATAGTTTCACTATGAAGAAGTGGAAGCAGTGATAGATTTTCTTTTCTTAGGCTCCAAAATCACTGAGGATAGTGACTACAGCCATGAAATTAAAAGACACTTGCTCCTTGGAAAGAAAACCTACCACAAACCTAATTAGCATATTAAAAAGCAGAGACATCACTGTGCTGGCAAAGGTCCATATAGTCAAAGCTATGGTTTTTCCAGTAGTCATGTATGGATATGAGAGTTGGTCCATAAAGAAGGCTAAGTGCTCAAGAACTGATGTGTTGGAACTGTGGTGCTGGAGAAGACTCTTGAGAGTCTCTTGGACTGCAAGCAGATCAAACCAGCCAATCCTAAAGGAAATCAATCCTGAGTATTCATTGGAAGGACTGATACTGAAGCTGAAGCTCTAATACTTTGGTCACCCGATGCAAAGAATTGACTCATTGGAAAAGACCCTAATACTGGGAAGGATTGAAAGCAAAAGAAGTGGGTAGGAGAGGATGAGATGGTTGGATTGCACCACCAACTCAATGGACATGAATTTGAGCAAACAGCGATAGTGGAGGACAGAGGAGCCTGGTGTGCTGCAGTCCTTGGGATCTCAAAGAGGCAGACATGACTTAGCAATCGAACAACAGTAGTAGTTTCACTTCATTTGTAATAACTTGCAAGATATATGAAGTTTAATATAAAGTTTATATTAAATTTCCTGAAAAAAAGATATAAGCCCTACCTCACTTTTATTCATATATTTGGTAAGCAGTAGNAGGTGAAAGGATAGATTTATGTAAAATGCAGTTGGCTTTCTGTGTCTGTGGGTTCCATTTCCACAAATTTCAACCAACCAGGGATTGAAATATTTGGGAAAAATAAGTCCAGAAAGTTTCAAACTGCAAAATTTGAATTTGCCACATACTAGCAGCTATTTACTTACATTGTATCAGGTACTCTAGAAATGATTCAAACTGTACAGGAGAATGTGTATAGTTTGTAGGCAAACACTATACCATTTTATATAAGGGGCTTTAGCATCCTTGGATTTTGATATTTGACACTGTTATTTGGTATCAATTCCCCATGGATACCAATGGACAACTGTATCAGTATACAAAGTCTTTTCTAATTAATTTCAGAATATTTTTTCATTTATCGAACTCCATAGTTTCACTATGAAGAAGTGGAAGCAGTGATAGATTTTCTTTTCTTAGGCTCCAAAATCACTGAGGATAGTGACTACAGCCATGAAATTAAAAGACACTTGCTCCTTGGAAAGAAAACCTACCACAAACCTAATTAGCATATTAAAAAGCAGAGACATCACTGTGCTGGCAAAGGTCCATATAGTCAAAGCTATGGTTTTTCCAGTAGTCATGTATGGATATGAGAGTTGGTCCATAAAGAAGGCTAAGTGCTCAAGAACTGATGTGTTGGAACTGTGGTGCTGGAGAAGACTCTTGAGAGTCTCTTGGACTGCAAGCAGATCAAACCAGCCAATCCTAAAGGAAATCAATCCTGAGTATTCATTGGAAGGACTGATACTGAAGCTGAAGCTCTAATACTTTGGTCACCCGATGCAAAGAATTGACTCATTGGAAAAGACCCTAATACTGGGAAGGATTGAAAGCAAAAGAAGTGGGTAGGAGAGGATGAGATGGTTGGATTGCACCACCAACTCAATGGACATGAATTTGAGCAAACAGCGATAGTGGAGGACAGAGGAGCCTGGTGTGCTGCAGTCCTTGGGATCTCAAAGAGGCAGACATGACTTAGCAATCGAACAACAGTAGTAGTTTCACTTCATTTGTAATAACTTGCAAGATATATGAAGTTTAATATAAAGTTTATATTAAATTTCCTGAAAAAAAGATATAAGCCCTACCTCACTTTTATTCATATATTTGGTAAGCAGTAGTTTTTTTTTTAACCTTAAATGATGGAACAGTGAAAATGTGAAATGTCTCAAACTGATAATTAAGTCAGAA
The DNA here is from genome assembly GCA_006410735.1 of Raphicerus campestris. Taxonomy (NCBI): domain Eukaryota; kingdom Metazoa; phylum Chordata; class Mammalia; order Artiodactyla; family Bovidae; genus Raphicerus; species Raphicerus campestris. The sequence continues at coordinate 1,265,269 of SJYW01005949.1, forward strand.
TCAAAGGAACTCATTCTAATATGTGTTCTAATAAGGCATCCTAGTTTTGCATTCAGTAACAGCACTTTTTAATTATTATTTAGACCATTCCAGAGTTGACTTTCTTTGATTCCAAATTTCTGCTATATTGGTCATGCAAAAAAACTGCATTACAAGCATTTTGCATGTCTTTCACTTTCTTACTCATATTTTGCACAGTTTCTGGAAACAGTTGGTAAACTTATTTGATTAAAGACCATTTTGGCTAAAATAAACCTATAAGTAGAGAAGTTAAAGGGAGTGCTCATACCATTAATAAAAATTCAGATGTCAGTTTANTTACAAGCATTTTGCATGTCTTTCACTTTCTTACTCATATTTTGCACAGTTTCTGGAAACAGTTGGTAAACTTATTTGATTAAAGACCATTTTGGCTAAAATAAACCTATAAGTAGAGAAGTTAAAGGGAGTGCTCATACCATTAATAAAAATTCAGATGTCAGTTTAGGAACTATTTCTCGCCAAACACTCTGCTGTCAGAAACACAAAATTAATAATATTCAATCATACCTACTTAGAGCTCACAAGCAAATCAGAGGTTTGTGGCTATAATCAAAGGTGAGATAAGGAGGTAAGAAATACACCGTCAGAGAATTATAATGCTTTCATTGTTGAGGTGCTCAGAAAAGGTGGCTTCATGGAATAGCTAGCATTTGACGTAAATCTCAAAGGAAGGATAGTGTTGCAGTACATGGACAAGATGAGTGGCTAAGATGGAGAAGAGTCCTGGGATATTGCTGGTGACTTTAGTGAACAAGCTCAGTATTGTCTAAGTGCCCTGGTATTGAGAAGAATCCCCAGTGCAGCCCTTCCCTACTTCCAGTTTTGCAAGCAGCCAGTTTCTAGTCATCAGGACAGAGACTGTTCTCATCACGTGGTATTTATGAATGGCCCCTTGGTTGGAAATACCATTTCAGCCGAATACATTGTCTTCAGTTTTCAGGTGTGTAACATCAAGAAGAGAAAGCTCTTCTTAACTCTAATAGTTAAGAGTTGGGATGTTGAAATCATGCTGCCTNACTGCTAAGCCTGTGCTCTAGAGCCTGGGAGCTGTGACTACTGAGCCCACTCATCACAAGTACTGAAGCCTGTGTGCCCTCGAGCCTGTGCTCCAAAAGAGAAGACACCTCAGTGAGAAGCCTGCACATGGCAACTGCAGAGTAGTCCCCGCTCTGCACAACTAGAGAAAAACCTGGGTAGCAACAAAGACCCAGCTACAGTCAAAAATAAATGAAAAAAAAATTTTTTTAAGTAAATGTGTTCTGTAAAAGCATGAGCTAAGCACTGGGGTCATTACATACTTCAAACATCAGGACTTGAAATGTCATGACATAAAATATACTTTCATATGAAATTCCATCACACTGATGGCTAGAGCACACTCAGAGGTGGTTTTGTACTGGTGTAGCCACCATGATTTATCCATATGCTTCTATGTGTCTTGCTTTGTGAGTTACAGCATACATTTTTAAAAATGTACAGCCAAGTCACAGACTTTAAAGACAAACAGATACTATAAGTTTGACTTAGGCAACACCTTATTCCAGTGACTAAAAACAAAATTCAATTAAATTATATTATTATATCAACATAATTTCTATCTCTAGGCTCCAACATCTTTTGATTCCTGAGATGCATGAAGAATCTGAGTTTATAAGTGTAAGTGCTTCGTAATTTAAAACTAAAGGCTTTCAACTTTAAAATTCATTAGGAAGATATACTGAGAGAGACATTTTATAGAATGGCTAATAATGAGAATTAACTCATCCTACTAACTTTTCTTTCCAACATTAACCCGGTGCCAAAAGGGACCATCTGACCACCATTTCCAAGCAGATGACTTTCTAATTACTTATTAAAGAAAAATGTTTTCCAAGTCCTGGGGCCTATTGCTAAGACAGGGATTTGTAAGCTCTAGCTCATTTATTGGTTTTGGCAGAATTTTACTGTGACAGTTGTTAGCCTTGCTGGCTGCGACAGTATTTTTCTGCTGCAGCAGTCCACAGAAGAGATGTCCTAGATTATTAATAAAACCTAGGGGAACCAAGTAACAGTGATGAAGATTTAAACATGTAACTGATAACTGAAAGCAATAACTCACAAATATTTAATATAATGAAACCAGTGTAGCATACCACAGAAGGTCCTCCGGCCATGTAATTTTAGGACAAGGTTTTTAAATCGCTTTCAAAGGAGAATTATAATCCTTCTTTGTACTGCAGGGGAAAAATTCCACCTGCCCATGAGCATCCTTGTTTTATGAATAATCCCCTGATGTGATCTACATGGCCATTATCTATATCAGATCCATCTAGTTGAAAAAGGCCCCTCATCAATAAAAGTGGAACAGCCATTGGAAATGGTAGCTGTGGGGACTGGCTGGGGTGCAGCCTGGTGTAGAAATCTCTCCCCTTCAGGGCTTCATTAGGAAAACAGTCATTTACAAACAGAATATTTAGTATATTTCATTGTTCTCCCAAGAGACTTGCAAACCTTTCAATGATTTTCTTTAAAAATGTTCTTTCATTTGTTTTGTTTATATTAGATTCTACATATAAGTGAAATCATAAGGTATTTGTTTTTCTTCTGTCTGACTTGTTTCACTTAGCATAATACCCTCTAGGGCCATACATGTTGTTGAAAATGAAAAGATTTCATTCTTTTTTATGGCTGAGTACTATTCCTGTGTGTGTGTGTGTGTGTGTGTGTGTGTGTG
>SJYW01005949.1:1290382-1321873 GCA_006410735.1 Raphicerus campestris
CAGATGGTGCCTGCAGCCATGAAATTAAGACGCTTACTCCTTGGAAGGAAAGTTATGACTAACCTAGATAGCATATTCAAAAGCAGAGACATTACTTTGCCAACAAAGGTCCATCTAGTCAATGCTATGGTTTTTCCTGTGGTCATGTATGGATGTGAGAGTTGGACTGTGAAGAAGGCTGAGCTCCGAAGAATTGATGCTTTTGAACTGTGGTGCTGGAGAAGACTCTTGAGAGTTCCTTGGACTGCAAGGAGATCCAACCAGTCCATTCTGAAGGAGATCAGTCCTGGATGTTCTTTGAAAGGAATGATGCTAAAGCTGAAACTCCAGTACTTTGGCCACCTCGTATGAAGAGTTGACTCATTGGAAGATTCTCTCATGCTGGGAAAGACTGAGAGCAGGAGTAGAAGGGGACGACAGTGAATGAGATGGCTGGATGGCATCACCAACTCAATGGACATGAGTTTGAGTGAACTCCAGGAGTTGATGATGGACAAGGAGGCCTGGCGTGCTGCAATTCATGGGGTCGCAAAAGTCGGACCCGACTGAGGGGCTGAACTGAACTGAACTGAACTGAACTGATAGTGTGTTCTACTTATAGAAGATGAGTTTGCGTGATAGATCCTGAACTCCTCTGGCTTTGGGTTTTTCTTTCTTTTGAAGCAGGTGAAAGACCTGGGCGTGTAGTTATATACACATTAAAAAGAATAACCTGTCTCAACCTGGATAAGCAGTGTTTTCAGAATTGAAAAAATAGAATCAAAAGAAAAATCAAAGTACATAATGTTGAAGTTCAGAAAATAAGACTGACAGAAGAGGCAAAATTTCAAGAGAAACTTCTCGATGTCAAAGAATTTCTTTTAGCCATGTGATGCCAACTCTTTGACCTGTCACCTAGTTTAGTTGCTGCTATTTTACTTACTTTACTTACAGATCTGTGACAGTACTTATATACATCCTTGTATGGCTTATCATAGTATTGTGAACTTTTAGAAAAAATTGTATACTATTTATATTTCATAGGTTAAGATAATTGAAGGAGAATTGAGAATTATTCTCATTGCACTACTTTCACTACATCTTAGTTCATGCTCAGTCCTTAAGGCAATTGACTGTACTTTCTAAATGGAAATGTCAGGACATTGGCAGTTTCCCTAGGATGGCTATTCTGAACTTCAGTATGTGAGCAAGCTGTGTTATGAATTACTGTTTATGTTTAGTGGAGAAGGAATTTTTAATAAGTAAACTCTTTATCATTTTGGCTTCACTAGTGGCTCAGACGGTAAAGTGTCTGCCTGCAATGCGGGAGACTCGGGTTTGATTCCTGGGTCGGGAAGATCCCCTGGAGAAGGAAATGGCAATCCACTCCAGCACTCTTGCCTGGAAAATCCCATGGACGGAGGAGCCTGATAGGCTACAGTCCATGGCGTTGCAAAGAGTCGGACACGACTGAGTGACTTCACTTTTATCATTTTATCTTTTCAGTAACCCATGTGAAAGTCCCAAAAGGGTATAGTTTATCTGATGTGTGTGTGTGTGTTTTTTTTTAAGTGAATTGCTGTATGTGAAATAAAGGGTGAAGGGGCTAGGAGGAAATGGAGAAGAGGGTTGCCCTATGAATGGTTTCATAAGTGATTAACAGTGCTGACAGGAGAAAAATAATTAAATGAACAATTAACTCTTAGAGTCATCTTATCTCTCTTTTCTGCACTCTTTCTTTTCCTAGGTATTGGGTCCATACCTAGCCTTCTGAGGACACTGAACATGTTTCCAACCAAAAATAAGACATATATGAATTAACAACAACAAATGTATGCAGTAGGCAGTTCTGGAAAATACAACTTGTATATTAGTCTGTTGAAATTTTGAAGGCATTTTAATAGTTTATAAAATATTAATGCAGAATTTTTGATGACTAAATATGTATTAAGAAAATTCAAGACATATGATCTCTATAAGTTATCATCCATTTCTTCCCTAAATCTTATATTAAAAAAAATTTTTTTTTAATTTCCTAAAAGGCCTTGCTTTCAATTGTCATTAAGGAAGGTTCTGGTTTTATATTACTCTTGAGTTTTGTATTACTCTTCAGAACAGTTGGCTTTTCTTTTCTTTTTATAAACTAAATAGATGGTATTATCCTTAAGGAATGGATTCTTAATAGTGGGGTTTCTGACTTGGTCAGTAACTGTATGGGTGATACTGTGTATATTCCTGGAATCATCCTTTCAACAGTAAGCTGTGTGGGGTACTTCTCAGGTAGTGACTCATCCAATGGCCGATATCTTTGGGAGAACCATCTGTTGGATACAGTGTTCAAGGTTTGGGGGTAAAAAAAAAGTCCATGCTGCCATAGCTGTTTCCTCTACTAAGAGTTCCTCACATGCTACAAAAGACTATGATATAAATTATCACAGAAACATTCTTCATTGGTTTGTGTCGTATCTTTTTTTAATCTCAGGAAGAATTTTAAAACAATTATAGATATTATGTTGGAGAACTAACTCACGTATGTGAAACTTGCCTTGCTGTAAATTATGTTTTTTTTTTAATTGAAATATATTGACATACAATACTGTGTTACTTTCAGGTATACTACCTAGTGATTTGATATTTGTATACATTATGAAATGATCACCATGATAAGTCTAGTAACCATCTGTCTCTGTTCAAAGTTATTGCAATATTATTGACCATATTCCTTGTGCTTACATCCCCATGGTTTATTTACTTTTATAACTGGTGAATTGTATCTCTCAATCCCCTCCAACTATTTTGCCCACCCCTTCCCTCCTCCACTTGGGCAACTACCCGTGTGTTCTCTGTGTCTATGAGTCCTTTCTCCTTTTGTTTTTTTAGACTCCGCTAATAAATGAATCATATGGTGGTTTGTCTTTCTCTCTGTAATTTATTTCACTTAGTATAATATTCTCTAGATCTATCCATGTTGTCTGAAATGGTAGTACTTCTCTTTTTAGTGGCTGAGTACTATTCCATTACATATATTTCCCACATCATCTTTATCCATTCATCTGATACAGGATGCTTCCATACCTTGGCTATTATATATAATGCTGCAATGAACATTGGGTGCACTTATCTTTTCCAGTTAGTGTTTTTGTTTTCTTCAGGTAAATACACAAAGTGAAATTGCTGGATCATGTGGCAGTTCCAATTTTAATTTTTTGAGAAACCTCCTTACCATTTTCCATAGCAGTTGCACCAACTTACAATCCCATCAACAGTGTCCAAGGGAGGGATGTAGAGACATCCTTGCTAACATTTGTTATTTGTTGTCTTTTTGATGATAGTCATCTGACACATATGAGGTGGTATGTCATTGTGGTTGGTGTAGATTGTATTTTAAAATAGCAGTGCCATTTTAGTCTTTCAAAATACTTTTGTAGCCACCTTTACATTTGCTTGAGAAGATATTCCTTTTTGCTGTAGAACATAGGAAGTATGGGGATGAGGATATGATTTCCCTGTCTCCTCTCCCCAACCTGGAGTAGTATGAGGANTTTGTAGCCACCTTTACATTTGCTTGAGAAGATATTCCTTTTTGCTGTAGAACATAGGAAGTATGGGGATGAGGATATGATTTCCCTGTCTCCTCTCCCCAACCTGGAGTAGTATGAGGATGCCCCAATCCATTCAGTTTAATCAACAGTTATTGAAGACTTACTGTACTGATACTAGGTCTGTAGGGACAAGAAGAAAACCACCTCTATTCCCAAGGAATTTACTTTTACAAGCAAGTCTGATAGGATAGATTGGCACATGTGGTTTTGGCATGTATCTATGTGTACATTAGTTCATTCCTAGTCCTTTAAAATTGTAAACTTTTCCTCCTTTATCATATTCTACATTATATCCAAATTGTACACCCTCTGCTTGCCTGGCACATTGTGAATGTAGATTACTCAGACCTAGCGGCCAAAGTGCACCTGGACTTTGACACCGTGTTCCCCAGACCCTGGTAGATTTTTAAACCCTCGTGAAGGAGTCTTTGTTGGCAAAGTAATGTCTCTGCTTTTCGATATGCTATCTAGGTTGGTCATAACTTTCCTTCCAAGGAGTAAGCGTCTTTTAATTTCATGGCTGCAGNTCTGAGTTGCTTTGTCGCATCAGCAGCTCTGGGGTATCTGTGTCCTGAGAGAATGCAGATGTGACTCAAGAAGAAAAGGGAAAAGGAGAAACTAAATCAAATTCAACTATAGTTGTATCACAACAGTGAACATTCTAGGAAAATGCTTATTTAAAATTTCTATCATTAATATCCTTAATTATGGTTTTGAAATGAAATAAAGATTAAGAAGTCATTTCAGTTAAGCATGTAAAATTACCTGCTAGACTATCAGCTGGAGAATCATGATGCCTATTAATTCTAAATAATTTCCCAAGTACTAAATGCATTATTTGTAGACAGGCCATAATTTATAAGTTATGGGCAGTGAGTGAAAAAGGAGGACAGTGGTCCCCATTTTTCATCCCTGACAAAATCTTTCTCCACATTTAAAGGTTTCAGGAAGACACTTGACAGTTCTTATCTACTGATTGTATTTCCAGTTATTCTTTAGTTCAGAGGGTTATTGTTTCTCTAGAGTGAATTTAATCCCAACATTTTCACTCCACAGATTTAGAGTTAGATTTTGTCTTTTTTGCATGCATTCAGGGCATGCATCACAAAGTTACTGGGAATATTTAGCTGAGAATTACCAGCACCTTTGAAAACCAGAATCCCTGTGGAGAGCCAGATACACAAATTAGCAAGATGGGATGTAACACAAATGTCTGCAAAGGATGCTACATGCAGCCATGCTTGATGGAAAATGTTACATTCACAGTGCCTTTGGGCTTATTTTTTCTCTTTTTGGATTGTATTGCTAAAGATCAGTGGATATAGTTTTTAGATTATTTTTAACCAAAAGATTATGCAAATTGATTGACTTACCAGTTATATTGCTGTCTTTTACATAAGAATACTCTGTTCTCTAATAAAACAGTTGGCAACACATCAGGACAGATTATTACAATCACCAGATTCTCAGTAATAATTATTTTTGACTGAGGTCTTTGAGTCTCGGTGTACCATTCAATGCTTTATTTTAAAAAATTGAATACAATTGCTCATAGTCCTATAAACCTGACTTTGGGGTTCTTTTTGTTTGTTTGTTTGTTTGTTTTGCTAATTAAAATGTTTTTTCTTACCAACTTAAATCATTTTGTAGCCAATACATTTCACATACTTCATTATGTTTTATATTATATTAAAAGGCTTCTGGATTCCACACAGTGGTTTCTTTCGGCCAGTTGTTGTTTAGCCGCTAAGTNTTGCTAATTAAAATGTTTTTTCTTACCAACTTAAATCATTTTGTAGCCAATACATTTCACATACTTCATTATGTTTTATATTATATTAAAAGGCTTCTGGATTCCACACAGTGGTTTCTTTCGGCCAGTTGTTGTTTAGCCGCTAAGTCACGTCTGACTCTTTGGAACTCAATGAACTGTAGCCCACCAGGCTTCTTTGTCCATGGGATTTCCCAGGCAAGAATATTGGAGTGGGTTGCCATTGCCTCCTCTAGGGAATCTTCCCAACTCAGAGGTCAAACCCTGCTGCTGCTGCTGCTGCTACTAAGTCACTTCAGTCGTGTCCGACTCTGTGCAACCCCATAGACGGCAGCACACCAGGCTCCCCCGTCCCTGGGATTCTCCACGCAGGAACACTGGAGTGGGTTGCCATTTCCTTCTCCAGTGCATGAAAGTGAAAAGTGAAAGTGAAGTCGCTCAGTCGTGTCTGACTCTTAGCAACCCCACGGTCTGCAGCCCACCAGACTCCTCTGCCCATGGGATTTTCAGGCAAGAGTACTGGAGTGGGGTGCCATTGCCTTCTCCAGGTCAAACCCTAGGTTCCTGTTATTGGCAGATGCCCTAGTGGCAGGTGGAAAACCTTTCAGTAAGAGCACTCCAGCCCTTTTCTAACAGTGAGCCTTGTCACTGCAGCTGCAGGCCACTGAGGGGAGGGTGCATCCCTGTTCTGCTGATGGGACTGGTTTCATGAGTGAAGTGGCTGTTGTGCTCTGGTGGCCTGTGGAGGTTTCCTGCCACGCTTTTCAAGATCCAGCCCACTCCTCCTCTTGAGCACTCTGGTGCCTTCTCCCTTGTCATTCTTCCATCTCCCTATACTAACCATGAACTATCCATCCCGTGCTCTGGATGGCTGTTGCCACATGAAGTAAAAGTTATCAGAGACTCGAGTGTATTTGTTTCTTCTTTATATAAAATTCCCCTACTCCTGCTAGCTGTTGGGCATTTTCTTTTTTTCTATCCTTTTCTGATCTGATCTCAGCAGATAAAAGACACCACTGTATTATTCACCCAGCCCTGATTACTCTGGGTCATCATTGATTCCTTTCTGTGTCCCAGATAAGGAAAGCAGAGTAAGCAAAAACACAGATGCTTGCTGCGCGAGCGTCTGTTAATGAAGCAGGTATTGGAGTACTTATCTCTCAATGTGCTTTGTCCAAGAAAGTTGGTGAGATCCTCTAATTAGTTCTGTCCCATATGGGAGGCAGACAGGTAAAGAGATATTTGTAGCAAGGTGGATTATGTTTCTTGTGAAAGGAATATGCATGAGCTTCTATGAAGCACGTTTGAGCAAAACCATGAAGTTATACGTGACTTGAACATAAGGCTTGCATTTGCTTTTGGTGGGGCCTTATGGGCAAAGAGATAGAGATGTGAAAAGCTAGGTTGAAGCCAGGTCATAAATGGCCTCAAAAGCAGGGAGCTTGGGCTTCATTGAGTAATTGGTGTGGAATCATCAAATGTTTCTCAAAAGCAGAATAGCAAGTGAACCTGAATTCCTAGATTGTTTTCTAACTTTCTCCTAGACTTTGCATTTGTATCCATAAGCATTTCAAAAACTCCTCAAGGTCAGCACCAAGCTCATGCTCTTCCTTTCCTCTTTCCTCCTCCTGTGGCATTCCCCATCTTATTTATGGGCATTACTCTCTGCAGCAGTCAGTCAAGCTGGAGATCTTGGGGTCATCTTCACTTCCTCTTTATCTCCTACTCCATGGTCAGCAAGATAGCATATGCCAGTGACTCTTTCTGCGACCCGGCTCTCTAGTTCATCTCCTGCTCTCCACTTTCAATTCTACTCTTTTATCAAGTTTAGCACTGTTAACTTATACTAGTTATTCTTCGATACACCAAGACTAGGTAAATTTAGTTTATTGCTTCAGCAATAATCAGTATATTAAGAATTCACAGGATGGGTTCTATATGCCATTGAAATCTCTCCTTGGCTTTATATGTCCCGTGGTTTTCCTTTCTATGATATTAGTTAAGCTTAGCTTTGGAGCATATAGTTAATAATAATCATGATAGTGGCTTACATAAGGAAAAATTTTCTTCTCATGTAAAGTAAGTCTGGAGGGAGGCGGTTGACATCTGAAATGATGGCCCCATCATTTAGGATACAGGGATATCCTATCTTTTTGCTCCAGGATGCTAATACATAGCTTCTATCTTGAAGATTACTTCATTACAAAATGGCTGCTGGAACTCCAGCCATCACTTCAGTGAAACAGTTTCCCCAAAGAAGGAGAGCTGAATAGGTAAAAAGTTGTTTGCCAGCTGAGTCATCTCTCATTATGTAGCCTTTATGAACATCTCACATACCATTTTACTTCATAGGTTAGAACTGAGACACACAGCTAGATACTTAGCTGCAAGAAGGCTGAGAAGTATCTCTTTGTTTATTTAAGAGTCAATGTGCTCAATTTAAAATTGGCCTTCTACCACTAAGGAAGAAATGGGAGAGTAACATTGGTGTAAGCAAGTGCTCAGGATAGATAAAACTGTCTTTGTAATGGGCAGAATAAGCCTATTATCACTGGTCTTATTGGGTGTCTCTTTCACGTCCAAGATACCTATGCTATATGGTTGCCAAATAAACAGTAAAATCACCAAGCAAGTGTGACTTTCTACTCCCTACTTGTCAAGTCATGTGAGGTACTCAGAACCTGAACACCATTCTTCACAGAAAGGTGGGAACGTGCAGAGCAGATGAAGCAGGTGGAGACAAACTGCTTTTTTGCAGACTTCCTCACTTGGCACATTATTTGCTGTAGGCTTTGCAGGGGCTTCCCTGGTGGCTCAAACGGTAAAGCGTCTGCCTGCAATGCGGGAGACCCGAGTTCAATTCCTGGGTCAGGAAGATTCCCCTGGAGAAGGAAATGACAATCCACTCCAGCACTCTTGCCTGGAAAATCCCATGGATGGAGGACCCTGATAGGCTACAGTCCATGGGGTCGCAAAGAGTCGGACACGACTGAGCGACTTCAGTTTCTTTCACTTGTAGGTTTCAGCAGCTTACCTCAGTGCAGTAGTTCTAACCCTGCAGCAGATCTGAATCACCCAGGGAACTTGATAGCATAACTGGACCCAGTACACATAACTGGTCACTAACTGCCACCCCCCACAAACATTCTGTCTTATGACTTATTAAGTCTGGAATTGATACCAGGAGTCCATAGGTTAAAAAATAAAAGTGATTCTGATTGTTTCCTTCATGTAATTGCAGCATTTGAATAACAGAGCTTATTCCCTTTAACCTATTTCCCAGAAGTAACACCCACTGCATTAAGTCATCTGCTTCTGGATTATTCTGAAACATAAAGTGGGAAATTATCATAAGAGGTCTGGATCAACATATGTGATTGTATGAGGAGAATGGGTGGTATAGGAGCAATAGATTTTATTTTAAAGACCAGAATGATTAAATACATGGGTCAAGCAGACAGTATTGAAAAATTAAGTATTCATCATGTAGTATCTTCAGTGTAAAAAACACAGCTTCACAATCCTGATTATACTCCCAGTCTGTCTTCAGTGAATTGACTTCTGTATTCCTTACTTGTTGTTGTCTTCTGTTATCACAGTATGTTGTGATGCAGGTCATCTAAGGAATAAAATCAGTGACTTCCATTCCTAAGATGTTTTGTCTTTTAAAATTATTGCCTCTATATATCTTCAGTTTCATAAAACCTAATACAGTAATCATCATGGCCATTTTTTAGAGCAGAGAATTGAAACAGAAAATCTCACTATTTTTACAGCTGACAACATGCCAGTTTAAATGAGGAAGCAGATCCATGCAGTAAAACATTGATTTATCTGCAGTGTTTTTTTTGTTTTTTTCATTCTTTCCCAAGAATGCCACTCTTGCTAAAGACCTGGGTCTCTGTAACTGTCCCTCCCCCATCATCACATCACTCCCATTTCAGTGCTCTTTTCAGCAAAGTCCTAAATGGAATTAGCCAGGACCATCCCTAAGGATGCAACTTTAATACTCACAAAAATGACATCAGACTGATAGATCTGGGAAGCAGTGGTAAAGTTATTACCAGTTAAAAGCTAAATGGACCCCAATGTTCATTGCAGCATTATTTACAATAGCCAGGACATGGAAGCAACCTAGATGTCCAACAGATGAATGGATAAAGAAGTTGTCGTATGTATATACAATGGAATATTACTCAGCCATTAAAAGGAACAAATTCAAATCAGTTCTTGTGAGGTAGATGAACTTAGACCCTGGTACACAAAGTGAAGTAAGTCAGAGAAAAACAGATATCATATATTAATGCATACATATGGAATCTAGAAAATTGTTCTGATGAAACTATTTACAGAGAAGAAATAGAGGCATAAATGTAGAGAACAGATCAGTGGCCACAGCAGGGAAGAAGAGGGTAAGAGAGACTGAGAAAGTACCATTGACATATGCCCACTATCATATGTAAAGTAGATATCTGGTGGAAAGTTGTAGTATAACACAGGGAGCCCAACCTGTAGCACTGTGATGACCTAAAGGGGTGGGATAGGGAGAGGAGGGAGGCTCAGCAGAGAGGGGATATATATATATATGTATACACACACACACACAATTATGACTGATTTGCATTGATATATCCCTTTCATGCTGGATTTTCTCTTCTGAGCCTTCACCATATATAACATAGTACATATTTTTCCTTATTTATCTTATTTATTATCAGTATCCTCTACCAGAAAATAAACTCAGCAGAAACAGTGATCTTCTGTTAGTTTTGTTCACTCCTAAATCCCTAGTCCCTAGGATATGACCTGGCACAAAGCAGGTGCTGGATAAGCGAATGTTATTGCATGATAAATCATGAGAATATATCAGGCATTTAATTGTCTCAGCAGTTTATTTTTATACCACTATTAAAGTGGTGTTATTTAGATAAATATAAACCTAAACTAAGGAAATCCATAGTACAGCTGATCTTCCCTTCTATTCCCTCTTATTACTGTTGGAGCTTGTTACAGATGCCAACTTTCCCTATATTTAGACAGTTTTTGATTACTTTCTGTTTGAACTAAATGTAATTTTCCTCTCCTTGGGTGTCCTTTTAGTTTTTCCAGGGACAAAATTGTAGTCGATGCCATTATAAAGCAATTTGATGTTATAGTTTCTATCTTGGTTTACATTTTGTTCACTGGAACAATACATGTAACACAAGCCTTTTAGAATACTGTTAGGTAAGATATGTATTTTATTTCTATTTGTAACCAATGGTATATAAAAAATGGGTCATTTTTTCCCAGAACGTATGTTCTAGAATCAGAAGGTAAATTGATGGCTTCTCACTCAGTTTATAAACCATGTGTTCATAGAACTGGTCCCTGGTTATATTTAAGCACCCCAAAATGAGATACCCTGAACCATGTATATGTGTGCACTCAGTCGCATTCGACTCTTTGCAGCCCCATGGACTGTAGCCTGCCAGACTCCTCTGTCCATAGACTTTTCCAGAATGCTGGAGCAGGTTACGATTTCTTTCTCCATGGGATCTTCCCAGCCCAGGAATTGAACGTGCGTCTCTTGCATCTCCTACATTGGCAGATGGTTTCTTTATCACTGTGGCATCTGGGAAGCCCCACACTGTAGGATACATGGTATGCTTATAGTGGCAAAAGCCCTCCAATTAGAGTATTTTTGGAACTCTGATTGAAGAGCCAAAATACCATTGTCATTTAACTCAATGATGCATTCATTAAAGTATAATTACACTTCAGCTTGGTGTAAGTCTTCTAGATAATACTTCCCAATGATAACAGAATAATGTGTCTTCTCAGCTCAATTACTAAAATTGTTTGTTTTGGAGCAAGTAAAATTTCATTGTCTGTGGCTGTTTCCCATTTAAAGATTAGCTCATGCATGTTTTCAATGTTGTAGTCCCTGGAACTCTGGACTGAAGTCATGAAGTCATTTGTATGCCTTTCCCTGGAGACAGATGGCTCCAGCTTGGTTCAACTTCATGGCCTTGTTCTGCACTGCCAATTTCTAGTACAATAAATCGCCTTATTTTTCACTCATTTACACAGGCAGGTTCTATAACTGATAGTGTATGTGCTTGAAGAATCTGGCATTTGGCAAGTAACAAAGATAACCTCATGAGAGCATGAATCGGACTACAAGAAAGGAAACACTGATGGGTTAATAGTGTAGATATCTGTGAACTCAGAAATCCATGGGTGTTGAGGTCAACAAAACAAGGAAGCACTTGACAAGTGCAAGCATACTTTGTTTTATTGTGTGCAGACGCTCTCTTCTTTACAAATTGAAGGTTGTGGCCACCCTACATCGAGCAAGTCTATCGGCACCATTTTTTTCCAACAGCATTTGCTTACTTTGTGCCTCTGTGTCACAAATTAAACAAGTTTGTGTCACAAATGGGTAATTCTCAAAATATTTCAAACTTTTTCATTATTGTTACATTAGTTATGCTGACCTGTGATCAGTTATCTTTGATGATACTATTGTATAATTGTTTTAGGGATTCATAGACTATACCCACATAAAAGAGCAGGCTTAATTGATAAATGTTGTGTGTGTTCTGACTGCTCCATTGACAGGCTATTTCCTATTCTCCTTTCCTTCTCCATTCCCTGAGACTTGACAACATTGAGATGAAGGCAATTAATAACCTTATGCACGCTAAGTTGCTTCAGTTGTGTCCAACTGTTTGTGATACCATGGACTGTGGCCTGCCAGGCTCCTCTGTCCATGGGATTCTGCAGACTAGAGTACTGGAGTGGGGTGCCATTTCCTACCCCAGGGGATCTTCCCAATCCAGGGATTGAACCTGTGTCTCTTCTGTCTCCTGCATTGGCAAACAGGTTCTTTACCACTAGTGCCACCTGGGAAGCCCAATAACCTTATAATGGCCTCTAAATGTTCCACTGAAAAGAAGAGTTGTACATCTTTCATTTTAAATCAAAAGTGGGAAATGATTAAGCCTAGTGAGGTAGGTAGCTATGTCGAAAACTAAGACCGAAGACAAGACTCTGGCACCAAACAGCCAGGTAATGAATGCAAAGAAAAAGTTCTTGAAAGAAATTAAAAGTGGTACTCCAGTGAACACACAGAAAGAAAGTGAAGCAATTTATTGCTGACATGGAAAAAGTTTTAGTGGTGTGGAGAGAAGGTCAAACCAGTGACAATATTCCCACATGCCAAAGTCTAATCCAGAGCAAGGTCTTGACTATCTTCAAATCTGTGAAGGCTGAGAGAAGTGAGAAAGCTGCAGTAGAAGAGTCTGCTGCTCATGAGGTTGGTTCATGAGATTTAAGGGAAGAAGCCATCTTCATGACATCAAAGTACAGGGTGAACCAGCAAGTGCTAATACAGGGCTGATATTGCAGCAAGTTATCCAGAAGATCCAGCTGAGATAGGTGATAAAAGTGGCTATCCTAAATGATAGATTTAAAATGTGAATAAAATAGCCTTATACTGGAAGAAGATACTACCTAGGACTTTCATAGATAGAAAGGAGAAGTCAATGCCTGGTTTCAAAGCTTCAAAGAATAGGCTCACTCTCTTGTTAGAGGCTAATGCAGCTGGTGACTTTACACTGAAGCCAGAGTTCATTTACCACTCCTAAAATCCTAGGCCCTTAAGAATTATGTTAAATCTTCTCTGCCTGTGCTTTAAATGGAAAAACAAAACCTGAATGCAAAGGAAAATGCACACCAATTTACAGCATGGTTTATTGAATATTTTAAGCCCACTGTTGAGACCTACTGCTCAGGAAAAAAAAATAAGATTCCTTTCAAATTATTGTTGCTCACTGACAATGCACCTCATCACCCAAGAGCTCCAGTGACGATGAACAGTGAGATCCATGTTGTTTTCTTTTCTTTTATTTTTTTAAAATACTTTATTCTACTTTACAGTACTGTATTGGTTTTGCCATACATTGACATGAATCAGCCACAGGTGTACACGATCCCCCAATGCCAAAGCCCCCTCCCACCTCTCACCCCACACCATGTTGTTTTCATGCCTGCTAACACAACAGCCATACTGTGGCCCATGGTTTAAGGAGTAATTTTGACTTTCAAGTGTTATTTAAGGAATACATTTTGTAAGGTGCCATATATGGACCTGTGCAAAACTGTCCATTGACTACCTTCTAGAGAGGACTCACCATTCTAGATGTCATCAAGAACATTTATGACCCATGGGGGAAAGGTCAAAATACAGACCTTTACAGGAGTTCAGAAGAAGGTGATTCTATCCCTCATGGCTGACTTTGAGGGGAATCAAGACTGCTGTGGAGGAAGTCACTGCAGATATAGTGGAAATAGGAAGAGAACTAGAAGTGAAGCCTGAAGATGTGCCTGAACTGCTGCAATCTCATGAGTAAATCTGCATGGATGAAGAGTTGCTCTTCAAGGATGAGCAGAGAAAGTGGTTTCTTGAGATGGAATCTACTCCTGGTGAAGATGCTGTGAAGGTTGTTGGAATGACAACACAGGATTTAAAATATTACACAAATGTAGTTGATGAAGCAGTGGCAGAATTTGAGAGGATTGACTCCAATTTTAAAAGGAGTTCTACTCTGGGTAAAATGTTATCAAAATGTAGTGTAGCACTGTACACTATAGAGAAGTTGTTTATGCAAGGAAAGTGCAATTGATGCAGCACATTTCATTGTTGTTTCATTTTAAGAAATTGCCATAGCCATACCAGCCTTCAGCAGCCACCACACCCTGATCAGTCAGCAGCAATCAACCTGGAGGCAAGGCCCTTCCGTAATAAAAAGATTATGACTCACAAAAGGCTCACATAATATATTAGACATAAGCCGATTGTATACTTAATAGACTATAGTATAACATAACTTTTATATGCACTGGAAAGCCATAAACTTCATGTGCCTTGCTTTATTCCCTGCTCTGGAACTGAACCTGCAATATCTCCAAGATATATGGATACAATAGAATGTAAAACAGAAGGTGGTTCTATTTCCATAAAAAGGTTGGTCAGGAATATACCGTGACTACTTGGCCATCTTGTTTTTGCTTCCACATAAAGATAATTTTAGAGGAGGAAATGGCAACCCACTCCAGTATTCTTGCCTGGAAAATCCCATGGACAGAGGAGCCAGCGGGCTACAGTCCATGGGTTGCAAAAGAGTTGGACACAACTTAGCAACTAAACAACAACAACAGATAGTTCAAGATTCTATTTTCAGTATCATGCCGATTTCATTAATCATCCAGCCTTTTCACCTCATTGATTTTTAAAAGCTCTCTTTATTCATCTAAAGGAAAGCTTTATCTTATATTCAGCAAACCACTTCTGTATTGCTGGTTCAGCCCCTTGATGTAACTCAGTTGCATTAATCTATCAGACTTGTATCTTTCGGCTTCCCCTCCCCCTCAAAATAATTATGTATCTTTATAAGATCAGAAGCTGGGAAGACAGGAAAACAGGCTTGATTAAAATCAGAAACTAAACTGCATAACGATCAATTCCTTCTTTGTAATTAACTCAGCAACTCAAAGGATAATTTCTCTATCCTAATTAGAAGATAAATAATATATAAGGATGTACCACTCATTTAAAGGACATAGTTTGATCATTTGTCCTATTAGTAATGAGCAATGGTAAACTGAATTGTGACTTCCCTTCTGAATTTTAATATATGAAAGTGACTGTAAGGAAAGGGACTAATTATTTTCCTAAATTAAAATATCATCATCAAATTTTCATCAGTGTTTAATTTAGAAAATTTTAATCATCAATACCAAATATAATATAAAACTTGAGTTTCACATATAGAGGACACACTAAAAAGTAATTTCTCACTTTATAACTTTTATTCACATATAATGATATTGGGCAAAATGAGCTTTTTATTATATTGTGTTTAATAAGAGTGACTAAATTTTGTCAGTGATTCAAAATGTCTAAATTGCAGTGGAAAGCTGGAGTCCCTTTGAAGAAGAAAATAGAGGCTTTCCTTCTGATACTGGATTCTCATTAATGGGGTGTCAGAGCTTGAAACAAGATTAGAGCACACACAGGAAACTAAGATTTTTGTCTTTGGGGGAAATAAAGAGGGTCAAAGAGAATGGTGAAATTTAGGGCTTGAGGGATCATAGCAATTAACGCCGTCTCCTGGTTTCACACGTGAGCAGCCAGGTGGGTGGACTGACTTAGCCACTGTCACTCAGCAGGTTAACAGGAGACTAGACCGTACCGAGGGGCTGCTCTGTCCTTTCTGACTCTCTCTTCCCCATCATGTGTTCTTTCAGTGATTGCAGCGATTAGGAAATTAAGGAACTTTTATTTCTCTATTTCTAGATTCCCCTGCCTTTGAAAAAAAGTGGTGTTCTNCGAGGGGCTGCTCTGTCCTTTCTGACTCTCTCTTCCCCATCATGTGTTCTTTCAGTGATTGCAGCGATTAGGAAATTAAGGAACTTTTATTTCTCTATTTCTAGATTCCCCTGCCTTTCAAAAAAAGTGGTGTTCTCCAGTCACATAATTGAATGTTACAGAGATCTAGTTGCTTTGCAAGTATCTGAATTTTGTGTTTTCTTGCAGCTTTCTCAAATAATGATAGCATGATACAATTTTTCCTTCTAACATGTTCCTCATGTAGAATATGTTTTCTATAGCTATTTATGGCTAATCTAGACAGAAAATGACTGGAAGTTTAGGAGATCAGGAAACATAGGACTGTCTCTACTTAATATGTTTGGATTCATGATTCATATAATGTAGCCTGGGTTTGAAGATAGAATACACAGACAAGGTGACTACATACCATACTAAAAAGCAAGTCTTATTTTGCAGATGAAAATATCAAGCTGAAGTGCCCAGTAGTTTTTTTTTTAATCTAAATATTTTATTGAAGTATAAGATAGGTACCCAAACTGGGCAACTTGCTGACTTTCCACAATGTAACATGCTCATTTTTCCAACACCTGGTACAAGAAGCCCCCCTTGTGCTCCCTTCTAGCCACTACCTTCCCTGCTTGCCACCCACATGATCTCTGCTCCACACCATCTTTGGAGACTTGGTTCTTTTCATTTTGTTGATCTGCTGTCCTCGGACACAATGGTTTTCAAACTTCTTGGTTTTAGGACCCCTTTACACTGGTAACAATCATAAGAATTTTAAAGAGTTTTTATGAGTCATATCTGTCGATACTTATTGTGTTAGAAATTAAAGCTGGTGAGTTGTAAAAGCATTTATGAATTGAATTAAAATAGCCACAAACAGTCATTACATGGAAACAACAGTTTAAGAAAAAAAAAAACTATATTGTCCAAAACAAAAATTAGAGATTTTTGTAATAACCTCTGATGTATGGTTTAGTAGAGGAGAACTGGATTCTCATTCCTACACTGAATATTCACTGGAAGGACTGATGCTGAAGCTGAAGTGCTAATACTTTGGGTACCTGATGCGAAGAGCGGACTCATTGGAAAAAGACCCTGATGCTGGGAAAGATTGAGGGCAAGAGGAGAAGGGGGCAGTGGAGGATGAGATGGTTGGATAGCATCACTGACTCAATGGACATGAGTTTGAGCAAACTCTGGAAGATGATGAAGGACAGGGAAGCCTAGTGTGCTGCAATTCCTGGGGTTGCAAAGAGTTGGACACGACTTAATGACTGAACGACAGCAATGTTCAGTCTGTCACGGGTGTGTGAATGTGTGTATTTGGTTGATTTATATAAAGAACATCCAGTCTCACAAAGATATAAAATTGGAAAAGGTGGAAATATCTTAGTAGTGTTTTCCAGAAAATTGTAGCTATTCTTCTTTGATATGATGCCAAAACTCAAGAAAAAGTAATTTCTTTAATGTCAGTGAAATTTAAATGCTTGGTTACATTAACATCCATTGATTTCTCTTTCCCTCTCATCCAGGTGTGATTATTTAACATCATGCATCAGTCATTTGGAAACTATTGGTTCACTGAGTTATACAGATCTTACAAATGTTGGCACATTATTATAAATATCAAAAGCAAGAAAAAAATATAATATTTGTCATTGTTTCACTTTTCTCCTCCAAAAAGTTTTTAACAAGTGGGAATCTGTTAGGCATATTACTAATATCTTCTTGAATTTTATCATTGGCAACAAATACTTTCATTTGAGTCTCTTGAAGTGACAGGCTCACCATTTTTAAGAAAATGTCTACAAATATTCAATTCAGAATAAGAGCCATTGTGAAGAAAAATAACCGAGTTTTCACTCACATTTCATTCTTTTAAGTTCATTGCTTTATTTTTTTTTCATGCTTTCTCCACTTTCGTATTATTGTTTCTCTCCATCTTGAATAAATGTTAAACTTGAATAAATGTAAGAAGACCTTTCTGTACCGGACAGGAACACGTGAATCACTAGCTCTCTGTTCCTGGTGGGGCTAGTAGTCTCTGGGAGACTATGTGACCCCAGGAGGCCAATCAAATAGTGCCTAGGATACGGACCAGCAGGCAGTGGGGTAGAGATGACAAGCCAGATACAAGGTGCAGGAGTAGTTAAGGCTTGGAGATGGGAATTAATGAGGCACACATAGCAAGGTGCCTGGGCCGAGGAGAGCAGGGACATTTATTGGGCAGATTGGAGTCAGTCTTACTCAGTCACGGTGGACAGCCCACCTAGCAGAAATGTGGACAGCCAGCCAGAGACATTTCACCTTCTGAGTTGGAAATGAGAGGGCATTTCGTGTTTTTTAGGCTTCTGGAGAATAAGGCAAAGAAAGGGATTATGAAAATGATGTTGGAACTATGACATGACTCCTGAAAGATTAAAAAAAAAAAGTTCTTCCATCTGAGTTCCTCTCCTCCATCCACCATCTTCTGCTTGTCTCTCTGTCCTCAACTACTATGGTGCCACCTAGTGGAGCTGTCCTCTGCCACCTCTCCCTCCCAGACTGGGCTGGGTGGATCTGCCCCTCTGCAGCCTGTGTTTACTTCATCTGTAACTAATTGTTTCGTTTTGATTACCCAACAGATGGTAAGTTCCTAGAAAATGGAGAACTTGTCCCCAGTATCTTCATGTGTAGCAGAGTATCTGGTACATGGAGGCCACTGAATACTTGAAAGAGCAAGTAAACAAGGAGGGTGCAGTTATATTAGCAGAAAGATATTAGAATGCAGGTAAACTGGTTTCAAAGTAATAAGAAAGTACCCACCTTTCCCATTGGTTCAATAGGTAAAGAATCTGCCTACAGTGCAGGAGACGCGGGACATGTGATTTTAGTCTCTGGGTTGGGAAGATCCCCTGGAGGAGGAAATGACAACCCACTCCAGTATTCTTGCCTGGAGAATTCCACGGACAGAGGAGCCTAACAGGCTCTAGTCCATAGGGTCGCAAAGAGTTGGATATGACTGAGCAACTAAGCACACAAAAAAGAGATTATTGAGGCTCTTTGAAATGAGAGTGGGTGGGGTGGATGGCAAAATGATTGATCATCACTGTAATGAATGCAAACTTTATTCTGCGTTATTTGCTCATCTTATTATTTTCCCCTTTCCACTTTCTCTTAATGGAGAATTTAGAATTAAATTATTGATGATTGATTTATACTTGAAATATCAAAGTTAACACGTAAATGCTCTGAAGGCAGTTGTTTCATATACTAGTTTTTAGTTTTAAATTAATTGGAATTATTGAATAATTTGAGAATTATAATAGTTAATATCATTAATGTTATTTTTAAATATAGAGCAAATGTGTTTTTTAAATCGGACCTATTAAAGGTACATAGACTAAGCTTCTTTTTATTATTGCAATATGCCCTGTTGCATATTGTAGAAAATTATAGCTACAATTACTTGCATAGCTTAATATTGAAATATAAACATTTTTTAAAAAGTGAAAATCATCTGAGATACTCATTACTTGAAGATAAACACTAATTAACTTTTGGTAAATATCCTGCCAGTCATATTTCGTGTGTGTGTGTGTGTAAATATATATCTGTATATATCTACTTTAAACACAAGATACAATGTATATTCTACCTACAATTTAATTTTAACTTAAAATGTGAATATGCTGGTTACATCCCGTAGTCCATCTGATATTAGCACAGCTGTGGTGGGCAGTGCCAGGTACTTTTGACAGGGTCCCACATCAGATAGGAGCCGTGCCCTATCACTGCCCTGCTTTCTCCTAAGCTCAAAGGTCGCCAGACACAGGAAGGTACAGCCTAGGCACAAGGAGGCATTAATACTGGAACCTCAACCAATGCAGTATGAGAGTTGGCAGATTTATGCCTCAGCCTCCCTGTCCTGTGTTGGGACAGTTGTAAGATGTGTGCTCTGTAATTCTGCAGAGGTCCTCTGCAGAGTTGAGGTGTAGTTGCCCACAACAGTAACCAGCTCATTCGTGAAAACCACACTGGGTATTCCTCGTTCTTCTAGTTTCCTGGGGTCACCTCTCAAATAACCAGCCAGCACCTATGTTCTCATCTCAGAGTCTGCACCCACTGAATCCCAGGTAGGAACATGCCAGTGTTCAATTTTATTGAACCATTACATTTATTTTGATTTTTCATTACTAGAAATGGAATGGTAGTGGAAATCCACATACTCAGAGCCTTTACTTTGAGTCTGATTTTTTTTTTTAACAATAAATGCTGCTTTAAAGGATGTACAGATTTTGAAGACAAAATTACTTTTTAGAAAGGTTATTGTAGTTTGCAGAGTACTGCTTTCCCTATGCACTGCTAACCGCCGGGTATAAGCCTCTTCAGGTATTTTCAGACTCAGGTAAAAAAATTCTGTCTCACTTTAACCTGTAATTTTTACATATGTTTTTGGTCACATTTTGTTTGTTTGTTTGTTTGTTTAGTGTGTTGCCTGTTTGTGTCTTCTCCCCATTTTTCTGATGGGATATTTAAATGTTTTAATCAATTTTTATGGGCTTTTTACACATTAGAGATCTTAATTTTTTGTTCTGTGTTATAAATTGTTTCCTTATATGGTCGTTTGACTAAGTCTGTGCTTCTTAATAGTGTTGACTTAAAGAAAAACATACAACATAAAAGTTGCAAAGTTAAGTTTTATTCAAGGTCTTAAGACCTTAAATGAAAGAACTGTGCTGCTAGGTCGCATCAGTCGTGTCTGACTCTGTGCGACCCCATAGACGGCAACCCACCAGGCTCCCCTGTCCCTGGGATTCTCCAGGCAAGAACACTGGAATGGGTTGCCATTTCCTTCTCCAATGCATAAAAGTGAAATGTGAAAGTCAAGTCGCTCAGTTGTGTCCAACCCTTAGCGACCCCATGGACTGCAGCCCACCAGGTTCCTCCGTCCATGGGATTTTCCAGGCAAGAGTACTGGAGTGGGGTGCAGTGAGGACTATACCCCAGGAGACAGCTCTTAGGAATTGCTCCAAACAGGTGGGAAGAGGCAGCATATATATATATTTGGGGGGGGGGGCAGGAAATACATACTGTCAAGAATACATTTTCATAAAAAGTCACTGCCAGTCATAAAGAACAGATATTTTAAGCTAGTGATTTTAGTGTTTGTCTATATATGGGAAGATTCAAGAATCAGGGTCATTGAAATTCTTCCTGAGAAACCCATCTAACTATCTATGGGGCCCGTTCACCCACAGCACACAGCACTTCCTCCTGTTTTTCGTCCTGAATTCCCCTCAGGGTTGCACTGGCATCAGGTGAGTGCAGTGGGTCAACGTAACCCTTGTAGAACTGGGTGCTGAGCCATGCTCTTTTGTTCTTCTTTGTTCACAGCGGCCATTCTGATTGGCTTCATTCCCAAATTCTGCACTGGCCACCCTCTCTATACATCTCTCCCCTACCTCCCCAACCCCCATGTTGACATTCTCAGAATTTTCCTTTCCCTGTAGGTCTTTCCACCTCTTTTTATTTCATCTTCCCTTTTCTTCATCTGGTTCCTTTATCCCTAACTTCTATTCTAAACATGGAATTAATCTGTCCATTCTACTTTGCAGTGATTCTTACAGGCCCAGAGGAGAGTACACATCTAAATTAATGTGGACAGGTATCTTTTTAAGCCTCCTGTTATCCAGACTTGAGAATCACAGCCTCAGTTACTATGAGGTGCATGTGGAGTCCCTCAGCTGAGCAAAGGCAGAAAAAGTTGAGAACCACTGCTGGAAGGTTTTACATGGCATGGAAAAGCCGCTAAGATTTCTTTCTCTTTAGCTCTGTGATGAAGCCCTTAAGGAAACCCTGTAACCCCAATACCCATCTCTGAGGAATCCCTTCTATTTTTGTATGCCTGACAGATCTGCATATCACTTTCTGAACTGATGGCTGAGTGTGCTAAAAGCACATACTTCACTAGGCCCTTAAGACTAGCATCTTTTTAAAAGTTTGATCAATATGAAAAGCTGCTATCTTTATATAATGACCATGAGGTCAAGTCTAAATTACATTTGCACATCATAAGAGCTTTCAAAGCTAATGCAGATGCCAAGGGCCTCGAGACCACTCTGCTTTGTAGATTTATAGTCACATATCTCCTGACCCAGCAAAGGAGGAAAGGGTAACTCTTGCATGCTGGAGACTGTTCTAGACTACTCATCACTGATCAACTGCATCTTCAGGCTGCTCAGAGACTTCTGGCTTTGTTCTTTTCATCCCAAATACAGTTTATTGATCAGTTTTTAAACTTACAAAGCATAAAATATTTCTTTCGATTCTGAGATACTTCACAATATGTATTAAATGAAAATGGTGGATTATCATTTTGAATGGATTTGATTTATATTCATTGAAATTATGCTGTTTGACATTTCTGAAGAGAATTCACAATGTTTGTGTAATAAAGCTGTTAATATAGATATTACCAACAAAAAGTACCCCAAAAAGGAAAAATAAGCAAAAATGTTGAGACAGTAACAATTATTGTGACTGAGCTTCAGAATTAGATCCTAATTTCCTAGCGTTAACCTTTCGTGTATAAACACATTGAAGACAAGGAAGCGTTTTTCTCCTGTTCTTACAGTACATCTACAGTATAAGCCAAAGGGGTAAGGTTTAGGTATAACTCACTTAAAGTGTTTCCAGTAGTTTCAGTGAAAGAAATTCCAGAGTAGTTCAGGGATCTCACTTCCTGGCATTTACAAACATAATCCAAGGCTCTGTGTATTTCATACTTAAACTATTCAGAAGCCAGTATGTCTCTTAGACTGTATTCCTTCACTGTTAGTTGTCACACCTGAGCTTTATGAAAGCCACCTAGGAGTTTGGATGGAAATAGTGAAAGGTGAAAGTTTGCTTCTCACATGCTGACTTCAGGTAAAGACCCACACATCTTTCACACTTTTGATGAGGCAATGAAATGTTTTTAATACTCTCTGTGATTCATGTTCTTCTATCAAAATATTATTAATTCAAAGAGACTATTATTTGAAAAAAAAAGGTGTGTATGTGTATTTATATTTCCATTTAATCACTTAACACCTGCCAGTTTAACTGAGCATCCTTTTTTTCTGATCTTTTCCTTCAAGCTCAGTTATTCCATTAGTTTCCGAGGGCTGATAAGTGTCAGTAATCTGATTTTAAGATTTAATTTTTTTGAGCAGTTTTATGTTCATAGAAAAATTGAAGTATGAGGTTTCCCATGTACCCCTGGCCTCACATATGCATATTCTCTCCGACTATCAAATCCCCCACCAGAGTGGCACATTTGTTATAACTGATGAGCCTATATTGACGTATCATAATTACCCAAAGTCCCTAGTTTACATTAAGGTTCACCCTTAATGTTGTACATTTTATTAGCTTGGACAAGGCCTTCTTGATATCTGATGATTGATTCATCATCATAATAACTGAAAGGTACATTTATTTATTTTTAAAATTATTTTATTCAAGTATTGTTGATTTATAACACTGTGTTAATTTCTGCTCTGTGATTCATATATTTTCAAAGTTATATATATATATACACACACACACATTCCTTTTCATATTGGAAAGGAATATATTTCATATATACTTTCCTTTCCATTATGGTTTATGACAGAATATTGAATATAGTTCTGTGTTCTTGGTCCTAGAGTAGGACCTTCTGTGCTCAAGGTCCTAGAGTAGGACCTTGTTTATATCTGCTGAACTCTTTTCATTTTTTATTTTTCTTTTTTATTTTTTGAATTATGAAAGTATGATAACACATTTACAGGAGGCTTTGGAGAATACAGAACAAGGTTCCATATAGTTCCACTACATATTACAATTGTTTGTTTTAAGTAGATAAGTGTTTTAGTTGGAATTTCAATATCACACTCTCAGAAATTAATAGAACATCTTTTTAAACTATTGTTTTTAAGAAGTATATCAAATGGAACTTTAAAAAAAAATAAGACCAAACCTATCATTCCAGACAGTGAAGTGAAATGATCAAACCTATCTATTTTTGTTAGACCTATTCACTATGAAACCTCTACAGAACAACTGATAAAAAAGAACCGGATTTTTTTAAAAATCACATTTGCTGACGCTTTTTAAAAAAATCACAGATTACATAGCACTTGAATCTTATGCATTTAGTCAAAAGGCGAATGAGGACTGCTTTTGACCTCCAGCAGCACGTCTGACCTCCATCCCGGTGCTGGGGTTGGGTTTGCTCAGGCTAAGAAGAGCTACAGAAGCCTCCCCTGGGACGCTGTGCTATTGTTGGATGTGCCAGTGGCCAAGTTGTATCTCAAGTATTGTGTCTGGGAGCAGATGTACCTTACATAATGAAAAGGTCATTCTACATTGTATTTTAAATCGAGAATGTTAAAAGTCATTCATTTTGTATTCTTGTATGGTCTTAATCTTGTTCAGATCTTTTGTAAGTCTTCTTAAATTGAAATTAGTTGATGTGTACTTTAATAGCTTCCCTGGTGGCTCAGACAGTAAAGAATCTGCCTGCAGTGCGGGAGACCTGGCTTTGATCCCTGGGCTGGGAAGATCCCCTAGAGAAGGGCATGGCAACCCACTCCAGTATTCTTGACTAGAGAATCCTCATGGACAGAGGAGCCTGGTGGGCTACAGTCTGTGGTGTTGCAAAGGGTCAGGCATGACTGAGTGACTAAGCACACACACACACACACACACACACACTTTAATAGCTATTAAAATAGTACCATATATGAAGAGTTGGCTTACAATGCTGTGTAGGTCACCCCCTCAGACTACCATAACAAAATGTGGGATTTTGGATTCCTTGGATTTTGGAATCCATGGTGAGTCCTGTAACTATTAGATGACTCTGTTAGAATACAGGCTATGTGTATATATGTATAAGAAAAATGATAAGAATTTATCTGTCTCACACATGTAGTCCAAGGTAAGCAGACCAGGGCTAGTAGGAGGCCTCTGACACTAACATCAACAGAAACTTCTATCTCAGGGTCAAAGATGACAGCTCCAGCCCTTACTATCTTCCTCTGATGGAAATGGAGAAAGAATGAGAACAGCTCATTCACATTCATCACTAGGGATGGCATCCCAAAGTGGCCCATGTCAACCCTGCTTACATCTCTTCCACCATGTATATCTTAGGTGTGTGGTTCTAGCAAGCATGGATCTTGGTTGAGAAGCACTGTCTCCAGCTAACTACTGTTTTACTAACAACTTCTCTTCCATATGGCTACTGTAAAGATGAGAAATAATTCATTCATTTATTCAGCTAACACTGAATTGTGAAATATTATAACAAAATGCCTAGCAAAGTGTCTTACACCTGGTAACACCAAGTGGGATCATCCTCCTTACTTTTCTGTAGCACCTTACTACTCAAAGTGTGGTCCAAAGTCTGAGCATCATCTTGAAACTTGTCAAAAATGTAGAATATCAGCCCCAAGCCAGGCCTACTGAATCAGAACCTGCATTTTAATAGTTTGAGAAGCCTCGATGCCAACATGTTCTTTATCCTTTCTGGCACCTACATGCTATGTTAGATGAGCACTTACAATGTTCTTATGAAAATTAAATGAGGTAATATGTATAAAATACTTTAAAATCTGTAAAGTGCTTCATATCATTACTTAAGAGTATATCTTTGAGGGGAAATAAAGTGAGTCTTATTGGAAGGCCAAGGTTTGAGAATCACTGAGTTTTTAGATTTTCCAGTGTTGATATTGTCTCCTGTTATTGTAATGCCATGTAAAAAGGCATTTCTATTTCCAGAAAATGTGCCTGAATCACCTTGCACTGTCCTAGGTTCAGAGCTTTTCTCTAATTTATGTAGGAAGATGCTAGGCTCATCCTTATAAAATGAGGGCTTTCAGTGTGTTTTAAAATCACCATTATTCTTTCTTGACATCTAAATATTGCAGCTTTTTATGTTCTTAATTATGTCAATGCTTATACAGATTTTGATATCAAATGGACAAAGAAATTGCTCTTAAGATATCTGAAAAAATCTGATTTTAAAAAATGATAGATTTATGCTATCAGTTGAAACTAAAGATGGTATACCTAATGCATTAAATTATAAGCAGCAATCCAGATTCATACACTTGTGTTGAGCTATTAGAAATTAGAAGAATCACCTTTTCATGGACTTGTCTTCTCATCTGTTTTTTGGGAAAGACAGCATTTATTCTGTCTCAAAGAGTTTGAGGGACCATTACAAAGGTCCATCTAGTCAAGGCTGTGGTTTTTCCAGTAGTCATGTATGGATGTGAGAGTTGGACTGTGAAGAAAGCTGAGCGCCAAAGAATTGATGATTTTGAACTGTGGTGTTGGAGAAGACTCTTGAGAGTCCCTTGGACTGCAAGGAGATCCAACCAGTCCATTCTAAAGGAGATCAGCCCTGGGATTTCTTTGGAGGGAATGATGATAAAGCTGAAATTCCAGTACTTTGGCTACCTCATGCAAAGAGTTGACTCATTGGAAAAGACTCTGATGCTGGGAGGGATTGGGGGCAGGAGGAGAAGGGGATGACAGAGGATGAGATGGCTGGATGGCATCACCGACTCGATGGGCGTGAGTCTGAGTGAACTCTGGGAGTTGGTGATGGACAGGGAGGCCTGGTGTGCTGCGATTCATGGGGTCGCAAAGAGTCGGACACGACTGAGCTATTGACCTAAACATGAGTCCCTAGAACAATGTAGCATATGGAATATATTAATCTCTAGAATCATCAAAGTAGGAAGTACACATGAAATAAGTATGTGCAAGGGCTTATTTACATGTTTGACTGGCAAGCTTGGAAGCTGAGCTATGGCCCTGATAGTGGTTGTTGTTTGTGGTTGTTTAATCTCTAAGTTGTATCTGACTCTTTGTGACCCCATGGACTATAACCCACCAGGTTCCTTCTGTCCATGGGATTTCCCAGGCAAGAATACTGGAGTGGGTTGCCATTTCCTTCTCCAGGGAACCTTCGTGTCCCAGGGATCAAACCTGCATCTGCGAGGAATCCCGTGGCCCTGGTAGCCCTGTCAAATTCCCAGTGTTCTTTACTCCGGCTCTAAGGAGGCGGAACCCAGCGAGAGACAAAGACTTAACCTACTATTTCTGCAGATCAGCCCACTTTCACACATGATACAAGCAGGTCAGGTGATGCACATCTGATGCACCCAGAGAAAAGCCTAGAGGTTAGAAGAAGCTCACAAAGGAAGGGAAGCTCTAACTGATGTGTTCCTGGGTCAGTAGGAGTCATACCTTTGCTCTTTTGTCTGGAATGGGAAGGATGACTATAGTGGAGGAGATTTCTGCTATGTCTTTAGAAGCAAGCACACACTTGCCCTGTGCACTGGGAACTGATACATTCAGAAAAACACTACAAGTCTTTTTATAGGTCTTGGATTTAATTCTGTATTCCTTTTCATTAGCATTCAGTAATGAATGCTGAACTGTCACCTTGAGTGTCTCATGCTGGAGAGATAAATGTGAGAATATGACATAGTTTTCCCTCAGGGACTTTCAGTCGATTGTAGAGATAGTAAACAGTTTTATCAGAGAGAAAGGTAATAAATAATATTTGTGCTCTACTTTAAAATAGATTTTGCTGTGTTGTGCCCAAATTTAAAAATAATATGTGTATGTATGTGTTTAAGGACAAATCTATCCATGTCTGTATCAATATCTATATTATATAGAAAAGAGGCTCAAAATGGGCTATGTATTAAAATGTTCGTAGTGACAAGAATTCAATTATTATTATTTTCAATATTTTCTATGTCTTCCTCAATGGACTTATGTTGTTTGTAGAAGACAATCAAACTTCTGAAGCCTCTGCGTCATTTTTTTATTTGTTTACTCATTTGATCTTTATAATCACCCCATGAGGTTGGTCAGTCATAAACCTCAATGGCATGGACATGAGAAATGGAGAAGACAGTCAGACAGGCAACTTGAGCATCCAGGATGTTTGGTGCATAGAGACTACACGATATGTATAGCATTGCACAAGTAGCAAGTGGCAAAAGCAGGGAAAAAGGAAGGAGAACCAGGAGTGCCTAAGTGAAACGAGGCTGTAAAGATCCCCGAACATCATTAGGTTTAGGGCATGGCGTGGCTTTTTACTTCTACCTAGCTCCCTGAACTAAGGCCTGGTTCAGTTTTTATCAAACTTAAAGTCAGAGTCACAGTGGCTATGTTTGGCTTTAAGACCCGACAGTCTGCGCTTGACATGCAGCTCTGGTCCTGCCTGGCTGTTTAACCGAGGCAGTTAACTGTGGGCTCAGGGTCTGAATTTACCTATCTATAAAATGAGGGAAACACTACTGCTCCTTACTATAAGGATTAAATGGGTCCATACATGTGAGTGTGAAATGGCAACCCACCCCAGTAATCTTGCCTGGAAAATTCCACGGACAGAGGAGCCTGGCAGGCTACAATCTATGGGATCACAAAGAGTCAGACACAACTGAATGACTAGCACTTTCACCTTGAAAGAGAAACAACTTTTTAATTGGTTAAATAAATAATAGATCATGGGGGAAAATCCTCAGAAAACAATGTATCCTCCAGAAAAAGTGTATGCTCATAGGGAGAACTCTACAAATACTAATATCCTCCTCATCCTCATCGTCATCAATGCAAGGTGGAAAGACACCTCTATGGCTTTCAGAGAGACAATGACGTTTTCCTAGTGCAGATGGGAGCAACTTTTGCTCTTATAGGACCTGGGACCAAACAGAAAGGTTCAGTTCAGTCACTCAGTCGTGTCCTACTCTTTCCGACCCCATGAATCGCAGCACACCAGGCCTCCNTGCTGCTTGATGGTGGATGTAGCCTAGCGAGGGAGGTACTTTCTGTTAGTTCAGAGTCAGTGGTCACTTGCTTGAGCAGATGGAGGAAGTGTAGAAGGTGTGTTTGCTGAAGGGTAAGATATGATCGCTTCAGTAGGTGGGTAAGTCCTTCTTCTAATAGCCCATCTGCATTTGGGCTGATAATAGCCCTGGCCTGTCTCAATAGCTAGTGGGCAAAGCTTGAGTAAGGAGCTGGGATAGGCATGCTGAATTTGGTTCACTTTGTAGGTTAGGAGCAGCCTCTATAGATGTAAATCAAACACCATATCCCTGAGCATGGACAAATAGGCTTGTCCCATTACACATAGACAAAAACAGCATTGTTGAAAATGAGATTAAAATCATATCCCAGACAGAGAGCATTTCAGATCCCTGCCCACAGATATACCCTTGCCTTGGATCTTGAATTTAGTAATATTACCACGTGTTGTGGTCTCTAGCTCAGTGACTATTTGAATATCAAAGTGGGACTTCTCTAGAAATGTCTTGCTGAAACAGTTCTAGAATTTCTAGTTCAACTGAGATATATTATTTAAGAGAAACAAATACAACCATGCATTTTTGCATTTTGTTGATAAAATAAAGAGACTGACATTGTAGTAAGCAATGTGGATTTTTGAGTTTGGGATTCTATAGATTGCCTTTTTAGAGGCATTTGTTCTAACAAAGTTAATGGACAGCAGGCGTGCCCTGCTTCTTCCTTATTACACACTGTGTTGCAACAGGGGATTGGGAGTGGCGTTGGCTATTCCTTAGGACAAGTTCAAGGCTAGGAACACATTGAAATGGGGATTCCAGTTTGCATTTCCATCTCTTGCACATGGTTTATTCAAATTAGGAAAGACTGAAAATCAACAACATGACATGGTCAGAGAGAGCTGAACATTCCAGGGCCATCTGATCGAGACTAAAGTTAACATCAAAAGCAATTGCTTGCTGCACACAATTGTAATTCTCAGTCGCAACTGCTGTTTTATGAACTTAAATATTATACTCAGAATATTGTCATTTACAGTTCTGTATCCTGTAATGGCATACTGCATGGAAAGGATCCTGTTCCTCGTGTGTTTTGTTGACAAAGATAAATGAGGGAAACAACTGTTTTTCTTGGTGTCCGTGGTTAGAGTTGGTAGTTAAGTGAGTGCTTCTCATACGGCTTAGTCATTATGCTGTTATTGGTTTACAGAGCATTTCAGTTTCAATTGTATTTACCATGTATACGATTGCTTGTATGCAGTGGTATAGATGTGTTCATGTAATGAGTTTCAAAGGTCTTTCATTCATTGGGGAAATCAAGTTATTTCAGTATAACTCAGAGAAACAAAAACAACTCATCAAAAATGTTTTTTTTAAACTCTGTTTTGTCTTTATGGATTTATGTGCAAAATAAATAGCATTGACTTCCACTGCCTCTCTGAGCCTCTCCTCATCCCTGGACCTCTGAGGCAGGTAAAGCAGATGTTACCTCCATTTTCCAATAAGTAAACCAAGGCCCAAGTTTTATAACTACTTAAACTGTGGAACTGGGGCTTGATTTCAGATTCCCTGGTAGGTGCCTAACCTGGTATCTCTTAGCAGCTTCCTTGTCCCCCTGATCTTGTAATAAATATTTTTGAATTATCTTTTTAAAAACCTTTACAATGTACAGGACATTTTCTAAAAACAAAAAAGCTTCAGTTAAGACAGAATCTGAAACTGTGCCTCCATGACTCATACAGTACTCCAGCTTCTTTCACCTCTGCTGGTCCCTGTACTCACGGAATTGAGTACAGCACTCTCAAAGAATCTCATGGGAGTTGTCCAGACTTATTTTTTCTGTGTATGTGTTAAAATTTTTTTGCAAGTTGCCTAAAGGAATCTTGTAGACACGCATGTCAGAGAACCATAAATGTGATTGTTGAAATTAATCGCAAATTGGGTACCAATGCCAAATGTTCATACCAGTTGTCACTTTTCTGGTTGGAGATGAAACAAAACTAATTCCATCAAGCTGTGGATTAGAGGAATCCTTCAAAGCTCTCTTATTGACAGAGAGAGTGGGGCTGGAATTTGTGGAGGTGTAAGACCATGTCACTTTCCAGAAATGAGCTTGAGATGTTTGAAACAGATTTGGTTTCCTATTAATTATTAATCGTGCCTTTTTCTCTTTGATCCTCAGCCACTCACACCTGACCTTCACTATTATTATATCCTGGAGCTGTCGTTTTATTGGTCTTTAATGTTTTCCCAGTTCACTGATATCAAAAGAAAGGTAAGAGTTGGTATGTTGTAAAGGACTTGCAGACAGGCGTTTTTCGTGACCCTTGGCAGATGGGTGTAGAATCTCAGAAGCACCCACTTCTGTTCTCCTGTCAGTACTGAATTAGTATGACTTTTGGCATTATTATAGAAGATTCTCTACTTTTGTTTGTGCTGTTCTATATTTTAATCCCGTTCTCTCTTCACTCTCCTCCAACCTCAAACCTAGTGTTCTTTTCTCAGTGATAAAATATAGCAATGATTCTTTTTTTTTTTTTAATATAGCAATGATTCTTAACGGCATTAATTTCCTCTCAGTCTGAGTCCCAAGTCCCTCTGTTGTCCAAATGAAATGAAGAGGAAAAATTGTATCTGTGACTCCTGGGAGAGAGTGAAAGCTCAGTGTTCCAGCCCTAAAGAATGAAGATTTCCCCAAATAAAGAGTTATGTAATGTCAAAATATGTCAGGAAAATACAACATTTCGAAGTGAGCTGTAACTGGCTTTCACCCTACCCTCCACTGGAGTAGCTTTTGCTCATGGTACTCGACCTCTTCAGTGTTAAACCCTCTCATTCTAGTTCTCATCTTATCAGCTTCTGGCCAGAATTGGTGCCTTTGGCTGTTTACTGTTGGGTTTTTTTTTTTTTTTTTTTTTT
>SJYW01005949.1:1328999-1341306 GCA_006410735.1 Raphicerus campestris
AATACATGACCACTGGAAAAGCCATAGCCTTGACTAGACAGACCATTGTTGGCAAAGTAATGTCTCTGCTTTTTAATATGCTATCTACTTTGGTTATAACTTTCCTTCCAAGGAGTAAGCGTCTTTTAATTTCATGGCTGCAGTCACCATCTGCAGTGATTTTGGAGCCCAAAATATAAAGTCTGACAGAAAGGTTAGGTCAGTACAAATTTATCTGACATTAATCTTTCAATGACAGTTTTATTATTTTGAGGTATATAAACCCACACACAGATTAGATTAATGATAGATTATGTTTCCTAATAGTAAGAAACATAGAGATGTGTATCAGATGTATATAGATGTATACCACCAAGATTAGGGATGCAAAAGAATTGTAAAGTTAGTACAGAAATATAAGAAAGTTTGTGCTGGTGTTAGGGGATGCTTGAGCTGTCTGTTCAAATCCATACCAACCCTACCCGCTTATTAAAAATGTTTGGAATCTGTATGTATACTTAGATGTTCTCTTTAATTTTACAATGTGGTAAGGCAAGTGATTCTGTTAAATTAAGAAATATTTTTTTTCGTCAAAAGATCTTGACAAGGAGTCAGGGGTGGAGTGTACTGTGAGGGTTAATCTACTGAGGCCTGGAATTAGTCAGAGCTAGTCCAACTGAAATAAGTGTACCTGCCTTCTCCTGACCCCAGTCAAGGCATGAAACAATTGATGAATAATGTTGTTTGGTGAACAATAAATTGGAGGAGTTTCAAAGAAATGTGCATCAACTGTCAGCATTGTTTATTGATAATAGTGAGATGGAGGATTTGCAATGGACCTTAGTGAGACACTTGAAGAACTGCTGTTGAGGCTGGTTACCTAGCAGGAATGTGTCTACTGAACCAGCACAATATAAAAAAGTGCCATCCAGGACTCTGTTCTAGCAGTAGCCTGAAATACTGCCAGATGAGTTTAGAGGATTTCCCACAGAGAATGCATGATGGACTCTTTATTTCTTTGCTCTCCCATTCCCGATTGTACTAAGTCCTTCAGTTCTCACGCAGGTAGGTTATTGAAATCCCGAAATATTGGGAGGCCAGGATCTGTCATAAACTTCTCTCATCCTGCTTCTTTTCCAAAATGTAAAATGGTTTCTCTGTCGTGTTTTTCAGACCCCCTGGCTGTGGAATACAAAGCATTGCTGGTACAGCTACCCCTATCAGGTAAGGACACATTGCTGTCTGGATTTTTACACATGGAGAGCTCTTCCTAAGCCAGCACCGTGGTTTCTGGCAGGTCCCAGCAGGTTGGGCAGCCACCTTGCTTTTTGTCCTCACCTTGCCCCTGCTGCTTGATGGTGGATGTAGCCTAGCGAGGGAGGTACTTTCTGTTAGTTCAGAGTCAGTGGTCACTTGCTTGAGCAGGTGGAGGAAGTGTAGAAGGTGTGTTTGCTGAAGGGTAAGCTATGATCGCTTCAGTAGGTGGATAAGTCCTTCTTCTAATAGCCCATCTGCATTTGGGCTGGTAATAGCCCTGGCCTGTCTCAATAGCTAGTGGGCAAAGCTTGAGTAAGGAGCTAGGATAGGCATGCTGAATTTGGTTCACTTTGTAGGTTAGGAGCAGCCTCTATAGATGTAAATCAAACACCATATCCCTGAGCATGGAAAAATAGGCTTGTCCCGTTACACATAGACAAAAACAGCATTGTTGAAAATGAGATTAAAATCATATCCCAGACAGAGAGCATTTCAGATCCCTGCCCACAGATATACCCTTGCCTTGGATCTTGAATTTAGTAATATTACCACGTGTTGTGGTCTCTAGCTCAGTGACTATTTGAATATCAAAGTGGGACTTCTCTAGAAATGTCTTGCTGAAACAGTTCTAGAATTTCTAGTTCAACTGAGATATATTATTTAAGAGAAACAAATACAACCATGCATTTTTGCATTTTGTTGATAAAATAAAGAGACTAACATTGTAGTAAGCAATGTGGATTTTTGAGTTTGGGATTCTATAGATTGCCTTTTTAGAGGCATTTGTTCTAACAAAGTTAATGGACAGCAGGCGTGCCCTGCTTCTTCCTTATTACACACTGTGTTGCAACAGGGGATTGGGAGTGGCGTTGGCTATTCCTTAGGACAAGTTCAAGGCTAGGAACACATTGAAATGGGGATTCCAGTTTGCATTTCCATCTCTTGCACATGGTTTATTCAAATTAGGAAAGACTGAAAATCAACAACATGACATGGTCAGAGAGAGCTGAACATTCCAGGGCCATCTGATCGAGACTAAAGTTAACATCAAAAGCAATTGCTTGCTGCACACAATTGTAATTCTCAGTCGCAACTGCTGTTTTATGAACTTAAATATTATACTCAGAATATTGTCCTTTACAGTTCTGTATCCTATAATGGCATACTGCATGGAAAGGGTCCTATTCCTCGTGTGTTTTGTTGACAAAGATAAATGAGGGAAACAACTGTTTTTCTTGGTGTCCATGGTTAGAGTTGGTAGTTAAGTGAGTGCTTCTCATACGGCT
Organism: Raphicerus campestris; assembly: GCA_006410735.1. Classification (NCBI taxonomy): domain Eukaryota; kingdom Metazoa; phylum Chordata; class Mammalia; order Artiodactyla; family Bovidae; genus Raphicerus; species Raphicerus campestris. The sequence continues at coordinate 1,331,522 of SJYW01005949.1, forward strand.
TAGTCATTATGCTGTTATTGGTTTACAGAGCATTTCAGTTTCAATTGTATTTACCATGTATACGATTGCTTGTATGCAGTGGTATAGATGTGTTCATGTAATGAGTTTCAAAGGTCTTTCATTCATTGGGGAAATCAAGTTATTTCAGTATAACTCAGAGAAACAAAAACAACTCATCAAAAATGTTTTTTTTAAACTCTGTTTTGTCTTTATGGATTTATGTGCAAAATAAATAGCATTGACTTCCACTGCCTCTCTGAGCCTCTCCTCATCCCTGGACCTCTGAGGCAGGTAAAGCAGATGTTACCTCCATTTTCCAATAAGTAAACCAAGGCCCAAGTTTTATAACTACTTAAACTGTGGAACTGGGGCTTGATTTCAGATTCCCTGGTAGGTGCCTAACCTGGTATCTCTTAGCAGCTTCCTTGTCCCCCTGATCTTGTAATAAATATTTTTGAATTATCTTTTTAAAAACCTTTACAATGTACAGGACATTTTCTAAAAACAAAAAAGCTTCAGTTAAGACAGAATCTGAAACTGTGCCTCCATGACTCATACAGTACTCCAGCTTCTTTCACCTCTGCTGGTCCCTGTACTCACGGAATTGAGTACAGCACTCTCAAAGAATCTCATGGGAGTTGTCCAGACTTATTTTTTCTGTGTATGTGTTAGAATTTTTTTGCAAGTTGCCTAAAGGAATCTTGTAGAGATGCATGTCAGAGAACCATAAATGTGACTGTTGAAATTAATCGCAAATTGGGTACCAATGCCAAATGTTCATACCAGTTGTCACTTTTCTGGTTGGAGATGAAACAAAACTAATTCCATCAAGCTGTGGATTAGAGGAATCCTTCAAAGCTCTCTTATTGACAGAGAGAGTGGGGCTGGAATTTGTGGAGGTGTAAGACCATGTCACTTTCCAGAAATGAGCTTGAGATGTTTGAAACAGATTTGGTTTCCTATTAATTATTAATCGTGCCTTTTTCTCTTTGATCCTCAGCCACTCACACCTGACCTTCACTATTATTATATCCTGGAGCTGTCGTTTTATTGGTCTTTAATGTTTTCCCAGTTCACTGATATCAAAAGAAAGGTAAGAGTTGGTATGTTGTAAAGGACTTGCAGACAGGCGTTTTTCGTGACCCTTGGCAGATGGGTGTAGAATCTCAGAAGCACCCACTTCTGTTCTCCCGTCAGTACTGAATTAGTATGACTTTTGGCATTATTATAGAAGATTCTCTACTTTTGTTTGTGCTGTTCTATATTTTAATCCCGTTGTCTCTTCACTCTCCCCCAACCTCAAACCTAGTGTTCTTTTCTCAGTGATAAAATATAGCAATGATTCTTTTGTTTTGTTTTGTTTTTTAAATATAGCAATGATTCTTAACGGCATTAATTTCCTCTCAGTCTGAGTCCCAAGTCCCTCTGTTGTCCAAATGAAATGAAGAGGAAAAATTGTATCTGTGACTCCTGGGAGAGAGTGAAAGCTCAGTGTTCCAGCCCTAAAGAATGAAGATTTCCCCAAATAAAGAGTTATGTAATGTCAAAATATGTCAGGAAAATACAACATTTCGAAGTGAGCTGTAACTGGCTTTCACCCTACCCTCCACTGGAGTAGCTTTTGCTCATGGTACTCGACCTCTTCAGTGTTAAACCCTCTCATTCTAGTTCTCATCTTATCAGCTTCTGGCCAGAATTGGTGCTTTTGGCTGTTTACTGTTGGGTTTTTTTTTTTTTCATGAAGCTGTTTTTCCAGATACTCATATTTGGATCACTTCTTCAAAGCCGTCTCTGCTGGCCTCCACTCCAGCCCCCACCCCCCATGTTCTGCATATTTGCATGCACCAGGATCTGGTCCTAGATTACAGGATGTCATCTCCCTGGGTGATCCAGCTTACACCGTTTGGTACTATTAACAGTTATGTCTATACCAGTAACTCCCAACTGTCTCCTGTCCCAAATCTTCTCTGGGTTCCACACTTACACAAAACTAATGATAAATGAAAGTATGATGTTCTTCTTGTTATTTCATCATTTAATCCTCACCACAGTGCTAAGATCTCATCTGATCATTTATTATTTATTTTCCTTTTATGAATGAGAAGTCTGAGCCATAATACAAAGTGTTCCCAACTGAAGACATTGCCTTCCCTTAGTCTTGTTCTTCCTCCAGTAATATTTGTCACCGATAGTCATGTAAGATAGAAGCCTTCATTTGCTCTCCTCTTTGCCACTCCTTGTACCTACTTCTTTAGTGTCACTGACACATTTAGTTTGAGTCCTATTTTGGCTTAATCTAGTACATCAGCCTCTTAAATGGCCCTCCTTTCTAAGTAGTTATTCTTGTCTACTTGCCTTCTAAGAGTTATGCTTCTCAAATCTTCAAAACAAAGCCAGACTACCTGGGGAGATATTCAGGTTTGTCACCATGATTCCAACCCACCACTCCAGTCTCTCCTCCCCCTGACACACACATATGTCTTAGTTACAGATATCATCTCTCCGTTGTTCAAACACATTTTTTCCATGACATCTTTGTTTTTTATAAGACCTTGCCTGTGGCTGGAATCTATCTCCCTTCACCAGACTTGGCAGGCAAAGAGCAGGATACGTTCATCTTTATACCTCTCGTGACTGTCAGTGCACCTGCCTGGGGTGGGGCTCAGTAAGTTCAGGGTGAATGAGTAAATGGATTCATCAGAATGTCTTCTGACTGCTAATGGATATCTTCTAAGCTTCTTTGCAAATAATACTGTGCATTGTGATGGATCACAGTACTGTAACAAACCATTTTTTGGTTAGATCGGTAATCTGCCAAATTGCAAAATGTCCAAGTGGCAGCTGAAAAGCATTTACCTAGTACCTGCATCTCTTGTCTGGAGAATCACGGGGATGGGGGAGCCTGATGGGCTGCTGTCTATGCGGTTGCACAGAGTCGGACACGACTGCAGTGACTTAGCAGCGGCGGCAGCAGCACCTGCATCACCTCCCCCAGGTCTGTTCCTTCCAGTCTCCTGTGGCACTGGCTTACTGGACTGGCAAAAGGCTGTCTGTCCTAACAGCACGGCCTTAATGCGGTATGTGTCATCTGATTCTCAGAGGTGGATGGTTCCTGTCAGGGCTAAGGCTTATAACTGGTGGTTCCCTTACTCATTGCACCAAATGCTTTGAGTCCTTTTCTGAAAATGTTTAAAGATCTTTCAGTGATGATAAGCCAGTTAGATCTTGTCTCTCTTACACAAGGAGTCTTCTTCAGTCCTGTAGTCAATACTTACAGAGTGATGCTCTCCACCATGCCAGGCCTGTTGTGCATTTTATTTATTTATTTTTGAAATCATTCATTTTGGGAAAAGTCAAAACATAAAATTTACCATCTTAACTATCTTTAAGTGTACAGTTCAGTAGTGTTGTGCACAGTCACACTGTTGTGCAACCCATTTCCAGAACCCCTTTCATGTTGTGGAACTGACATTCTGTACCCATTAGTCAACAAATCCCCATTCCTGCCACCTCCAACTCCATCACTGAAAACTACCATTCTACTTTCTGTCTCTATGAATTTGATGATGCCTTAGCTCATTTCAGTGGAACCCCACCACATGTGTCCTTCTGTGACCGACATATTTCACTTAGCACAATGGCCTCAGGTTCATCCATCCTGTAGCATGTGTCAGAATGGCCTGCTTAAGGCTGAAGAATACAGATTGTATTTTTCTTTTGAGGAGAAATTTTTCCAGGTAGTCACAGAAGACACTTGTATAACAAAGAAGGAGTTTTGACTGTTCTTCCCATCTTCTAATTGAGAAAATTGATGTACAGTGAATTTTCAAGGCTGTACAATGTGGGAATAAATTAGAGCCCAAGTTCACCAAGCACAGTCCTGTGATTCCTCATAGATGAGCCATTGGATGTGTCCACAGTCTTGTGGTGACTTGCCCCTCCGTGCTCCTGACTTTAGAGGCAATAGGCCTTCTGCCATTCTTTGCCACTTTATTTGTTCCTCTTTTGCTTCATGACAATTAGGAATGCCATCTTGGGTCAGAGATGACTGAGGCCCCCAGGAGCCTAGTCCTCGGGAGATGTTGCTGCGTCAAGTCACCAAGCCACTTCCTTTTGTTTGAGCTTCCTCAGCATGCATGCACCGTGTCTTTTCACTGAGCCAAGAGGACTCACAGAGGCTTCATTAGTTTATGACAAATTACCATTTTCTTAATAGTAATTATAAGTGGATTCATTTCAGGGGCTAAAGTGTATCATTTTGTATGCTTTTCACTTATCTTGTATCAGTGCAGAGAAAGCCTACAAAAAGGGGCATTTTACAGTGAGCTCCATGAANTTGTTCCTCTTTTGCTTCATGACAATTAGGAATGCCATCTTGGGTCAGAGATGACTGAGGCCCCCAGGAGCCTAGTCCTCTGGAGACGTTGCTGCGTCAAGTCACCAAGGCACTTCCTTTTGCTTGAGCTTCCTCAGCATGCATGCACTGTGTCTTTTCACTGAGCCAAGAGGACTCACAGAGGCTTCATTAGTTTATAACAAATTACCATTTTCTTAATAGTAATTATAAGTGGATTCATTTCAGGGGCTAAAGTGTATCATTCTGTATGCTTTTCACTTATCTTGAATCAGTGCAGAGAAAGCCTACAAAAACGGGCATTTTACAGTGAGGTCCATGAAAATGGAATTATTCAGGCCTGTACATGTTGTCAGTGTTGCTAAATTAATAATATATTCACTTTTTGGTCAACGCTATAGCTTGCTGTGGCCATCTGGCTCCTCTTCCTTCTCCCCTTGGTCAGAGTACCTTTGAACGTTCCTGGTGCAGCTGGCTTAGTCTCGTTTCTTGTGCAAAATGGGAATTTGGCTACTACCATATGTGCTTGTTACTCTGCACAGATTTTAATAAGGAAGGTCTTCTGTGCTGTGGCTATCTCTCACTAGTGAGTTGCTCATTAATTCTTCCTTTTTTCCTTCAAACTATGGCTGCAGCCACTGCAGATCCTTGGGGGTTCTCGCCTCACTTCCCTCCCACCCAAAGGACCTGCCATTCCAGCCATCAGCAAGGACTTCTGGTATATTCTGTTGCCAAATACGTCCCCACATTCTATATTGCAACTGTTAACTAAGCCCTCACCCTCTAAAAACAACCCTCCTCCTAATTATAGAATAGAGATGTTTGAAGACACCCATTGACACCCATGATAATCAATTTCTGAAGTCTAGACATATAGTGGTTAAATAGAAAGGTTATAAAAATATTTCTTTACTTGCCCTATCAAATAGCAATGAACTTGAATAACCATGTTCAAATAGGGACCAGAATTTATAAATGTTTGATCTAAATGCATGCCCCCAGCTGTTAGAATCAATACCTTAAAATGTGAGGTTCATAAATAACTCTTTATGATTTAATTGGTTCACAAATCTTTCTAAAAATGGCTTTTATATTCACAAACTCTCCCCCTCTAGAAATGTCCTAGTATTGCCATCTTTTTTTTTTTTAATTGCTCTGTTGCCAAGCAGAATCTGGAGTTTAAAAATGATTGGAGAACTTTCATCTCTATGGTGATAGAACACCTTGCCTCTCTTGGTCATCTCCAGGGTTGGTACTTATTTGGTCAGTGATGACATACATGCTATTAATATTCCCAGAGAAGAGGTGCAGTCAAGAGGCAATCATTTGGTATAATGGACTCATAATTTAAGTATTCTATTGTATGCTACCAAGGTATGTGCATCTTTTTGAGGATTTTTTTCCTCCCTTCTTTCTTCTTCTGCCCATTCTGCTCTCCTTCTCTTCCTTTTTGCCTTTCTTCTTTTGTTAAAAAAAAAAATCATTAAGGTACCTTATTAAAAAAACAACAGGTATATTCTTGGTATTCAGTATTGTTTGAATCACCTTTTATTTCCCAAGGCTTAATTTTTATTAAGATTCTGTTTTCCAGCATCTGTTCACAATAAGTATTTCTCCTGTACACCTAAATTTTCTAATGGGAGTTAATAAATGTGACTATGTTGGACCTCAGAACAGCTTGCTGGCGTGCAAGCCTTGTGTCCCTGGGCCCTTGGCCAATGAACCTTGCTTGTGTTTAGAGTGCTTTGCAAAAAAATCATCCGTGGCTGAGTTCCAGGACCCAGCTGGTGAAATCAACTTATTGCTCTTTTGGTCTTTAACCTGAGAGAAAAACTTCATCTCATGAAAGATCCCTGACAGAGAGAGGTGATGATGGTGAAGTTTAGTGGGAAACTTATTGAGAAGCTTGTGTGTGCTCTTTGGTAACTTTTGTGGAAAATTGCTGGTATCTATTGCTTTGAGTACTTTAGCTGCCTGTAGGGGCCTGCCATGCTCCAGGTCCTGTTTCAATTAGCTTTAGGATTTAAAAAAAAAAAAAAAAAGCATGTTTTAATCTTTTCATAAGGAAGCAGTGTGGCATAGAATTAAATAAAACAATGTCCATGAAACCTTCTGTCTAGTACAGTGGTTGACAGAACTCAGAGCAGTACTCAACACATAATGACTAAAATTTGGTTGAATCAAAGCATAGTGCTAGGACCGAAAACAAATCAAAAAACCTCCTAAACTACTGGTCACAAAATTTTCTACTTTTGATCAGTTAAAATGAGCAGAAATCATTAGGAAAAGGACTTAACTTAAAGTTGCCAACCTTTTACTTTTCCTGGTAAGGAAATTACTTCATAAAAGAAAGGACAGCTTAACATTTTAAAAGAAAAAAGATACCTTGTGGGGAAAAAAAGGACAATCCTTTCTATTTATAATTATGAAAAGTTTTTATCTCTCTCATTTTGCTTAAGACTGGGGAAAATTATGGGTTATGTGTCTTCTTAGAGGTTGAAGGCATGGGCTCTGGAGTCCTTCTACCTCCCCAGCACCTCTCCTAAGTTGGTGTGACCTTGAGCAATGTAGCTTACTTCTCTGGGCCTTTGTGTCCTGATCCAAAGAATAGAGTTCATATAACTTACCTCACGGGAGTGTTATGAGCATATAGATAAGTGGTATAAGCTGTTGAAACAGTGCACAGCACATAACAAAGGCTCCATAAATGTTGGCTATTACTGTAATTGTCAATGTGACTCACCAGATATTGCCAGCTCTCTACTCTCAAGCACATGCTTGAAGATGGTACACTCGGCCATGCCCCTTCTTGTGGTTGGATATGACCAGATGGCTGGTAGGCTGTGAGCAGAACTGACTTAGTCAATGATGTAATGGAATTGCTAGTGTGAGACCCACTAGAGTCTCTTTTCCCTCTAGCATGACGGGGCTTCCCTGGTAGCTCAGATGGTAAAGAATCTGCCCACAGTACCAGAGACCCAGGTTTGATCCTTGGGTCAGGAAAATCCCTTGGAGAAGGGAATGGTTACCCACTCCAAGTACTCCAAGTATTCTTGCCTGGAAAATCCCATGGGACAGAAGAGCCTGGGGAGCTAGAGTCCATGGAGTTGCAGAGTCAGATACAACTGAGAGACTAACCACTTTTACTTTCATAGCAATTGATAACCTTTGAGATGGAGGCTGCTCCATCTGGGCCCCTAAGTGATGGCAATAAACAGAGTGCCCCCTGCCCAGCTAGTTGGTAACATAAAATAGAATAAGATATAGACTTTTGTTATAAACCACTGAGATTTTAAGGGTTTCATTATTGCCACATAATGTAGCTTATCCTAACTGGCACAGCTACTATTAATAATCTAGCTGATTATCACCTCTTAGAATAGTATTTTCGGAGAAGGCAATGGCAACCCACTCTAGCATTTTTGCCTGAAGAATTCCAGGGGCAGCGGATCCAGGTGGGCTGCTGTCTATGGGGTTGCACAGAGTCGGACACGACTGAGACGACTTAGCAGCAGCAGCAGAACAGTATTTGGAAGTCATTTGTAAAGATAGCAGTTCTCAAAGTGTGGTCTTCAGACACCGAGAGATTCCTGAGACCCTTTCAGAAGATCTACAACATTAAAACTGAAATCATAATAATGCTGGGATGTCATTTACCTTTCTCACTGCATTGAACTTTCCACTGATCATGCAAAAGTAATGGCAAAATTGCTAGCAGTGGCACCAAACAGTATGAGTAGTAGCTTTTGTATTCCTCTCTGCCATGTGCTTGCAGGAAGGAAAAATGTCGGTTTTACTTGAGAATGCTCTTGTTGAATTAGTAAAAAGTGTTAATTTATTAAATCTCTAATTCGTGAGTGTACGTTTAATTTTTTTAATTTTATTTTATCTGATGAAATGGGAAGGAGCCAGGAAGAGCTTCTGCTGCAGAACGACATCCAGTGTGTCTCAAGAAAAGTCACACGCGGTTAGTGTTTTCCACTGAGGGCTGTGCTAGTTGCTTTCCCCATCCCCCCCAAAAATCTAATTTTTACTTGAAAGAATGCAAACTATAGTTATTCCATTGTGTGTATTTGGTAAACACATTACTGAAAATGCACAGAGTGAACTTATCGAGGTATTTCCAGTAAAACCATTGACATTATTTGTTGTCAATGATAAAACTCAAACTTTCAAGAAAAAATTCGATTTTTTAAAAAAGACTTGTGTCCACCAGCAAGAGCTCTATAGCATCTCAATACTTAAAGACTTTTCTCAGGATATTGGTAGTGATGACAATAAATGTGGTTTTTAACACATCGTGCAAAAATATGTTTCTTTAACTCCANTTTAAAAAAGACTTGTGTCCACCAGCAAGAGCTCTATAGCATCTCAATACTTAAAGACTTTTCTCAGGATATTGGTAGTGATGACAATAAATGTGGTTTTTAACACATTGTGCAAAAATATGTTTTTTTAACTCCATGAGCCAGTGTTCACCAAATGATGCATGGTGCTCTGAAAGTATGCATGAGTGAAAGATCCATTCAAAGCTCAAGACAGACCAAAAGATTTTATGTAATAGAACATGAAAATTTTATTGATATAATTTTAAATTCCATATTGCAACTAACCTTTAAGAATGTCCCTCTTGTCAAGGTTTGGAATATCAAGGGAAAATATCCATAACTATCTGAAAAAGACTAGTAAGATACTTCTCCCATTTCCAACTGTGTGATACTAGATTTTCTTTACATACTTTAACCAAAATAATTGGGCAACAGCTTGAATATATATGCCATGATGATATCCAGCATGAGACAGGCATCAAAGAGATTTGCAGTCATGCAAAACAATACCAAGATTGCCAGGAGAAATATCGATAACCTCAGATATGCAGATGACACCACCCTTATGGCAGAAAGTGAAGAGGAACTAAAAAGCCTCTTGATGAAAGTGAAAGAGGAAAGTGGAAAAAGTTGGCTTAAAGCTTAACATTCAGAAAACAAAGATCATGGCATCTGGTCCCATCACTTCATGGGAAATAGATGGGGAAACAGTGGAAACAGTGTCAGACTTTATTTTAGGGGGCTCCAAAATCACTGCAGATGGTGACTACAGCCATGAAATTAAAAGACGCTTACTCCTTGGAAGAAAAGTTATGATCAACCTAGATAGCATATTGAAAAGCAGAGACGTTACTTTGCCAACTAAGGTCCGTCTAGTTAAGGCTATGGTTTTTCCAGTGGTCATGTATGGATGTGAGAGTTGGACTGTGAAGAAAACTGTGCACCAAGAAATTGATGCTTTTGAACTGTGATATTGGAGAAGACTCCTGGGAGTCCCATGGACTGCAAGGAGATCCAACCAGTCCATTCTAAAGGAGATCAGCCCTGGGATTTCTTTGGAAGGAATGATGCTAAAGCTGAAACTCCAGTACTTTGGCCACCTC
>SJYW01005949.1:1344711-1376102 GCA_006410735.1 Raphicerus campestris
TAAGATACTTCTCCCATTTCCAACTGTGTGATACTAGATTTTCTTTACATACTTTAACCAAAATAATTGGGCAACAGCTTGAATATATATGCCATGATGATATCCAGCATGAGACAGGCATCAAAGAGATTTGCAGTCATGCAAAACAATACCAAGATTGCCAGGAGAAATATCGATAACCTCAGATATGCAGATGACACCACCCTTATGGCAGAAAGTGAAGAGGAACTAAAAAGCCTCTTGATGAAAGTGAAAGAGGAAAGTGGAAAAAGTTGGCTTAAAGCTTAACATTCAGAAAACAAAGATCATGGCATCTGGTCCCATCACTTCATGGGAAATAGATGGGGAAACAGTGGAAACAGTGTCAGACTTTATTTTAGGGGGCTCCAAAATCACTGCAGATGGTGACTACAGCCATGAAATTAAAAGACGCTTACTCCTTGGAAGAAAAGTTATGATCAACCTAGATAGCATATTGAAAAGCAGAGACGTTACTTTGCCAACTAAGGTCCGTCTAGTTAAGGCTATGGTTTTTCCAGTGGTCATGTATGGATGTGAGAGTTGGACTGTGAAGAAAACTGTGCACCAAGAAATTGATGCTTTTGAACTGTGATATTGGAGAAGACTCCTGGGAGTCCCATGGACTGCAAGGAGATCCAACCAGTCCATTCTAAAGGAGATCAGCCCTGGGATTTCTTTGGAAGGAATGATGCTAAAGCTGAAACTCCAGTACTTTGGCCACCTCGTGCGAAGAGTTGACTCATTGGAAAAAACTCTGATGCTGGGAGGGATTGAGGGCAGGAGGAGAAGGGGATGACAGAGGATGAGATGGCTGGATGGCATCACGGACTAGATGGACATGAGTCTGAGTGAACTTTGGGAGTTGGTGATGTACAGGGAGGCCTGGTGTGCTGCGATTCATGGGATCTCAAAGAGTCGGATGCAACTGAGTGACTAAACTGAGCTGAACTGAAAACAGTACCACTCTGTTCATGATATTTTTAAAGTTTTGGAAAATGTGGTTATTTTTTATAAATATATTTATTAACATAATGAATTTTATTTAAAATAAATTAATAAGCATGTTTTACATGTTTTTAAATTTTTCCCAGTTTTCATGCCTGTGTGGTAAATACTAATAGATATGACCCACATAAACAAACAATTTTTGGTGTCCTCACTAATTTTTAAGAATATGCTCCTGACACCAGAACATTTAAGAACTGTTCATCTAGATTATTTTTCTTCTTTTTAAGAAAACATCTCTTTTCTTTACTTATTTATTTTGGGTATGCTATGGAGCATGTGGGATCTTACTTCCCAGACCAGAAATGGAACCAGTGCACCCTGCACTGGGAGCACAGAGTCATAACCAATTAACCACTGGACCTCCAGGAATGTCCCTAGATATTTTAAGTCTTTCCTAAGGATATGACAGTGTATTAAAAAGCAGAGACATGACTTTGCCAACAAAGATCTGTATGGTCAAAGCAATGGTTTTTCCAGTAGTCATGTACAGATGTGAGAGCTGAACCATAAAGAAGACTGAGCACTGAAGGATTGATGCTTTCGAACTGTGGTGCTGGAGAAGACTCTCCAGAGTCCCTTGGACTGCAGGGAGATCAAACCAGTCAATCCTAAAGGAAATCAGTCCTGAATATTCATCGGAAGGACTGATGCTGAAGCTGAAGCTCTTAATACGTTGGCCACCTTGATGCAAACAGCTGACTTATTGGAAAAGACCCTGATGCTGGGAAAGATTGAAGGCAGGAGGAGAAGGGGGCAACAGAGGATGAGACAGTTGGATGGCATCACTGACTTGATGAACATGAGTTTGAGCAAGCTTCGGGAGGTGGTGAAGGACAGGGAAGCCTGGCATGCTGCAGTCCATGAGGTCGTAAAGATTCTGACATGACTGAGCTACTGAACAATGAACAACAACCAGGATATGACTCTCGGATCATGCCTCAAATTGTATCAGCATCTCCTCTCTTTGCTGGAAAGGCTGAAATCACACCAGATGACACCTGATCATCCTGAGAGGGTGGAGGGTAACGTAGAATTCTCCCTGGGTGACCTCAGTGCTGCTTCTTATAGACACTGGCAGGCAGACCACTTAACCACTCTTTCACAGAGGTGCCAAGTTGTTCTTTTGTGTGTTCACTTATGAGTGAAGTAGCAAGATCCTGCCCTCCAAGCTTAGGTTTCTTCCAAGGCAGGTACTGCTGACTCTGAGGGCTCTTTCTGTTTTGTTTTGTTTTTTTTCTCACTGTAGTGACTTCAGAATCAATGAAAGGAAGAAGAGACAGCTCATTTTAGTAAGCCACCACTGATGATCAAAGCATTTCAANTGCGAAGAGTTGACTCATTGGAAAAAACTCTGATGCTGGGAGGGATTGAGGGCAGGAGGAGAAGGGGATGACAGAGGATGAGATGGCTGGATGGCATCACGGACTAGATGGACATGAGTCTGAGTGAACTTTGGGAGTTGGTGATGTACAGGGAGGCCTGGTGTGCTGCGATTCATGGGATCTCAAAGAGACGGATGCAACTGAGTGACTAAACTGAGCTGAACTGAAAACAGTACCACTCTGTTCATGATATTTTTAAAGTTTTGGAAAATGTGGTTATTTTTTATAAATATATTTATTAACATAATGAATTTTATTTAAAATAAATTAATAAGCATGTTTTACATGTTTTTAAATTTTTCCCAGTTTTCATGCCTGTGTGGTAAATACTAATAGATATGACCCACATAAACAAACAATTTTTGGTGTCCTCACTAATTTTTAAGAATATGCTCCTGACACCAGAACATTTAAGAACTGTTCATCTAGATTATTTTTCTTCTTTTTAAGAAAACATCTCTTTTCTTTACTTATTTATTTTGGGTATGCTATGGAGCATGTGGGATCTTACTTCCCAGACCAGAAATGGAACCAGTGCACCCTGCACTGGGAGCACAGAGTCATAACCAATTAACCACTGGACCTCCAGGAATGTCCCTAGATATTTTAAGTCTTTCCTAAGGATATGACAGTGTATTAAAAAGCAGAGACATGACTTTGCCAACAAAGATCTGTATGGTCAAAGCAATGGTTTTTCCAGTAGTCATGTACAGATGTGAGAGCTGAACCATAAAGAAGACTGAGCACTGAAGGATTGATGCTTTCGAACTGTGGTGCTGGAGAAGACTCTCCAGAGTCCCTTGGACTGCAGGGAGATCAAACCAGTCAATCCTAAAGGAAATCAGTCCTGAATATTCATCGGAAGGACTGATGCTGAAGCTGAAGCTCTTAATACGTTGGCCACCTTGATGCAAACAGCTGACTTATTGGAAAAGACCCTGATGCTGGGAAAGATTGAAGGCAGGAGGAGAAGGGGGCAACAGAGGATGAGACAGTTGGATGGCATCACTGACTTGATGAACATGAGTTTGAGCAAGCTTCGGGAGGTGGTGAAGGACAGGGAAGCCTGGCATGCTGCAGTCCATGAGGTCGTAAAGATTCTGACATGACTGAGCTACTGAACAATGAACAACAACCAGGATATGACTCTCGGATCATGCCTCAAATTGTATCAGCATCTCCTCTCTTTGCTGGAAAGGCTGAAATCACACCAGATGACACCTGATCATCCTGAGAGGGTGGAGGGTAACGTAGAATTCTCCCTGGGTGACCTCAGTGCTGCTTCTTATAGACACTGGCAGGCAGACCACTTAACCACTCTTTCACAGAGGTGCCAAGTTGTTCTTTTGTGTGTTCACTTATGAGTGAAGTAGCAAGATCCTGCCCTCCAAGCTTAGGTTTCTTCCAAGGCAGGTACTGCTGACTCTGAGGGCTCTTTCTGTTTTGTTTTGTTTTTTTTCTCACTGTAGTGACTTCAGAATCAATGAAAGGAAGAAGAGACAGCTCGTTTTAGTAAGCCACCACTGATGATCAAAGCATTTCAACCCAAGGCTATGTGCAGGCTGGTAGGAGAACAATAGAACAGTCTTGTCTGGGGTGAGGAGGGAGGGATGTCTTATGGGGCAGTTTTATGAGATTTTATTCAAAATTAGTAGCTTGTTCCAGCAATCAAACTCCCAAGCACCTCGCCAGAGGAGAGGCTCTGAAGCATCTTTAAATCTCACAGTTAGGTGACCAGCCCGGCGACAGCATTGTGGTGGCATCTACAGCTGTCCAAGCATGAGAAGTGGCAGCAGGAACCTCTTCTGCCAGGGTGATGCCAAGGGCCACAGCATTGCCACATGGCAGAGAGACCTACACCCGGGACCAACAGTGCTGTTGCTCCAGGGCTCTGGGTCCTTAAGTCCAGGCCCTCAGGGATCCCACCCTCCCTTGAGAGATGCCATGGACATTTGGAAAGTATCACTTTCAATGGAGCATGGGTGGTTCAGTGGCAGAAGTCTTGCCTGCCACGCAGGAGGTCCAGGTTGTTTTCCTGGCCCATGCAGCCACAGTGTCCCCTTTTGGGGGCTTCCCTGATAGCTCAGTTGGTAAAGAATCCGCCTGCAATGCAGGAGACTCCGTTTCGATCCCTGGGTTGGGAAGATCCCTTGGAGAAGGGAAAGGCTACCCACTCCAGTATTCTGGCCTGGAGAATTCCATGTACTGGAATAGTCCAAGGGGTTGCAAAGAGTCAGACACGACTGAGTGAGTTTCACTTTCACTTTTATTAGGAGATTTCATTCTGCTTCCCCTGGAGAGTTTCCCATAAGTCATCCTGGGAGTCTTGGGAAATCCGCGTTTACTTTGGCTTACTATCTATCTGTTATCTATCTAACAATCTCCCTGACTCAGTGAATGCCCTCCATTTCTATCTCCTTAAATATAAACAGACCCATGACATATCTTCTCCTTTGGTCTCCCAAGAAGAGGCACCTCTTCCACTCATGGCTAATCCTCCCCTTTACTCTTGATCCCCTTCTCTTCCTGTCCCCTAGAAGCACCCTTGTTCTGTGTGATAGACTCCCACTTATCTGTGTTTTCAGAAGGGTCCTCCCCCTGCTGCCACCTTCCTTATGCTCTTGTTTCTTCCTTGTGCTCTTGTTTCTGAGAAGCAGTCCACTGTGATGGAAGCCTGACCTCTCCAGTCACACAGAACTAGAGGCTGATGTGCCTCGAGCCTCTCCTTACCATGTGACTCTGGAGAAATCTCACAGCTTCTCCGTGCTTCAGTTTCTTTATAAAATGGCATTCAAACAGTACTTGCCTTATAGCGTTGTTGGGAATAAATCACCATGTCCGAACCTTCTGAAACCTGAGAATTAGTAGGCAAGTCTCAGGGTGGATAGAAGTTCACCAGATACTCAGATAGGAGNGAGATGGGCTAATTGAATCATTCCTACAGGACTCCACCTCTTTATAATTAAACAAACATCCAAATAAATCACATTTGTTCATCCATTTCCACATTTTCCCATAAATATTTACACTAGAGTAGAGGCTATACATAATAATGAAAGTGAATTTCAACTACAATTTTTGAAGAACCTTGTTATTTGAAATACCCTTCTTTAAATGGCACATTTAACCAGTTCTCTTTAGAGTAAGCCAAAACTCAAGGCCAGCTAAAAATATAATAACCAAGTAAATTGTGGGAAGTTACAGATACCCCAAAGGTTGACATTTACATTTACATACATTATGTGAACTTCTTACATCATGGGCTGGTAACAGAAAGGTATAATTTTCAAGTTGCCTAATATGGGCAAATCAGAATTAACAGATTATTATAAATCACTCTGAATGTTCTTTTATTTCAGTCATTGTCTTTACAACCTAGACAGTTAGTATTCTGTTTCTTTGCTTTTTAAGAGAAATATAGGTAGATATACGGAGAAGGCAATGGCACCCCACTCCAGTACTCTTGCCTGGAAAATCGCATGGACAGAGGAGCCTGGTGGGCTGCAGTCTTTGGGGTCGTGAAGAGTTGGACACAATGAGCGACTTCACTTTCACTTTTCACTTTCATGCATTGGAGAAGGAAATGGCAACCCACTCCAGTGTTCTTGCCTGGAGAATCCCAGGGACGGGGGAGCCTGGTGGGCTGCCGTCTATGGGGTCGCACAGAATTAGACATGACTGAAACAACTTAGCAGCAGCAGCAGCAGCAGCAGATAGATATATAAATATGTTAATATATCAATATATATACTCATGTATAGGACTTCAGCTATCCATAACCAAAGTTTGAGTATATGTTATATCTTCGTATTCACTCAATGGGAGAAGTGTTTAACTATGATTGTTCTTGGCATGTGTAAGTTTTGCCTAAAGTTCACACGCTCCATGTGTGTTCATTCTGGAGTGAAGGTGGAACCTGGTGGCCACTCTTCCCTATACGATGCCAAGTTACAAGCTTGAAGTCCACTTTCTGCACAGCCGTATTACCCCCCAACATTCTGAGCTTTATTCGCAGGTTGCACAATCCTGAGAGAAGAGATGGGGAAACTTGTTGCGCTCTAGAAAAAAAGAACATGTTACTCTTTTAACAACCCTATTAATTTCTTTGTACCTGAAGACTCAAATAGGAAAACTATTTTTTTTTAAATAGAAATGAGAGATTTCTATTACTGCTGTAGTGGCCATGAAATGAAATCAGCTTCAATTTATGTTCCTTTCATTCTGTTTCTTAGAGAGTTTGAAAATCTGCTAAATGGGTAACATGTTATTACCTGATTCCTATCCCTGGGTCAGGGAGATCCTCTGGCAAAGGAGTTGGCAACCCTCTCCAGTATTCTTGCCCAGAAAATCTCATGGAAAGAGGAGCCTGGCAGGCTATAATCCATGGGGTTGCAAAGACTGGACATGACTGAACAACTAAACAACAACAATTCATGAGTTAGAGTATGTTTATTAATGGTACTTGTTTAATTGGGAAAGCTGCTTCTATTATTTGCATCCCAGAGAGAAGAGTCTTTTCTTTGTCTTGCACTTTAGTGGTATTTCATATTTTTCACCACCCATGCACATCTGAATTAACCATCACTTAATATCTTGATCTTAATTTTTTTTGAAAAGCTTTACCAATGCTTTTCTTTATTTGTTGCAAAGATTATTCCCAGAAGAAACTGCATAAAATTGTTAATACTTTAGCCAGCAAATGGGAATTTAGAGAACAAGCTTCTTGTTTGTAGTGGAAGTGTTTTTTGTTTTTTTTTAATAAGAAATGAGTTAATTTTGCTTTCATAAGAATATATACATCAATGTGAATTTATGTGTTTTCTGAAAACAGTATTATTTTGAAGCCCTCTTCGTTCAGCCTGACCACTGCAAATGGAGTTCCATCATATAGAACATCAGACTTCGGTACCTGTGGCCCTTCAGTGCTAATATTTTGTTGTGCAGAGAATTCCCCTAGAGAACTGAGTTAAGGATGCCCATTCTCATTCTACCAATAACAGTTGGGGATGGATCCCAACTAACTAGTTTATCTGCACCTACAAGTTTCTGATGTCGAAGCTACACGAAATAGACTGAGACTCTGTTCTGGGTTCTCTAAATGCCATTCAGAAATGTAATATGGAGAAAAAAAAAGTTTTCTTCCCAGCTTCTGGTATTAACATGGATGGCTTTCCCTTCAGTTTCTTCGTTTTAGTCTTATTCTAATTGTACTTGAGTCAAGACCGTATCTATATTTTTTCCCATCTTTGATAATTGCCATAGGAGAAGCCACTAGAATGAGGGCTGAGTTTGAGATAAATGCCATGCAGGGAGCCCTTGACAATGGCTATGAATACGCCCAGAAACAGTATGACAGAACAGGAGGAAGTTGGGGAGCACTGATGCAGGTAGCCAGGCCAGTCTGTTTGAAATAAGGGCTTTGGGATCTGTCTTCAGTATGAAGGCCAACAAGAAATCACAGTCTCTCTACCTAATTGATGCTACCAAAAATGGAAGAAACATTCTCAACCTAAATGCTAAGTTTCCTGCCGCTTGCATGGGTCTAGATATATTAATACACCAGTTACTTTCAGCAGTAACAAACAAGAGGATGGGAGTTTCCCACAAGGTGTTGATAAACTCTAAATTGACAGTTTGTTTAAAAACTGTTATTTGTACCAGATTCACTGCCTATTCAGAAAAATGTCACAGTGAGGGGATGAGAGTAACACAAAAAATAATGATTGCATAGCTTTTATTAAAGGTATTTCATTGTGTATAATGCTTCCTGAAGCAGAAATGTAAAAGACAAAATCCATTATTCATGCTTTTTATATTCATACAGATGACAGTATAATGAAAATTGGTCTTCTGCCGTGAGCATAGCTCTGAGCCCCTCAGTAATAAATGTTTTCTAGAACCAGGTTATTTATATGCAAAAATCATCTTCACAAAGCAAACTTTGTCTGAAAAACAAGTCTCTTGTTTTAGGGCAACCTTGCTATATTGCCAAGGGCATTGTTTTATTTATTGACATTTATATCAGGTACATATTAGGAAACTTATTTATAAAATGGCCCTAATCCTCCATAAGGTTTTAATCAATTTATATTCATTTTAAAATTAAATCGAGAAAACCTCTTCTCTTTCAGTAAATCAAGAGCAATCACTCAGGGCTAATCAATGGGAAATGTGGAAGGTATTGTTCTGATTAGGTACTCAACTAGTTAGATTTTAAAATCTATGTATTCAGCATGGGTGACTATAAACTCTCTGAACTGTTGCATTAACACTCTATGTTATTATTTAATTATATTTAGGAGAGTATAAAATAGCAGTTGATAGGTTAGCGCCACTTTAATTGATCCATTGTTTTGAAGTAGCTATTGTCTGGTAGATTACTCTAGGTGATGAAACCGAATACATTTCTGATAACAGCCTTGAGTGAAGAGATGTCATCTTCCCCTGGGAAATATTATCATATGCTTAAGGCACTTTTAGGGCTTCCTTGGTGGCTCAGACGGTAAAGT
The DNA here is from genome assembly GCA_006410735.1 of Raphicerus campestris. Lineage (NCBI taxonomy): Eukaryota > Metazoa > Chordata > Mammalia > Artiodactyla > Bovidae > Raphicerus > Raphicerus campestris. Next base: position 1,353,632 of record SJYW01005949.1, read on the forward strand.
GTCTGCCTACAATGCGGGAGACCTGGGTTCCATCCCTGGGTTGGGAAGATACCCTGGAGAAGGCAATGGCACCCCGGACTCCAGTACTCTTGCCTGGAAAATCCCATGGACAGAGGATCCTGGTAGTCTGTGGGGTCGCAAAGAGTCAGACACGACTGAGCGACTTCACTTCACTGCACTTAAGGCACTTTTGGTATTGTTCAACTTTAATGCTTTAGGAAAACCCTAGATAACTACAAAAGCATCAGAGAAATAGGTAAAACTGGTAAGTTGAGTCTGTATATGGTCACTGATTAAACTCAGAGCGTGGTCTTCATTTCTCTCGCCATGAGCTGAGCACTAATTAGAGAGGCAGATGTGGGTCTAGGGGAAGGAGTATGGTGATAGGTCCACAGGCGGCAGGAGTTTGCCCAGCTCCATTCTGTAGTTCTGCCATGGGCGTTAGAATAAACTGATGCAAGACATGATTCTGCCAACAGTGGTGTCTACCATCATGCCACATGGCTCATTCTGAGACTAGGTTAACTGAAAATAAGAAAAACAGTTCTATTTCATTTTTTAACACATCTGACCTTATTTAGGAAACTAATACATTGTTTCTTCCAGTAAATATGAGCTATTTACTAGAATAAATTTTAAAACCAATATGTATACTCAGTCACTCAGTCATGTCTGACTCTTTGCAACCCTTTGGACTGTCACCCACCAGGATCCTTTCTCCATGGGACTTTTTTAGGCAAGAATGCTGTAGTAGATTGCTATTTCATCCTCTAGGGGATCTTCCAGACCCAGGGATTGTACCTACATTTCCTGTCTCCTGCATTGAAGGCAGATTCTTTAGCCACTGAGCTATTGGGAAATCCCAATAATAAGTCAATGCAGTTATCCATAAATGCAGAAAAGTAACCTCTGGACACCAAGTGTATACAGTACCATTTAAACGTGTTTTTTTAAATATTCCTGGTGGCTCAGTCAGTAAAGCGTCTGCCTGCAGTGTGGGAGACTTAGGTTCGATCCCTGGGTTGGGAAGATCCCCTGGAGAATGAAATGGCAACCCACTCCAGTACTCTTGCCTGGAAAATTCCACGGACTGAGGAGCCTGGTAGGTTACAGTCCATGGGGTCACAAAGAGTCGGACACGACTGAGTGAGTTCACGTTCACCTTCACATTCATTTGGCTTTACTTCATCATTGTCATAAAGCTTGAATTTATAAAACATAAAAAGATATTCTTAAAGAGTTCTGTATCACAGGAATTTAAACAGTAGAAGAATCCATAGCTTTATAGGTTTAAGTTATATAAATTAAAATGATTGGAATTTTTCAATGTGGGAACTATACAAGGAAATATATGGCAAAAGGACCTTATAAGTGCAGTATTTTATTACTTATAGATTATCATGAGTTACTTTCAGGATATAAGCAAAAAACATTGTTTAAATATTTTAGAACCATTTAAGTCATCAAAGTTGAACTTTCAGACACCAAACTGTGTGACATCAATAGCTACTTAATAAAGAGTGTATGTATCTGTACATACACTCACTTTCTTTTTTTTTTTCCTCTCTCAGTTTCATAATATGCTTCTAATTTTGTCTCATTTATCTCTGAATGGTCCATGGTTTCAAGTAGGTCATCATTAAAGCTGGTCTTGGCACTGAAGTCCCAGAGACTTCGAGTTTACTCTGGGAGAAATACAGACTAAATAAAAGTGTCAGTAAAAGCATTTCCAAGCAATATAAATTCCATGTTACAATAAATGTGCCCAGGTGGTCAGGAGATAAATCAATAGTGGAGAAAAATGATCTTTTCACATGGGCCAGGAAGCAGCCACCTTGAAATTGATCAAAATAAGGATGGCCAAATTCCTATTACATTTGCCAGGTGGGTTTTTTTTTTCCTAATGACTACAGACAGATAATGGTTAAAATTCAGAGCTTGTTTCTGTAGAAATGGTATTAGAAATGCCAACATATTATGATTCTTATTTTAACATTCCGTTGGGCATATTCCAGGAGAAGGATGCCAAACCCTAGCCACTAGTAGTCAGAGAAGTGGTCCAGTTGGACCTGCACTGCTGCCTAGACGAGTTTCCTAATGTGCAAATCCAAATAATACCTTTCTGAGCTTGAAACCTGTCAACTGAAAAAAAAATGTACAATTTAAAAATTGGAAATTATTGTCAAAAAGTTGACAAAACTGAGGGCTTAAGCTGTGGACATAGCATCTCAGATCACTCTGAGAGATAACTCTGAAGAGAAAAAGGAGGACCCAAGATATATAGGAGTTTCTACAACAAAGACCAGGTAGTCAGAATAGCAAAAGATTATTATTAAAGAAAACCAGATATCTCAAGTTAAGGGACTTAGTGCTTTTCTGCGTATAGGAAGATGACTGTCCCGCGCGCATCACTCCTTCCTTCGACATGCACCTCAGCAATCTGGGCCAATATCTTCTGCTTTCTCCTCCTGAGCCTCCTCAAGATGCACTGCAGTGACTGACTGCTGGTGGGCATCTTCTTTCCATCCTGAGTTTCCTCAGTGCTCACTCTAGAGGAGACTGTAATTTGATGGCTGCGCCATCCTTTGTCTACTGATATGGCAGGTAATATTTTTTCATTCACAAATTCTATATGGCAGTTTTCCCCCTAGCTTTAAATTCCTTGGCTTAGTACAAAACAGCCTTTATGATCTGGCCTTAGTCTCAGTGTTGATCGCATTGTCCAGAGTCACTGGTCTCCTGTGTGTCTCTCCCAGGACATGGTGTGCTCTCAGAGAGCAGGAACTACATATTACTCATTTCAGTGTCCCCAGTGCCGGGCCCATTGGGTTCCTCAGAAGTATTAGATGAATGGATGGATAGATGGAAACACTGTGATGCTGCTAAAACCTAACTAACATGCCTGTGTCTTCTGCTTCCCAGGACTTTGGCGTTATGTTCCTGCACCACCTTGTAGCTATTCTCTTGATCACCTTTTCATATGTCAACAACATGGCCCGAGTAGGGACCCTGATCCTCTGTCTCCACGATTCAGCCGATGCTCTTCTAGAGGTAAAAGTTTGTTTTCATACATAGAGTACAAAATCTGAAATTTAAGGAAACGTTCAGATCCTCAGTTCTTCTAGGGTATGCTACATGGTGCTGGGAGAAGGTAGTATGACTTCTTTGAATCTGCTGAGTGTTTCTCTGTAGGTCTAATTGGTGAAAGTGAGACTTTATATACAAATTTGTGTGCAAAAACTATTCACCAAGTTAACAGTCTTTATTAACAGAATAATGAAAACCTTTACCCTTCCACACTTAAGAAATTAATGTTTTACAATAGGAAAATTACTATTTGAATAGGCTCTGTTTCTAGTGTTACAAGTTTCACACAGATTTATCTGGAAGGTATGTATAACTCACTATAGTTGTTGTCCATCCTGATGAAATTAGCAGTCATAGTTTTTATTGCCTATATATATGTGTATATTAATATTAAATATTGTCCTAGTATTTTTACAGTGAAAGTATATATGCATTGCAAATTTTATATGAAAATTGTGTTTTCTATGCATATACATATTAAGAATACCTGAAGAAATATTGGTTGCACTTTAGTTAACTTTCTAAACCATTACCACTTAGAATTATTAAAATAGCAAAAAAGAATGAAAAATAAAAATGCTTCTAAACATATTTCAAAAGATAAAATCCCAAGTAAAATTTTGGTGTGGTATTTTCTCTTAATATTGGCCCACATGAAGAGACATGCTCAGTAAGGTTATATAATTACAGTTTTTCACTTTAATGCTAAGAAATTTACATAATTGGTCAAAAATAAACTTACCAAAGTACAAATTCCATGTAGAAATGCGTCTTAGAATCTGTATTCTGATTTTTTCATTCCTTTCGCCCTATAGTTCTGCCCCTTTGAAGCTTATGCTGTCACTGTGAATGTAAAATAGAAGTGCCCTCAAATAATGATTTGTTATTGCAATATAAGCAGAAATTTCAGGTCGTAAAATTGAATCTACTATAAAGGCAATTAGTCAAGGTTTGAAGTATATACAGCACTTTATTAAAGACTCTGGTCCCTATAAGGTTATGAAACAAAAAAAATATTCCTAATGGGCTAGATATGTCATATGAAAGGTTGGCACTGTATTTTAGTGATTCAAGCTAGATTCTATTCAGCACATTTTTTAAAAGAAATAAAATTAGTACAAAGGCAATTCCCTGAAAGTCAGTTACCATGTGGTTAAATCCTTAGTGTGCTTGGAGGTAGGAACGTATACAGCAATCTACCATCTCGAAATCAATCCTGTATAATCTGCCAGCTCTTGTCTGTGGAAATGGATGGCCTAGTGCTTGGCAGAGCCATAAATCAGAAAATGTGGACTGAATCATCATCTACCACTTTTATCTAAAAAAGAAAAAGAATCCAGAAGTCCAAGTCATGTGAATGTCTCCTTTTTAAACAAAGGTTTAAAAGGAAATGTTCTTCATCCCTTGGATTCTGTTTGACATTATAAAATAATGCTTGAGAATATCCAAAAAATGAGATATGTTGACTGTTCAAAGTGGAATCTATGGCTTAGACATTTCAGAAAATTTGATGTTTAATGCTTGTTACTAAATACTGGTGAATGAATGGAAAAGAAAAACTACATGGTTTACATAGCCAGAAGGAGGCAGAAGATGCTTTTTTTATTCCTTTAGTATAAGTTGTGATGTCACATACAAAGTATTCACGAAATTAAAGGTTCATAATCCTGGCTTCCACTCAGTTAATAGATATTGATATTTCCTTTTAGGAATATATTTCTCTCATAGCTTCATATTTTACTTAAAGATCTTAAATTATAGCTTCTATGGATACTGTCAACAAGCCTTTCAAGTCTGGTTCAGCTATTTTAACTTCACAAGAAGTAGAAAATAATGTCATGAATTTGAAATACATCTTCAGTTTATAACCCAATGTGTGGGTACTGTGAGTTATATGTGAAAATGTAAAAAGAGGTCATCAAGCACAATTAAGTTTTCACTGTCACCTGTTCTTATTTAGAATCATCTATAAAAAGTAAATGGTACAGAAAGGGATGTATTTCTTTCCTTGACTAATTTATAATATAAAAAGTGGTCACTTAAATCACTACCATAAATTATTAGTGTACTTCTCATAGACATTCTGAACACCAGTGACTTTCATCTAGGAAATGACCCAATAATGTAAATTTGAAAATGATACCTAAATGAATTCACTGAAATAACATCATCTTGACACATTCTTCATTTCTAAATTTGTGAGGATAAGCCAAGAAACTGTCCCCAGAGACCTCCTTATACCTGTTTAAGAAAAATCTATAACTCTGAGTATGAAGGAGGAAAAAGTACAGAAAGGCTCAATATATTGTCTATAAAGTTATTCCAAATACTAGCACTTTCTATTTTGACCTGTTATGCCAAATTCTTGTTTTGGTGTCTTTGGCTTGCTAGTATTATCTGTAATGCAAGAATTTCTAATTTTTCTGTTTTCCTGAAGTCAACCATATAATTGAATTTTTCAGGTTGCTGAATATTTTATTAAATCTGTAACAGTCAGTAGTTCTACTTACGGCTAATACCACATTTCACTTGACTTATGGGTAATTTATAAATATGATGCATGACATTTCACAGTAGCAGGCAGTTTTATGCATCTGGTAAGTTATATCTTAAAGGAGACTCGTACATATTGAAAGAAGCTCTTCATTTATCAGTTTAACTCAATTAATCTTTCACATTCCTTCCTTTTATAGGCTGCCAAAATGGCAAATTACGCCAAGTTTCAGAAAATTTGTGATCTCCTGTTTGTTATGTTTGCCATGGTATTTATCACCACACGGCTGGGTGTATTTCCTCTCTGGTAAGTATAAGGCCACCCCATCCAGAATAGGTTTTATGAAACATTTTCCTGTTGAATTTTACTGCAGATACTTAGTAAGGAGTTTAAAGAAAGTGAGGGAGAGACTCAAGAAACAGCTTGATTTCTTCTTCCAGAATCTTTATTAATTCTTTCTACAGGATTGTTAGAGAAGGATGTGGCTTGCATAGTTTCTTAAGCCACAGGAAGCTGTCAGCCATTTTAGGCTCCAATCTTAAAGTGTGATGCAAAAACCTTAGCCATGAAAGTTTGCATTAAGAAAGGAAGTATGGTGTTGCAACCAGTTAGATATCTGGGATCCTCCTGTACCGGTCATTCACCAAGGGTTTATTAGCCACAGCAGCAGAATCACCTCTGAACTTGTTAGAAATGCAACCTCTGGGGCCCCATCCACCCCAAACCTACTGAATCACAGACTCAGGGTATGGGGCCTGGCATTTTGGATTTTGATACGCCTTCCTAATGATTGCTACATTCAAGTTTTAGGACCACTATCCTATATCATTCTCACTGGCTGCATTTATAGCTAAAGCAAATGAAAAGTATAAATCAAAAGTAACCCTTAAAATTCTCTGTGGCTCCTTACTGTCTGGACGTCTTTTCTTTGGTTGAGAGCTATATGACAGGTTTTGATGANATGAGCCACAGCAGCAGAATCACCTCTGAACTTGTTAGAAATGCAACCTCTGGGGCCCCATCCACCCCAGACCTACTGAATCACAGACTCAGGGTATGGGGCCTGACATTTTGGATTTTGATACGCCTTCCTGATGACTGCTACATTCAAGTTTGAGGACCACTATCCTATATCATTCTCACTGGCTACATTTATAGCTAAAGCAAATGAAAAGTATAACTCAAAAGTAACCCTTAAAATTCTCTGTGGCTCCTTACTGTCTGGACGTCTTTTCTTTGGTTGAGAGCTATATGACAGGTTTTGATGAAATATGACAGATTCTTGTATAGAAAATAAATCTACTGTCATTAATCTTTATGGAGATTATTATTTCTAAAAAAATATTATTCCTCCATTTCACTTAAAGTCTACCCCTGATGACAGATTTTTAAAATTCCATTTGGGGAAATGGATTTGAATGGGAAATTACAGCAATGGAAAAGGGAGAAGGTGGAGAAATGAAGGGCTTCAGTGATACCTTTTCAGTCCAATAGAAAAACTATAAAAATAAAATTGGGATTTTTAAGTGAGTAACATCTATCATTGATGTTCCATAGACAAATTAATCTCACCCCATACACACACACACACACACACATATACACACACACTCCTTCTCCTTGAGACTCAAAGCCTACTTGTTATGAAAACTGCATCCCGGCAGCAGCACCCTGTGTTGGCAGAAGGCATTTATGAAGCTCATTATAATAGTTTTATATGATTGTAGGTAGGAAACATTAAGTAATTTTGACTATAATGTATCTATACTTATTTCAGGATTGGAGCTCTTTCAAGATTATGAGCAGAACTAGGGGTAGGAATTTAAATAGAAGAAAGTCAAGGAAAATCCAGGAAAATTTTCTCAAAAGAATAACAGAAATCTTTTCCTGCTTAGAATTTCTGAGAACCTAGTTTTTAAAAAGTAAGCATCACTATTAAGGACTTACATTTGCTTTCATTGTATCTTTTAAGGATAGAATGAAAGCTGAGATATATCTCCTCCTTTCTAGCTAATGTGGAAAGCTCTTCTGGTTTAGACAGCAATGAGATACCAAGAAGATAAACTCAGAATATAGAAATTATGTAATGCTGCTAATGAGATAACTCATGGGTATGTCCTATGATGATAACATAAGCCAGCTGCTTAGAAAAAATCCTTATAACCAGAAATGCAAACCAAGAGCTTATAATATTGCAAATACCGTAGGTTTCCTGCTACCTCAGCCCTTTGTGCAGTCAAGTTTTTCGAAAAACAGCTTGTGGAGAGAAATTTTTTATTGCTTGCGGACAAGAAATAATTTCCGTATACCTGCTCCCATTGTGATTGGGCACCTAGTGAATGAAGTCCTTGTCAGATATGTCTCATAAACGATGTTAGTGCTTGGATGACCTTTGTTTTGACCCTGTTTCAATTACTCGAGTGTAATGGGCATTGAGAGTAAAAATAGTAAGGTGAATGACAATAAAAAAATGTGTCTTAAGTATTCGCCTTAATACTGTAAAACCATTCAAAAATTCCTTTCGGATTAGTGACTCGTAAAATTGGGAGGGACACTACAGGTGCCTGGCCCCAGACCCTGTCCCACCCCTCTGCCCAGGCTAGGAATTCGCTCAGTTCCTCATCGGGAGTATTGCTTTAGAGGTCAAGGGAGAAATAATGTTTTATATGAAACAGAAACCTGGGTCCTTAGAATTTCTAAACTAAGGGTTCTTTATCTGATTTAGAACCCCCTGAAACTGTTTATAAAACATATGTGTGTACATTTTTTTTTCCCCTAGGGAGAGGGCCCATGGCTCTATTAGATTCTAAAAGAGATCTGTGACTCCTTCCCTTCCTCAAAAAAGTGCCTTTTGGAAAACAAAGTGTACCCAACCACTTCTGACTGAAAACTCTTAAGAATGTGAGGGTTTCTACTATATCATCTGTAGGCGTTCTCTTCAAAAGCATCTCTAATCCCGTCAATGACTCCTGTTTGTTGTTCTCCTTCATTTGTTCCTCAGAATTCCCGTTGTCACAATGTTCTGAGTGTGGACTAGCTGATACAAAATGTAAAAGCACTAACAAAAAGCTGTGCTTAGACCTGCCTTTCTTCTGAGGCAGTTTGTCTCTGCATTAGCGTTCCGCAGGCAATCTTGATAAACAGCTGAGCTGCTGGCAGACTAGTTCGCCTTCAGCTTACATTTATCTCGTTTTTAATGTATTTTTATTTCTAATTCTGACTTATTTGCATACCTAATCAGACCACCTACATTTATTTCCATTAGATTTCATCATGCTGTTTGCAGATATTCAGGCCTGATTAGGATCTTCTGAACCATATCCACTGCTGCACTTACCCTGATACTTTTATGTTACTTGCAAACATGCCTTTCATGCTTCTCCCAGCTCATTGAAGCAAATGTTGACCCAGAGGGGCTCCTGTGTACACTACTGAAGAATTTCTTCACGTTGACCTCCTTCTCTCAACCACCAATCTGTCCTTATGATTTTCTGTTCGTTACTGTCTTATAACTGCTTTGTCATTAGGCCTGCTATTTCTCCATATTTTTAAAAGGTGTTGTAAAAGACTGTCAAAGGTCTTGTGAACATCAAGTTCATGCTCTGCAAACATGGTGTTGGCAGAAAAAGATTCATGGCCCAACTGGCTGGCTTGGTTTTTGGTGGCCTTTGCCGGCTCCTTCCTGGCTTTTCATTTCTAAATGCTCACCAGTCTGTAATTTCTGGTTCCTGCCCTTTCCATATAGATGTGGACTTTTACCTTCTAATATACTACCACTTTTTGTATATTTAATGAATATTTACTGGCACTTACTGTGTCACTAGTACTGGACTGGGTGCTGAGAATTTGGTAAGACAAGGGCCTCTCTTGGGCACTTGAATCCCTACAGGTCCCTTCAGTATTCTGGTTGATAATTGTGTGGGATGTAGAGATTATCACTTATGTTCTGAACATTTATTGGGTATGAGGAATGTAAGTGGATTGTTGATATTAACCAGTTTGGTTGCATGCACTAAGGACCTCTGTCAGCTGTGTAAAGCATGATTCTAGATAGAGTATCACTGCAGTTCAGTTCAGTCGCTCAGTCGTGTCCGACTCATTGGGACCCCATGGACTGCAGCACACCAGGCCTCCCTGTCCATCACCAACTCCCGGAGTTTACCCAAACTCATGTCCATTGAGTCGGTGATACCATCCAACCATCTTATCCTCTGTCGTCCGCTTCTTCTCCTGCCTTCAATCTTTCCAAGCATCAGGGTCTTTTCAAATATGTGTGTGAAATAGTCACTGGTCGAGGGAAAGTGCTGGAGCTAGATTGGTCTTCAGTTCTAACAAGTGTTTCATAGACTTATTTCTTCCTCAGATATTTGTGCTTTAGCTGGAAGGAGAAACAGAATGATTTTTCTGCCCTCACTTCTTTTAGTTTTGAACCCATTTACTTTGGAATCACCAGTAATACCCTGCAGGTTCCTCCCAACTATAATTATGTTCCCACGTGAGCCATCAGAATTTTTGTGATTTGTGGGTTTGATGATACTTGGCTCATTCTGTGTTGTATCTTTGGTCCATGCACAAAGGTGGCATACACCATAATTAGCCATTTCAGAACCATGCACTGCCTGGACTTCCCTTTTGGCCATAAAGTGGCCTTCTAAAACAGCACAGTCCAATAGAATTAGTGATATAATTCAGGCTTCATAGTAATTTAAAATATTCTAGTAGTTACATTAAAAAAGTAAAAGAAACAGGTGATATCCACTAAATAACATGTTTTATTTAACTCAGTATATCCAAATTTTATGATTTTAACATGTAATCAATATTAAAAATTCTTGATATTCTTGCATTATTTTATTGCATGCTAATTTTTGAAAATTGTTTATGTGGTTCACATTACTGCATCTATTCAAAAGTCTATGTGTTTTAGCAACTGGACAGTCCTTCATTTGCTCCTTTTTGAGAGTCAGCTGTTCCATTGTTATAAGCTGTTGCTGTGTTCATTGACCTGCATCTGTCTTTCCTCAACTCAGTTTGTGTGTGGTCCCTGAAGTTCTTAACAATTTTCAATCTTTTATGAAGCTTTGGTTTTAATCTGCATGGAGTAAACTGTGTTCAATCTCACAGCGTCTGTCACAATGCGTTGCTCACAGTGGCTACTCGGTAAATATTTGTTGAGTGAATCAGATACATTTTAGTTCTTTTTTAATTAGAGTATGATTGCTTTACAATGTTGTGCAGTTCCTGCTGGACAGTGAATTGAATCAGCTCTGTGTACATATGTACCGTCTTGGACCTGCCTCTGGCCTCCTGCATCACTGAGCTGAGCTCCCTGTGCTGCGCAGCAGCTTCCCTCTCTGTTTTACACATGTTGGGTAAATATGTCAATGCTGCTCTCTCAGTTCATCCCACCCTCTCCTTCCTCTACCGTGTCCACAGATATGCTCTCTACATCTGTGACTCTATTCCTGTCCTGCAGAGAGATTCATCTGTACCATTTTTTTAGGCTCCACATATACGTGTTAATATACAATACTCATTTTTCTCTTTCTGACTTACTGCACTCTGTGTGATAGACTCTAGGTCCACCCACATCTCTACAAACAACCCAGTTTCATTCCTTTTTATGGCTGAGTAATATGGTCTCACATCTCTCGTCTTCGTTGAGCACCTTAATTTGTTGTGAAGTAGATAGGTGCAGTTTCTCTCTTATTATACAGAGAAACTCATTGAGTCAGTGATTTACCTAGTCTCTGTGGACTCTGGTCTCCTGACAGCAGTTTAATTCAGCAAGTTCTAATTGTCCTTCCTACAATACAGTGTACTATGTTATTTAAGGATTAGTTCATAAAGCTGTTGATGAGATACAGTTTTGGTAGTTGATCCATTAAAAAAAAAAAAAAAAGAATTATTTCTAAATGATGGTCCCTTTTATTCTGCCTCAGCCAAGACACTACACTGTAAGCATTATCATCTTCCAGCCATACATTAGAAATCTGGTATCGGAAAAGGCAAAGCCACAAAGATCCTGAAAGGGAAGGAGCATGGTACAGTCAGCANTTTTATTCTGCCTCAGCCAAGACACTACACTGTAAGCATTATCATCTTCCAGCCATACATTAGAAATCTGGTATCGGAAAAGGCAAAGCCACAAAGATCCTGAAAGGGAAGGAGCATGGTACAGTCAGCAGAGAGGCTGCTGGCTTTGAGTCATGCATCTCCTCCTCACTGCTTGTGGGAAGACCAGGTGCATAGCTTCTGTACATCTGTGGCCTCATCAGAGAAAAATAGTAATAATTGTTCTGCCTACCTTACCAGGAAATATTAAGATTCAAATGAAACATTATTTGTAGCAGTGTTCTATAATTATAAAGTGCTTTATAACTATTAAACCTTTTTAAAAAGGTGTTATATTACTGTTAGACATGGAAATTCCCATTGTGGCCAAGTGGTCAGAAATTTTTATACATTTGATAACCTTCAACTAGTCTAGACTAAGGAAACATAACCATAGATACTTTTGAAATAAAATTCTTAAATGCTATCTCCAATTATGAGATGCAAAATACCTTCTTTTACCCCTTCTCAGTTCTCAGTGAGCGTGTAGTAATGGGCATGAGCTGTGTTGCCTTAGTCTCTCAAATCTGAAGTGACTGTACCTATCCTGAACCAGCAGACGTAAATATCACTCTACACAGAATCTCACAAAATGCAAGTATAGGTTGGGCTAGTTCTTTTCTGCAAAGGACAGATTCACAAGTCATTGTCCAGCCAAGAATGGGCATACCACAATGACCAGAGCCTCTTCATATGGCCTAATGTTGACTTTCCATACCCTCATCCATTTCCTACCAAATGCCAAGCCCTTGACTAGAGGAAATTTAGAGTCAAATGTGTACCTCTGGTGGTCTCTGCTGGTCCAGCAGAAGCATGTGGCTCAAAATGTTACTTTCTGTGGCTCTCTATCTGTAAAGTAGGGAAATCATTTGCTGATTTGCACTCTCTGAAAGTCTCTGCAATTAAAAAGAAAAAAAGTTACAAGGAGCCTAGATCATTCTTTTACTGTTTTCTATAATAAGATTTGAAATTCATCTAGATACATGTGAGAATATCATCTTCTCTGATTTATTTTTCCTGACACATTTTACCAAAGTAGTGTGGCTTATATGCTTTTCTGAATATCTGGAAAGATTCATTTTGGGGTTCACAAATTTAGACAAGCTGAGTTTTTGAGTTTTTTTCTAGAATCTCTTGACAGATTNCTGGGGTTCTCCAGGCAAGAACACTGGAGTGGATTGCCATTGCCTTCTCCAATGCATGAAAGTGAAAAGTGAAAGTGAAATCGCTCAGTCGTGTCCAACTCTTAGCAACCCCATGGACTGTAGCCTGCCAGGCTCCTCCGTCCATGGGATTTTCCAGGCAAGAGTACTGGAGTGGGGTGCCGTTGCCTTCTCCGATGATTCAGTTTAGGTACTGGGTTATCACCCAAATTGGTATATCGGCTCTCTAAACTGGTAGTAGCAAAATCTCCCTGGTATCTTTATGGCCCCAAATCAGTAATCATAACTATCTCTTGTTGTACAAGACCGCAGAGACAATCGAAACCCAGAAAAGTTAAGTGACTTTGCCAAGGCCACAGTGAATTTTCATCATGGTTAAGGGTAGAAACATACCTTCAGTTTTCTTTGCTAATATTCTCTGCTTTAATTCATTCTGCACAGGGGATCAGTACGGCAGTGTGGCCCATAGACAAGGCTAACTTTGGCCATTTCCTTGGCTCTGCCACTGACATTAGGAAGACTCAGTATCTCTAGATTGTTGGTAAAAATGTTTTCAATTTAACATCCTACACCTGAAAGAAGGTATAGCAGCTTTAAGGACTAATTGAAAACGTCCTGGCTATCTGTGATTTCTCTAACTGATTCTCAGAAATTAGGGGATTATAAAAGGAAGAAAGTTCATTATTGCGAGAAAGGATTGATTTAGTGATGAGTTAATTCAAGATTAGTGCCTTCTCAAATATTCCTCTCTTGTACCATTAGAACCTTCCTCACCAGTTTAGTGAGATGAAAGAAGAGTGTCAAAGCAATGTAAGTTACTTGCAAAGTGAGAACTTGTATCTGATGCACAATATGCAAGAGTTCTTGAAGTCAATGAAAGTGATGTTGATCTCCTCCTAAAACATACCTAAATCATGACCAAAGGAGTTGGAAACAATTCAACAGTTGAAAAAAGGAAAATCAACAAGGATGGTGATATGACAGGTACTTCAAGGAAAGGTGTGGAATTCAAAGGATTATGAGAGACCCTTGGTAAATGGCAAACCCCTTNAGGCTAACTTTGGCCATTTCCTTGGCTCTGCCACTGACATTAGGAAGACTCAGTATCTCTAGATTGTTGGTAAAAATGTTTTCAATTTAACATCCTACACCTGAAAGAAGGTATAGCAGCTTTAAGGACTAATTGAAAACGTCCTGGCTATCTGTGATTTCTCTAACTGATTCTCAGAAATTAGGGGATTATAAAAGGAAGAAAGTTCATTATTGCGAGAAAGGATTGATTTAGTGATGAGTTAATTCAAGATTAGTGCCTTCTCAAATATTCCTCTCTTGTACCATTAGAACCTTCCTCACCAGTTTAGTGAGATGAAAGAAGAGTGTCAAAGCAATGTAAGTTACTTGCAAAGTGAGAACTTGTATCTGATGCACAATATGCAAGAGTTCTTGAAGTCAATGAAAGTGATGTTGATCTCCTCCTAAAACATACCTAAATCATGACCAAAGGAGTTGGAAACAATTCAACAGTTGAAAAAAGGAAAATCAACAAGGATGGTGATATGACAGGTACTTCAAGGAAAGGTGTGGAATTCAAAGGATTATGAGAGACCCTTGGTAAATGGCAAACCCCTTAAGTGAAGTCGCTCAGTCGTGTCCGACTCTTTGCGACCCCGTGGACTGTAGCCTACCAGGCTCTTCTGTTCATGGGATTTTCCAGGCAATAGTACTGGAGTGGATTGCCATTTCCTTCTCCAGTGGATCTTCCTGACTCAGGGATCGAACCCTGGTCTCCCGCATTGTAGACAGACACTTTACCTTAAGTATTCTTAAACTTTCCTTAAAATTGTCGTAACACTACCATCACTTCTTTTTGAAGAAAATTATGTAATCCTCTTAATGCTTCATTCATTTTTGAAGAATAGATCTTTATTCTTTTTGTTCATTTTATTTATTTTTTGACTGCACCACACAGCATGTAGGATCTTAATTCCCCAACTAGGGATCAAACCTATGCCCTCTGCATTGGAAGCATGGAGTCTTGAACCACTGGACCACCAGGGAAGTTCCTTCATTTGTTTTAGTTTGCACTAAGAATTATAGCATAATTGCAATTATAACCTGAATTTGATTAAATGGAAGATAAATTTGTTTTCATGAATTTTATATTCATTTCTCAAAATAAAGTCTTGATGGACCCCTTTATTCACTCTTTTCTATGAAATTTATGTTCCGTTTTAAATGGATTCACTTAAAATGGCTTTTTGTGTGTGTGTGACAGTGTTCCTTTGAATAGAATGACCTCCTGTACTCAGAATTTAAAGTGGATGTAATGTTTCTCTGATTTCTAAATCCAGTCTGTGTAACCTAGGAGTAGGACAAGGAAATCAATGAGTAGGGGGTGAGTAGGTAGGGATTATTAACAGTGTTAATGGTCAGCCTCCAACCAAAGGGTTCAGTGGAGCCTGTGCATTATGGGGCCCTCTGTTGACATGACAGGCCGTGGGATTCAACCCATGGAAGAAGTTCAGAGATTCCCAGGATAGATCAGGTGAAAGAAAGGAATCCGGTTTTTATGTATTCTTCATGATCCTATTTTTGTTTTCTGAGTTTAGCTTACTTTGTTTTCACGTTCTTTATCGCCGGAGGAAACATGAGTCCTTCCATCCTCCTCCCACTGGGAAGGGTGTAATCGACTGTCCTCTTTCCTCAGCAGGCAGCGAAGTGCTGGGAGTGGGTAAATACTTTGAAACAGAGCACCTCACCTGTCCATGGAGGCAGAACTGAAACACATAATTTGAAAATAGCCAATTGGTTTAAAAAGTGAATTTACATAGATTCCCTTTCATATTAGTGCTTTTCCTTTCATCAGCTTAATCCTCCAAATCTCATGAGGAAACGGCAATTAGTATCTTTCAAGACAGCCCGTCCTGTTCAGAGGAGTCTTTTCTTAACCAATTTCTACAGCACTTGAAAGAGAGTAAAAGCTAATCCTCTTTTGGGATTCTTACTAGATTTGGACCTTATTAACCCTCAGGGTCCCAAGAGTTGGTTATAGTTACTGGTTTGAGGCCCCAGGGAGATTTTGCTACTGCCCAATCAGAGCAGAGGGCTTCCCCGATGGCCCAGTGGTAGAGAATCTGCCTGCCAGTGCAGGAGACACGAGAGATACCGACTGAACAGAACTGAACTGAATCAGAGCAGAGGGCTTCCCCAGTGGCTCAGCAGTAAAGAACCTGCCTGCCAATCCAGGAGACGCAAAAGATATGGGTTCCACCCCTGGGTTGAGAAGTTCCCCTGGAGGAGGAAATGGCAACCCACTCTAGTATTCTTGCCTTGGAAATATGGACAGAGAGGAGCCTGCCGGGGTACAGTCCATAGGGTCGCCAAGTATCAGAGACAGCTGAGCAACTGAGCATACGTACACACACAGTCAGAGCAGAAATGCCAGCATGGAGCATCACAGCACAATATACGGATTGAGTTGCTAGCATTGGTGTTCACGGTCCCCAGGAAGCACTGCAGCTCACTGGCCATTGGCCCAAAATGCAGCATAGAATTTTTCACTCTCCCCGTTTTGGTAACAACATCTCTATGTTGTGTTTCAGTTGGGTCCTTCGAGAAACAAATGCTGAGATGGAGTTAGGAGGGCCAAAGGTTTATTAAGTGTTATTCCTGCCAAAGATTAAGTGAAGGAAGCAGGAGGAGGGCAGTCAGAGCTTCAGACAGTGATGCCGATCTGACAGTCTCAACCAGCCCCACAGACCACTCCAGAGCAATGAGTACCCGTTAAAGGAGTCCTGGGTTGGGGCAGAAATGGGCAGCCTCTGTTACTGCTGCATGTTCAGTCATTGGCTAAGCACTCCCCAGACCTCATCTCAGACACTGTGGCAGATTCTGAAGGCCCTGCTGCTGGAACCTCCCAGCTAACTACACGTCTNATTGGTTTAAAAAGTGAATTTACATAGATTCCCTTTCATATTAGTGCTTTTCCTTTCATCAGCTTAATCCTCCAAATCTCATGAGGAAACGGCAATTAGTATCTTTCAAGACAGCCCGTCCTGTTCAGAGGAGTCTTTTCTTAACCAATTTCTACAGCACTTGAAAGAGAGTAAAAGCTAATCCTCTTTTGGGATTCTTACTAGATTTGGACCTTATTAACCCTCAGGGTCCCAAGAGTTGGTTATAGTTACTGGTTTGAGGCCCCAGGGAGATTTTGCTACTGCCCAATCAGAGCAGAGGGCTTCCCCGATGGCCCAGTGGTAGAGAATCTGCCTGCCAGTGCAGGAGACACGAGAGATACCGACTGAACAGAACTGAACTGAATCAGAGCAGAGGGC
The DNA here is from genome assembly GCA_006410735.1 of Raphicerus campestris. Classification (NCBI taxonomy): domain Eukaryota; kingdom Metazoa; phylum Chordata; class Mammalia; order Artiodactyla; family Bovidae; genus Raphicerus; species Raphicerus campestris. Next base: position 1,370,824 of record SJYW01005949.1, read on the forward strand.
TTCCCCAGTGGCTCAGCAGTAAAGAACCTGCCTGCCAATCCAGGAGACGCAAAAGATATGGGTTCCACCCCTGGGTTGAGAAGTTCCCCTGGAGGAGGAAATGGCAACCCACTCTAGTATTCTTGCCTTGGAAATATGGACAGAGAGGAGCCTGCCGGGGTACAGTCCATAGGGTCGCCAAGTATCAGAGACAGCTGAGCAACTGAGCATACGTACACACACAGTCAGAGCAGAAATGCCAGCATGGAGCATCACAGCACAATATACGGATTGAGTTGCTAGCATTGGTGTTCACGGTCCCCAGGAAGCACTGCAGCTCACTGGCCATTGGCCCAAAATGCAGCATAGAATTTTTCACTCTCCCCGTTTTGGTAACAACATCTCTATGTTGTGTTTCAGTTGGGTCCTTCGAGAAACAAATGCTGAGATGGAGTTAGGAGGGCTAAAGGTTTATTAAGTGTTATTCCTGCCAAAGATTAAGTGAAGGAAGCAGGAGGAGGGCAGTCAGAGCTTCAGACAGTGATGCCGATCTGACAGTCTCAACCAGCCCCACAGACCACTCCAGAGCAATGAGTACCCGTTAAAGGAGTCCTGGGTTGGGGCAGAAATGGGCAGCCTCTGTTACTGCTGCATGTTCAGTCATTGGCTAAGCACTCCCCAGACCTCATCTCAGACACTGTGGCAGATTCTGAAGGCCCTGCTGCTGGAACCTCCCAGCTAACTACACGTCTTAAGTTCTTCAAGGATGTATACGCAGCACACCTCGTTGGTATAACGTGCTTAGTTGCTCAGTTGTGTCCGACTCTTTGTGACCCCATGAACTGTGGCCCACCAGGCATTTCTGCCCATGGAAATTCCCCAGGCAAGAATACTGGAGTGGGTTGCCATGCCCTCCTCCAGGGGATCTTCCCGAACCAGGGATCGAACCCAGGTCTCCCACATTGCAGGCAGATTCTTCACCATCTGAGCCATGAAAGAAGCCCAAGAATACTGGAGTGGGTAGCCTATCCCTTCTTCAGATTCTTATCAGCTGAGCTACCAGAGAAGCCCTGGTATAACATATGCCACTATAATAAATAGGAAACTAACACCAAACCGTTCAAATAAACGAATCCTTCAGAAACAAAAGACTCACACATCAGAATGGCAGCATTTGGCAGTCAACCAGTTGCAACTTGCAGTAGTCAATAGGATTTATCAGATTGTATTTGGGGAGCATTCGTTGCTTTCTGATAAACTTGATTTTATTCTGAAGGATAGTGGTGATAAAGAATTCATCCTATACCAGTTTTAAAAGTTGCTTAGCAGTGGGGCAAAAAACAAAAGAAACAAGCAATGAGATTTATATTTAGTGATCTATCTATGTGCATCTGGAGCACATTTCTGGAATAATTCAAAAGGGCCAATCCATTTCATGCCTCCTGCTGCTAAATGAATGTGGGAGTCAAGCTGCTATTTTCACAATGCAAGACATTTATTGTTGATAAAAAAAAAATCTCCCACTTATATATAATCAGTATCCTGGCAAATGACACTGTAGAATTTCAGCTCCTTATGCATCAAGTGGAACAATCTTAAAAAAAAAAAACCCTGTGAGCTAAAAGTTAAAAACTATCCAACCACAAATCAAACTATTGAGACACTTTAATTCTGCTCAAACGAATTCTTTACTGAGTATATGTCCTTTCAAAGTTGACAAGACCGATCCTTATGTTGTCACCCCTCTTCTGTTGGATAGTATAGCACTTTGATTATTCAGTCAATATGGGGCCAGTTAACTCTGTGTCTGGCCCATTCAGAGTATCAGTATTAATGCAACTTAATGTCAAATTAAAAAAAAAATTTCACCTCTATTCCCTCTCCCCCAACCTCCCCAAAAGCATATAAAATCAAGAACTAATTCAATTGATGCTATGGTAGATATAGGGCTACAAAGTATTGGTGGTTTAGTTGCTAAGTTGTGTCCTACTCTTGTGACCCCATGGACTGTAGCCTACCAGGCTCCTCTGTCCATGGGATTCTCCAAGCAAGCATACTGGAGTGAGTTGCCATTTCCTTCTCCAGGTACCTTCCCTGCCCAGGGATTACATTCTGGTCTCCTGCACTGCAGGTGGATTCTTTACCAACTGAACCACCAGGGGAGCCCCTATATAAATTATTGTACCCTCTTCAGTCATTCCTGTGCCCTAAAAAATTTTGTAAGTACAGTTTGCTCCTGAGGTGTGTCGGGAATGGAGGGTGACACCCTGGTCTCTTCCTTCTATTTAGATCAAACATGGAAACGTTTCTTATCAGACTGCTTTAGGCCTCTAATAAAAGTGTGATCCTTGGACAGAAATGGTTTCTGAATGAAGTATGAAATGCTAGCAGCCCTGAGGAAATATTTTTTCCAGGCTAACAGAGCCCAGAAAGGTAGACAAGGAAGTGTAGAAAGGCTAAAGAAATTGATTTCCCATTGATAACTTACCATCACTCAGTATATCAGAGAACATGGTAAGAATGGGTGGACCCCCTACACCAGGCCCAACGCTGTGCCAGGCAACAGTTGAGAATACAGGCTAGTGTTGCAGACATGTGCCCCACACAAACCCATGTGGATACCAACAGTCAGAAGTGAGAAAACTTGCTTCATAAGCTTGGAGATTATTTGCCATGGAAAGTGGAAGACATTTGGAAGACCTTAGCTGGCGACTTGAGCTGATCTATCAACTGAGGGTAGATATTGTACCATAATAATTTAGGTGCTTTTTCAACCAGCTTACTCTCAAAGACTAAATGGAGGAACTTCCCTGGTGGTCCCTATGCAACAGGCCTGGGTTCAATCCCTGGGGAGAGAATTAGATCCCATAGTCTACAACTAAAAATCCCACATGCCACACCTAAGACCTGGCATAGCCAAATAAATAAACAAACAAATGTTTTTAAAAACTAAATGGAGGAGTGAAAAAAAAAAACTAAATGGAGGAGTAATTNGAGATGTGTATAAGAGACAGATCCCTGGGGAGAGAATTAGATCCCATAGTCTGCAACTAAAAATCCCACATGCCACACCTAAGACCTGGCATAGCCAAATAAATAAACAAACAAATGTTTTTTAAAACTAAATGGAGGAGTAAAAAAAAAAAAACTAAATGGAGGAGTAATTTTTAAAAGGGGGGTTAAGATTCTATGAGGTATCTTTCTTTTTTTTCCTATTGCTTTCTGAAAATAAGTTTGGAAGTAGGTATTTACAGCCTCATCAGAACATGTTAAACATTCAGCTGTGGGTGTCAGATCAAGATGTTCATAAGTCATTTATAAGCAAAACTCTAAAGCAGAGTTTCTCAGCTTTAGCACTATCGACATTTGGGTCAGGTAATTCTTTGCTGTGGATTATCATGTGGATTATGGGATGTTCAGCAGCGTTCCTGGCCTCTGTTCACTAGATGTCAGCAGCACAGACACCCCAGTTATGACAGCTAAAAATGTCCTCCATTGCCAAATGCTTCCTGGGGGCAACATCAGCCTCACTCGAGCACTGATGCTCTGAACCTGTGGTTCTCAAAATTGTTTAGAGGATGAAGACCTAGAAACAATAATGTTCTTCATAGAATACCTGGAGATATTGTCATCTTTAAAATGCCATTGTTTCATTGCTGAATGATTTTTCTAAAAAAAAAAAAAAAGGCTTAATAACATATAGGCTGCAGAAAATTATAATCTCCCATACACATGCCTAGGATGAATGATCAACAATTTCCTTTTGTATACCTTTAATTTTAATGTAAGTAAATAACGAAAATTTACAGAAAACTTGAGAATTGTCCTCCCTACAACTGAGAAAAGGCAAACTTCAGTTTAGCTATAGAAGATTTCCATGCTTTTAGCTAGTTATGTTGTATTGTTGTTGTTTACTTGCTAAGTTATGTCTGACTCTTCAAGACCCCATGGACGCAGCATACCAGGCCTCCCTGTCCCTCACTATCTCTTAGAGTTTGCCCAAGTTCATGTCCACTGAATCAGCAATGCCAATTACCTAGTTATAAGTTTCTTTAACTCTGGCCACTTTCAAACTATAATTTGTGCCAGAACCATATACTATTATTTCTTACTTGAAAGTTTTCCTTAATAGACTCACTTATTTTTATTTTTTAGGTATTTGGTTTAAAAGAAATCATTATATTACTACAGAAAATTAAACAGGGTGAGTTATATTGGCATTGGCCATTAAGTTCATTTAGGTTTCTCTGTAACACCTTACGAAAAAACCCAAACAAACTTTTTGGCTAACCCAATATTTTGTAAAATACACATTCACATAAATATATAACTCATTCCTGTTCATCTCACATCTAAAATCATCTTCATACCATACTATGCAACCAAGAGATACTCATATTCTATTAAAATTTTATGTGGAGTTAGAAGGCTCGAAAAATTTCATAACACTTTAATACTAAGATACTTCCAAACCACTCTTCCGGTTTCTATATTTTTATATTCAGCCTAAATATTATTCAAGGATACAAGAGAAAAGGAAATTGTGTCTCTGTGCACATGAAACTTGTCGTCCAGGATTGTTCAATTTAGGAAGGAAAGGAAAATTAGTATTTATTGAGCACCTGTTACCTATATTGTGCTAAGCTCTTAGTACAATGGTTCCATTTATTTGACAAATAGCTACTGAGTACACAGGTGGCGCTAGTGGTAAAGAATCCACCTGCCAATGCAGGAGACATAAGAGGTGCGGGTTCGATCCCTGGGTCGGAAAGATGCCCTGGAGGAGGGCATGGTAACCCACTCCAGTATTCTTGCCTGGAGAGTCTCATGGACAGAGGAGGCTGGGGGCCTATGGTCAGACATGACTGAAATGACTTGGCACGCACACACTGTGCTGATATTTTGTCAGGGCTTATATATGTGAGATGCACTTCTTACACTTAAAGTTTAACTTAAATATAATCTCAATCTTTATGATATAATTATAATTTATGTCTATATAGTAATTATTAAGACAGAGGATGTACAGCATATTATTGGAGACTACATAGTGAAGTGAAGTCTCTCAGTCGTGTCCGACTCTTTGCGACCCCATGGACTGTAGCCCACCAGGCTCCTCTGTCCATGGGATTCTCCAGGCAAGAACACTGGAGTGGGTTGCCATTAAGGAATATCTAATTGGGTTAGAGAATAATCCAAGGATAGCCTTTAGAAAATATCTTACGTAGGTCCCCAAAGAGTTCTCCTGCTTTCCCGAGGCTCATAGGAGTAATTAACTTTGCTGAAGGTCACAAGAGTTA
>SJYW01005949.1:1379252-1400059 GCA_006410735.1 Raphicerus campestris
AAAAAAAAAAACTAAATGGAGGAGTAATTTTTAAAAGGGGGGTTAAGATTCTATGAGGTATCTTTCTTTTTTTTCCTATTGCTTTCTGAAAATAAGTTTGGAAGTAGGTATTTACAGCCTCATCAGAACATGTTAAACATTCAGCTGTGGGTGTCAGATCAAGATGTTCATAAGTCATTTATAAGCAAAACTCTAAAGCAGAGTTTCTCAGCTTTAGCACTATCGACATTTGGGTCAGGTAATTCTTTGCTGTGGATTATCATGTGGATTATGGGATGTTCAGCAGCGTTCCTGGCCTCTGTTCACTAGATGTCAGCAGCACAGACACCCCAGTTATGACAGCTAAAAATGTCCTCCATTGCCAAATGCTTCCTGGGGGCAACATCAGCCTCACTCGAGCACTGATGCTCTGAACCTGTGGTTCTCAAAATTGTTTAGAGGATGAAGACCTAGAAACAATAATGTTCTTCATAGAATACCTGGAGATATTGTCATCTTTAAAATGCCATTGTTTCATTGCTGAATGATTTTTCTAAAAAAAAAAAAAAAGGCTTAATAACATATAGGCTGCAGAAAATTATAATCTCCAATACACATGCCTAGGATGAATGATCAACAATTTCCTTTTGTATACCTTTAATTTTAATGTAAGTAAATAACGAAAATTTACAGAAAACTTGAGAATTGTCCTCCCTACAACTGAGAAAAGGCAAACTTCAGTTTAGCTATAGAAGATTTCCATGCTTTTAGCTAGTTATGTTGTATTGTTGTTGTTTACTTGCTAAGTTATGTCTGACTCTTCAAGACCCCATGGACGCAGCATACCAGGCCTCCCTGTCCCTCACTATCTCTTAGAGTTTGCCCAAGTTCATGTCCACTGAATCAGCAATGCCAATTACCTAGTTATAAGTTTCTTTAACTCTGGCCACTTTCAAACTATAATTTGTGCCAGAACCATATACTATTATTTCTTACTTGAAAGTTTTCCTTAATAGACTCACTTATTTTTATTTTTTAGGTATTTGGTTTAAAAGAAATCATTATATTACTACAGAAAATTAAACAGGGTGAGTTATATTGGCATTGGCCATTAAGTTCATTTAGGTTTCTCTGTAACACCTTACGAAAAAACCCAAACAAACTTTTTGGCTAACCCAATATTTTGTAAAATACACATTCACATAAATATATAACTCATTCCTGTTCATCTCACATCTAAAATCATCTTCATACCATACTATGCAACCAAGAGATACTCATATTCTATTAAAATTTTATGTGGAGTTAGAAGGCTCGAAAAATTTCATAACACTTTAATACTAAGATACTTCCAAACCACTCTTCCGGTTTCTATATTTTTATATTCAGCCTAAATATTATTCAAGGATACAAGAGAAAAGGAAATTGTGTCTCTGTGCACATGAAACTTGTCGTCCAGGATTGTTCAATTTAGGAAGGAAAGGAAAATTAGTATTTATTGAGCACCTGTTACCTATATTGTGCTAAGCTCTTAGTACAATGGTTCCATTTATTTGACAAATAGCTACTGAGTACACAGGTGGCGCTAGTGGTAAAGAATCCACCTGCCAATGCAGGAGACATAAGAGGTGCGGGTTCGATCCCTGGGTCGGAAAGATGCCCTGGAGGAGGGCATGGTAACCCACTCCAGTATTCTTGCCTGGAGAGTCTCATGGACAGAGGAGGCTGGGGGCCTATGGTCAGACATGACTGAAATGACTTGGCACGCACACACTGTGCTGATATTTTGTCAGGGCTTATATATGTGAGATGCACTTCTTACACTTAAAGTTTAACTTAAATATAATCTCAATCTTTACGATATAATTATAATTTATGTCTATATAGTAATTATTAAGACAGAGGATGTACAGCATATTATTGGAGACTACATAGTGAAGTGAAGTCTCTCAGTCGTGTCCGACTCTTTGCGACCCCATGGACTGTAGCCCACCAGGCTCCTCTGTCCATGGGATTCTCCAGGCAAGAACACTGGAGTGGGTTGCCATTAAGGAATATCTAATTGGGTTAGAGAATAATCCAAGGATAGCCTTTAGAAAATATCTTACGTAGGTCCCCAAAGAGTTCTCCTGCTTTCCCGAGGCTCATAGGAGTAATTAACTTTGCTGAAGGTCACAAGAGTTAACTGCAATCTTGAAGCCTGCATCCTTTTCATACACCGGGATCCGAATGATCTAGCTCCAAGATGATATGTGTGTGTTTTACCACTTCCCACTTAACTACCCAGAGCAGACACTGACAATCAATCATGGCATGATTTTTCTGCTGGGCCAAATCCAGGGCCAAGAATCTTTCTCATTCCCAGTGCTCTAAGCAACCATGCCTTTGTCCATTTTCTTAATTTTCTAATGAGAAAACTGAGCACCCAGAGAAAGTTATACAACTGCATGAAGTCCTTCGGGCCCAGACCCAGAGCTGTGGACAGTCTTCTTCTTGCTGGATGTTTTTTCTACCAAACTGTATTGCTTCTTAGGAGGAAAAACACCCAGAAACAGTTAGTCATCTTCTACTTAGCTGCCCCACTGCCCTGTGTGAATAGACACTGCTTTTTCCCCAGTAGAGCAAGCCCATGGCACTCAAACAGTTCAGAATATGCCCACTGCTCTTGGTGTTTTGGTGTTCAGGCTCGAAGTCACGTCCAGCATGTGGACTACAGCACACCAGGCTTCCCTGTCCGTCTCTATTTCCCAGAGTTTATTCTAACTCGTGTCCATTGAGTCGATGATGCCATCCAACCATCTCATCCTCTGTCACCCACCTCTCTTCCTGCCCTCAATCTTTCCCAGCATCAGGGTCTTTTCCAGTGAATCAGCTCTCTGCATCAGGTGGCCAGAGTGTTGAAGCTTCCACTACTCTGTGCAATGCCTGAGGACGTTGCCCAGTGGTAGAGTCACACGCCTTCAAAGAGTCAAATGATTGCCTGCCAACCTCTGCCAGTTGTATGTGTGATTTTATCATTCACTATTAAAAAATACCAAATGACATATTAAACATAAGTGTAAAAACAAAAGAGCTTTTTCTAAAACTATAGAAGTTAAACATTTGTGAAAACTTAAAGCAGGTATAGTTGGCCCTCCCTACCCACAGTTTCTGCCTCCATGGGTTCAACCAACCGTGAATTCAAGCTGCTTGTTATTTGGATCCAGAGTTAAGGAACCCATGAATTCTGAGAGCAACTGTGAAGTGAAGAAGTGAAGTCACTCAGTCAGGTCCGACTCTTTGTGACTCCTTGGACTGTGGTCTACCAGGCTCCTCTGTCCATAGGATTTTCCAGGCAAGAATACTGGAGTGGGTTGCCATTTCCTTCTCCAGGGGATCTTCCTGACCCAGGGATCGAACCCAGGTCTCCCGCATTGTAGGCAGACGCTTTACCGTCTGAGCCACTAGGGAAGTCCCGAGAGAGCAACTGTACTAGGCAGTTACATAAGGGTCTTGAGCACCTGAGGATATTGGTATCTGTGGGGGTCCTGGAACCAATCCCCCAGGGAGACTGAGGGACAACTGTATCTAAAAGATTGCTATTCAATTAACTGTAGATGGCTCTGAAAGACTGGAGGAAAATTATAAAAACCCGCAAGTCTTCTGCACTCATATTGCTTCCAAGTGGCTTTAAGTTTTCACTCTATTTTAAAGAAGCCCAAAGTAGAAATTATAGATTTAACATTTCAAAAATGGTGTATGCAAGAAAGGTCAACCAGAGAGCCCATATGTGAAAGGAAAACCCTCAAGAAAAATTGATAAACAAAGATGTATACGTACATACATATATATACATACACACACACACATGCACACACATACATACACATATGGGTTACATATGTAACATTTAAATTATTGTCCTCTTTCACTTCCTTTTCAACTATTAAAACCATTCCTTCCACTTTAATCAGATAATAATGGCAAAGCAACACATATGAATGTGTGAGTGTATGTATGTATAGAATGTGTCATTGAACTTACATGGGCTAAGGATATTGGAAAACTATTTCCCAACAGTCTAGAAGGGCTGATTGTTTTTCAAAATCTCCTCTTAAGTGAGATAATGTGGAAACAATGTCAGACAAGGAATTAAGGATCCTGTTCAAGTTTTCATCTTGATACTAACTTACTTTTTGTGAACCTTTTCAAATTGCCTGTCTTCTCCCTTCTTTTGCTGCGTCTACTGTCGAGTGTAATGAAGTGGTTTTTGAAAGAGTTTTTGTGTGCATCAATGAAAGTGCACACACACAAAAAAAACCCTCGAGAGGTTTAAAGCACTAGACAGCACTGTTTCTAGCTTATCTGAGAATGATGTTTCGTATATTTCAGTGAGGACATGATCAGACACAGGGGGCTTTAGGTGGGGCACCGGGGCAGAGGAGGATTCTTTAAGGAAATAAAGCTTAAGTCAAGGAGATGTCTGACTATTCAATATAGAACAGGAAAAGTTGCAAGTAATTCAGCTGCAGCATTTAGACAGAGACAAGAGTCATATCCTGATGGCTAGCCTTTCCCGGCCAAGTTTTCAGGTTAAGATGACGCATGTGGGAAAACAACCCTGGCATGGCAGGTAGCTACATGAAAGCCATGCCCCCTGTGCATGACCCACCCCATAAGCTCTTGACTCTTACTGTGCCTTGCCCTCAGAAACCACTGCAGAATTCTGTTATGTTCCCTGGTCTTCACTGGGTAAATGTGTGGACCTTCCTCTATACTTGGGTAAATGAGTCTGGAGTATGTGCTAGGGTGATTAGATAGTGAGTATACCATCTCCTCTCCACCACTATTTTTCTGTCCCCTGTGAAGAGCTACTGCTTCCTGTCTGGCTACCTTGACCTCTTTTTGACCTGATAGCATGCCAGCCACTTAAGAGGTATGAGCTACTGAGACAGAGACCAGGCTGAGTAATGAGATGACAGCATCTTCCATTAGAGCTGTACTCACTATCAATGCTTCTGTGATCCGTAAGAGGGTCTGAGGGAAAACACAAAGAAAACCTTTCAAGACCGATTCAATTAAGAGCCTCCCAAGAGACACTGAGCACCAACAATGGAAAATTCAGTATTGGCCTCACAGAAAGACATTTCTTTGCATAAATGTCCTTTTTCTCTAATGTGTAAGGAAAAAATTCTGCAGCAACCTTTTGAAAAATATGGCATTTAACTTTAAAAAGAGGTCTTCCTCTTTCAGATTCTTTAATACCAGTATTCATAGGAAATTCATTAGGAGAGATGTGAGATTATAAAATGAATGGTTGCTGTGTGGAAAACCAGTTGTACAGCTAAAGTCCAGCAGGCAATTACATGCATTTGTAACCCTGGGCAATGTTGAAAAAGTGGCTGTCAGGGTTGTTACAGTAGTGTGGGTGCCAATGACTATTTTCTTTATCTTATAAGAAGTAAAATATGCAACCCCTCCCCCAAAACTGAGTTCAGTATCAAGCAGCATTCAGGCAACAAGCTGGTTTTCTTTGCCCTTCAAGTAGCATTGTAATAGTCAGTCATCACGTGTATAGTTTATAAAGGGCTTTTGAGCTGTTTACAGGGAGATATTTAACAAGATCCATTTCTGCAGCAGGATCAAAATGGGCTCATTGGGTGAATGTGAATTATTGTTCCTGTTCTAGGAGTGACAATAGCATTGTGGTAGGTCTTTTTTCCAAGAGCTTGAAATATTTATAAATTAAATAATATGATGTCAAGGATTAGTTTCCAAATAATTTAAGGTAGGCAGGGAGAGGAAGATAGGGATGAAAACACGTTGACTGTGAGTTGATTAGCACTGAAGCTGCTGATGAAGGTTTATTGAGGTGTTGGGGTCTTTATTGTATTTCTCCTCATGTATATATTTGAAATTTTCAACAATAGAAGTTAAAAACCAAAATATGAAAATTAGTTCTAGTTTATACACAGGATGAGAGACTCCTATTTTGAATTGATGGACTTAAGGTGAGATTCCCTCTGTGACAAATGAAGTTGGGTACAGAAGTCAAGCATTGTTCTTTGCTAATAGTTATCTGGGTAGAGCTCATTGCATCTGACCAACAAAAAGAGATATGAATCAGCTGTGTTCTGCATGCAGTTATTGACAGATGGTGTGAAAATTTTAAATGACAGATGGTGGTAATTACTAAACAATAAACAATAGCTATTTATCTGGAACCAAACAGAATAGCTACTTTTTGTCTCTGGTGATATGTCTAAATTTTGTTATATAATTGGTAGTTTAACATCATGATAGGTGTGTTCTTCTAAGAATATGGAAGTTTAATCTATGGCCATACCACCCTGAATGTGGACACTCTCATCTGATTTCAGAAACAAAGCAGGGTCGGGCTTAGTACTTGGATGGGAGAATATGGACATTTAGGACTTAAGAGACTTTTGTTTCTAGCTTTCTGCTTCTCCTTAATGTTCTTTTAGAAAGGTNTAGTAATTATTAAGACAGAGGATGTACAGCATATTATTGGAGACTACATAGTGAAGTGAAGTCTCTCAGTCGTGTCCGACTCTTTGCGACCCCATGGACTGTAGCCCACCAGGCTCCTCTGTCCATGGGATTCTCCAGGCAAGAACACTGGAGTGGGTTGCCATTAAGGAATATCTAATTGGGTTAGAGAATAATCCAAGGATAGCCTTTAGAAAATATCTTACGTAGGTCCCCAAAGAGTTCTCCTGCTTTCCCGAGGCTCATAGGAGTAATTAACTTTGCTGAAGGTCACAAGAGTTAACTGCAATCTTGAAGCCTGCATCCTTTTCATACACCGGGATCCGAATGATCTAGCTCCAAGATGATATGTGTGTGTTTTACCACTTCCCACTTAACTACCCAGAGCAGACATTGACAATCAATCATGGCATGATTTTTCTGCTGGGCCAAATCCAGGGCCAAGAATCTTTCTCATTCCCAGTGCTCTAAGCAACCATGCCTTTGTCCATTTTCTTAATTTTCTAATGAGAAAAGTGAGCACCCAGAGAAAGTTATACAACTGCATGAAGTCCTTCGGGCCCAGACCCAGAGCTGTGGACAGTCTTCTTCTTGCTGGATGTTTTTTCTACCAAACTGTATTGCTTCTTAGGAGGAAAAACACCCAGAAACAGTTAGTCATCTTCTACTTAGCTGCCCCACTGCCCTGTGTGAATAGACACTGCTTTTTCCCCAGTAGAGCAAGCCCATGGCACTCAAACAGTTCAGAATATGCCCACTGCTCTTGGTGTTTTGGTGTTCAGGCTCGAAGTCACGTCCAGCATGTGGACTACAGCACACCAGGCTTCCCTGTCCGTCTCTATTTCCCAGAGTTTATTCTAACTCGTGTCCATTGAGTCGATGATGCCATCCAACCATCTCATCCTCTGTCACCCACCTCTCTTCCTGCCCTCAATCTTTCCCAGCATCAGGGTCTTTTCCAGTGAATCAGCTCTCTGCATCAGGTGGCCAGAGTGTTGAAGCTTCCACTACTCTGTGCAATGCCTGAGGACGTTGCCCAGTGGTAGAGTCACACGCCTTCAAAGAGTCAAATGATTGCCTGCCAACCTCTGCCAGTTGTATGTGTGATTTTATCATTCACTATTAAAAAATACCAAATGACATATTAAACATAAGTGTAAAAACAAAAGAGCTTTTTCTAAAACTATAGAAGTTAAACATTTGTGAAAACTTAAAGCAGGTATAGTTGGCCCTCCCTACCCACAGTTTCTGCCTCCATGGGTTCAACCAACCGTGAATTCAAGCTGCTTGTTATTTGGATCCAGAGTTAAGGAACCCATGAATTCTGAGAGCAACTGTGAAGTGAAGAAGTGAAGTCACTCAGTCAGGTCCGACTCTTTGTGACTCCTTGGACTGTGGTCTACCAGGCTCTTCTGTCCATAGGATTTTCCAGGCAAGAATACTGGAGTGGGTTGCCATTTCCTTCTCCAGGGGATCTTCCTGACCCAGGGATCGAACCCAGGTCTCCCGCATTGTAGGCAGACGCTTTACCGTCTGAGCCACTAGTGAAGTCCCGAGAGAGCGACTGTACTAGGCAGTTACATAAGGGTCTTGAGCACCTGAGGATATTGGTATCTGTGGGGTCCTGGAACCAATCCCTCAGGGAGACTGAGGGACAACTGTATCTAAAAGATTGCTATTCAATTAACTGTAGATGGCTCTGAAAGACTGGAGGAAAATTATAAAAACCCGCAAGTCTTCTGCACTCATATTGCTTCCAAGTGGCTTTAAGTTTTCACTCTATTTTAAAGAAGCCCAAAGTAGAAATTATAGATTTAACATTTCAAAAATGGTGTATGCAAGAAAGGTCAACCAGAGAGCCCATATGTGAAAGGAAAACCCTCAAGAAAAATTGATAAACAAAGATGTATACGTACATACATATATATACATACACACACACACATGCACACACATACATACACATATGGGTTACATATGTAACATTTAAATTATTGTCCTCTTTCACTTCCTTTTCAACTATTAAAACCATTCCTTCCACTTTAATCAGATAATAATGGCAAAGCAACACATATGAATGTGTGAGTGTATGTATGTATAGAATGTGTCATTGAACTTACATGGCCTAAGGATCTTGGAAAACTATTTCCCAACAGTCTAGAAGGGCTGATTGTTTTTCAAAATCTCCTCTTAAGTGAGATAATGTGGAAACAATGTCAGACAAGGAATTAAGGATCCTGTTCAAGTTTTCATCTTGATACTAACTTACTTTTTGTGAACCTTTTCAAATTGCCTGTCTTCTCCCTTCTTTTGCTGCGTCTACTGTCGAGTGTAATGAAGTGGTTTTTGAAAGAGTTTTTGTGTGCATCAATGAAAGTGCACACACAAAAAAACCCTCGAGAGGTTTAAAGCACTAGACAGCACTGTTTCTAGCTTATTTGAGAATGATGTTTCGTATATGTCAGTGAGGACATGATCAGACACGGGGGGCTTTAGGTGGGGCACTGGGGCAGAGGAGGATTCTTTAAGGAAATAAAGCTTAAGTCAAGGAGATGTCTGACTATTCAATATAGAACAGGAAAAGTTGCAAGTAATTCAGCTGCAGCATTTAGACAGAGACAAGAGTCATATCCTTATGGCTAGCCTTTCCCAGCCAAGTTTTCAGATTAAGATGACGCATGTGGGAAAACAACCCTGGCATGGCAGGTAGCCACATGAAAGCCATGCCCCCTGTGCATGACCCACCCCATAAGCTGTTGACTCTTACTGTGCCTTGCCCTCAGAAACCGCTGCAGAATTCTGTTATGTTCCCTGGTCTTCACTGGGTAAATGTGTGGACCTTCCTCTATACTTGGGTAAATGAGTCTGGAGTATGTGCTAGGGTGATTAGATAGTGAGTATACCATCTCCTCTCCACCACTATTTTTCTGTCCCCTGTGAAGAGCTACTGCTTCCTGTCTGGCTACCTTGACCTCTTTTTGACCTGATAGCATGCCAGCCACTTAAGAGGTATGAGCTACTGAGACAGAGACCAGGCTGAGTAATGAGATGACAGCATCTTCCATTAGAGCTGTACTCACTATCAATGCTTCTGTGATCCGTAAGAGGGTCTGAGGGAAAACACAAAGAAAACCTTTCAAGACCGATTCAATTAAGAGCCTCCCAAGAGACACTGAGCACCAACAATGGAAAATTCAGTATTGGCCTCACAGAAAGACATTTCTTTGCATAAATGTCCTTTTTCTCTAATGTGTAAGGAAAAAATTCTGCAGCAACCTTTTGAAAAATATGGCATTTAACTTTAAAAAGAGGTCTTCCTCTTTCAGATTCTTTAATACCAGTATTCATAGGAAATTCATTAGGAGAGATGTGAGATTATAAAATGAATGGTTGCTGTGTGGAAAACCAGTTGTACAGCTAAAGTCCAGCAGGCAATTACATGCATTTGTAACCCTGGGCAATGTTGAAAAAGTGGCTGTCAGGGTTGTTACAGTAGTGTGGGTGCCAATGACTATTTTCTTTATCTTATAAGAAGTAAAATATGCAACCCCTCCCCCAAAACTGAGTTCAGTATCAAGCAGCATTCAGGCAACAAGCTGGTTTTCTTTGCCCTTCAAGTAGCATTGTAATAGTCAGTCATCACGTGTATAGTTTATAAAGGGCTTTTGAGCTGTTTACAGGGAGATATTTAACAAGATCCATTTCTGCAGCAGGATCAAAATGGGCTCATTGGGTGAATGTGAATTATTGTTCCTGTTCTAGGAGTGACAATAGCATTGTGGTAGGTCTTTTTTCCAAGAGCTTGAAATATTTATAAATTAAATAATATGATGTCAAGGATTAGTTTCCAAATAATTTAAGGTAGGCAGGGAGAGGAAGATAGGGATGAAAACACGTTGACTGTGAGTTGATTAGCACTGAAGCTGCTGATGAAGGTTTATTGAGGTGTTGGGGTCTTTATTGTATTTCTCCTCATGTATATATTTGAAATTTTCAACAATAGAAGTTAAAAACCAAAATATGAAAATTAGTTCTAGTTTATACACAGGATGAGAGACTCCTATTTTGAATTGATGGACTTAAGGTGAGATTCCCTCTGTGACAAATGAAGTTGGGTACAGAAGTCAAGCATTGTTCTTTGCTAATAGTTATCTGGGTAGAGCTCATTGCATCTGACCAACAAAAAGAGATATGAATCAGCTGTGTTCTGCATGCAGTTATTGACAGATGGTGTGAAAATTTTAAATGACAGATGGTGGTAATTACTAAACAATAAACAATAGCTATTTATCTGGAACCAAACAGAATAGCTACTTTTTGTCTCTGGTGATATGTCTAAATTTTGTTATATAATTGGTAGTTTAACATCATGATAGGTGTGTTCTTCTAAGAATATGGAAGTTTAATCTATGGCCATACCACCCTGAATGTGGACACTCTCATCTGATTTCAGAAACAAAGCAGGGTCGGGCTTAGTACTTGGATGGGAGAATATGGACATTTAGGACTTAAGAGACTTTTGTTTCTAGCTTTCTGCTTCTCCTTAATGTTCTTTTAGAAAGGTTAGATTTACAATATTACATTAGTTTTAGGTGTACAACATGAAAGTGACGGTTGCTCAGTTGTGTCCAACTCTTTGCAATCCCATGGACTATACAGTCCATGGAATTCTCCAGCCCAGAATACTGCAGTGGGTAGCCATTCCCTTCTCCAGGAGATCTTCCCAATCCAGGGATCAAACCCAGGTCTTCTGCATGGCAGGCGGATTCTTTATTATCTGTGCCACCAGGAAAGCCCAAGTGTACAACATAGTGATTCAATATTTTTATAGATTATGCTGTACCTCATAAAGCTTTAAGCTCTGGCTTAGTGTTAACTATCATTCCTGAGAATAAAACTTGAGTATATTAAATTAAACAAGCAATCCATTGAGGGGGTAGACTTGGGAACAAGGATGGCACTGAACATTGTAACTGAGAATTTGTATTGTGGATGTTTTAATAGGTTATAGGTCAAAGAAAATTTCACGAGGTTCTGTTTTTTTATCAAGCATAAATTATCAAAAGCTTACACAGGCTCTGAGCTACCTGCCAGGGACACAAAAATATGTATGATACCTCTTCTCAAGGAGCTTGTGATCCAGTTCTGACATTAGACAGCAAGCCCCAATCCACAGCTGGCAGCAAAAAGTAATAAAGAGAAGTATACAATTTTGTGGTGAGAGTGCAGTAGAAGCTTTGGTTAATTCAGATCAGGGATGCCAGGATGCTGATAAACTGGTATTTGAGCTGGGCCTTGAGGAATAAATAGGTGGTCAATTGAAGGAGGATATACCATCCTAAGGTAACACATAAATGAAGCAGAGAGGGGAGAACACAGTATAAAATGGAACAGAATGTGACCCAAGGACTAGGTTCCAAGGTTAGGTCATATGTAAAAAGTGAGTGTATATTCCTACATTTATAATGCATATAATAAGACAGCCCTTATTATGAAAGGCAAGTAAGGCAAGAACTGAGAAGGTCCAAGAGTACCGAGGTTCATGCCCCTACCTCCAGCAAGTTAAGAAGGTGGCGGATGGCTTGTCCCACAATTATCTAAAGTATTTTTCTTTTGTTCTCAATTCTTTTATGCTGTTATTTTATTTTCTCTGAGTACAAATAGCTGAATCCTCAGTGTATATGATATAACACAACTGATTCTACTGTCTAGCAAGGTATGATGAGGATGGGAAAGAATCTGCCAAAGAGAGGGAAGATGGAAGAACCAGCATTTAGGGGGATGTTACTTATGTGCCCCGGGTCAAATCAGGAACTGATATGGACAAGTTCAATATGGCAAAAAAGAGTGAGGGGAAGATTAATCTCGTGTCCTTTCCCAAAATTTGGGTGCATGTGGTACATAATAAGGGGAAAATCCCATGAATTTTCAGTCATATACACATGGTTTAAAGGCACTTCCCACAAAGTCGATTCTCAGCAGATGCAAATAAATGTTGATCAAGTCCAATTTAAAGAAAAAAGAAAATTGGAAAGGAATTGACTTTACTTTCTTAACTTTTCCTAGATAGCCTGAAATTTCTACACAATATATATTACATTCAGAATTAGAAAATACTAAAGCCATTCTAATTTCTGTTCATTTATGGACAAATTTCATTTATCCCACAAATATTTGAAATCCTGCTATTTGCTGAACACTGTACTAGGTATTTGAGACCAACAGTGAACAGGCAAAGTTTGCAGTCCCTACCCTCATGAAGCTGTCAATCTAGGGAGGCAGGTGTCAATCACACAGCTACAGGTGAGTATGACAAATGGGCCACTCTGAGGATCCAGCCTATCCCAAGAGTCAGAGAATGGCTCCCTAAGGAATGACTTTGAAGCTGCCATCTGAAGAATGAGTCTGGGTCAGCTTGGGCACTGGGGGCTCTTGTATCTACTTGAGAACTGAGGAAGTGTTTTGAAATGGTTCACATTGATAGTCTAAATTTTTAAAATATACATAATCTGGATTATCTGGATGACCCCAAATACTGCTACATGATTTCATTACTCACATTGCCTTTTTGTTATTGGTGTTAATTAATTAAAGTGTTCCTTTATTTCTCTGGATTTTGTGATGTTTATGGAATTGGTAATAAAGTTTTTGTTTGATTTTTATTTTATGTTGGAGCATAGTTGATGAACAATTTTGAGTTAGTTTCAGGTGTACAGCGAAGTGATTCAGTTACATATATACATGTATCTATCTTTCAAATTCTTTTCCCATTTAGGTTTTTACAGAATATTGAGCAGATTTCCCTGTGCTATACAATAGGTCCTTGTTGGTCATCTACAGTGGGGAAGGGTGAAGGGAGGGATAGATTGGGAATGTGGGACCGATGAGCTCACATTGCCTTTTTGTTTGTGATCATCTTGCAGCAAGGTCTAACTTGGGGACTAGTCTACTTAGAAGCCTACTACCGTAACTGCCTAGGTAGGAGTTGATGGTGGCAGAGTGTAGTAGTAGCAGAGAAGACAGACGTAAATGGTTTCCAAACGAATTTAAGATATTGAGAGGGTATGCAGTCACATTGGTTATGGAGAAGATGGAAAAAGGAGTTGGAACTGTAAATGGGTGACCCCATAATTTTGACAAGTCACTTAATGAGGGCTAAAGCCATTTACTGAAGTGAGGAGATGGTGGTTAATAGAATGAGTGCTGGATAAACCTAGTATATCTTCAAATCCTGGGCCTGTCCCTGTGACTGCATGACTCTGGGTAGATTACCTACTCAGTCTAAACTCTTCTGTAAGATTTGGGGATAAAAACAATAGTACATCTCTAGAGTTACGATGATTACGAATAAGAGTGGCAGTAGTTGTGACAGTGGTGTTACATATGATAGGAATAGGTGGGAAAAAATGTAAATTTGGTTTTGGAGATGTCTTGTAAATAACCCAGAGGAGGTACCAAGCAGGCAGGTGTGTGTGTGGAAAACCACACTGAAGAATCACAAGCATGATTTTGACTGTGTGCTCATTTGTTTCATTAGAGCAGGCTGGTAATGAGATCAAAGTTCACAGAGAAATCAGCAAAATTGTCATTTCAGGACCACTCACGCGGGCACACTTTAATGGCCTGTCACTCTTCATATCCAAAGACCATAAATGTGGCCACTACATTCAAGAATCAGCAGCAGCGATATTCTAAGCATTGATTCCTTGGTACGAGAGGCATGTAAATAACATAGACGTTCTCAGGTTTTACAGTTGGCATCTGAAAACGTCCGTTTCAGCATAGCATTTGTTTCAAGGGATGAGCACATTCTTGGCAGCTGCGTGATTGTCGAGGGCCCAGGCTCCAAAAAATAGTCCCGGCTTAAAGGGGAAAAAAGTTGAGCTTTGACTTCAGTGTCATTTGTTGGGCCCTGCAGAGGAAGAAACAAATCACAGTGGATAGCGCAGCGTTAGCATTTTGTTGGTTTTGCAGTTTGCTTTGGTTGTGGGTGTTCCAGTGTTCACCTGAAGGGTCTTCGAAAGCCTCTCTGTAGTAGCCTCAGTGTGAGGTGTCATCTCCTTTATTGCTTAGCATCCTAATAATTTTATTTTCAAGGGCCTAATGGTCTCATTTTTTTCCTGTTGCATGTCTAATGCTTCTGTGAAAATGAACGTCTCGGCAGTAAACAGACTCAAAACAATTATAGCAGGATGCACTGAAGAATTACACCAATGGGTATAAATATCATGAGGCAAGTGTGAAAAGCTGCCTGGCTCTGTCTATACTTATAGATCAGTGTATCCAGCAGGGGTCCTCTGGGGGCTGCTGAAGGGAGGGCCACCACACCTGCTGTCGGTTTTCTTGGAAAGAGAATTGGTCAAGCATCCCCTGTTATCAGGACCTAGTTTTCCCTACGGTGCCTAAAGCAGGTCAGATGCACATAATCGTTGCACTCTGAGAGCTTATGCTTTAAAGTGAGAGGCAGTGGAATCATGGGAAAGTATCTAAAATGAAATAGACACACATTAAAAGATAAGTCATAGGAAGAGGCCAGGCCTAGGAAATTCCCTGGGGTGCGAAGAGTGTTGGCCTGTTTCTGGAACAAAGAGAAGCTTGATGAACAAGAGATCTGAGGTTGGCGAGGTCCAAGGTTAGGGCTTTTTATGGGCCTTTGGGATTTTAGTCTAATTGCAGCGGGCAGTGTTAGAAGGATCAAAGCAGAAGAGTAATTCAAGTGATTACAATTATCCCTGAGATCTTTGAGCATCACAGCTTCAGAACAGTAGAATGGCTCCCTGCTGCCGCACAACATCCTTCTCCTTGGGATGAGTGCTTACTTGAAATTTCGACTGCCTTTTCAGGCAGACTGCTTTTCCCTTATCTCAATATCCTCTGTGAGGAAGGGGTTGGTTGCCTCATGGCCTCACACTCCATGGGGCCATTCCTAACCCTCCCAGTTAGAGAAGTAGAGTAATATTTGTGTCCATATTTATATCTGCCATCCCACTGCAAGAGGCAACTTGAGGTAAGGTTGAACAGACAGTGAGTTACTAGCTGGAGCCATGTGAGAGTCGCTTTTCAAAAATGAACATGAAAATCTTCTATATAGTCTCTTCTGGTGTTTTAAACATAACAAGCCCAGTGATATATCTTAGGCAACTTGGCAATATTGATTGAATTTATAGGGGAATATTCTTATCAAGTAAAAATCTATAATGATCACTGTTCTCTCTTTAGCAAGTTGGATGTTAAACGATCTGAGTCATCATAACTGAGTGATGAATCACAGACACTCACCAAGGACACTCCATGCAGGGTACCTAAAAGGCCAGTTAAGTGTCCGGTATTAGGGGACTTCCCTGGTAGTCAGTGTTTAAGACTTCGCCTTCCAATACAGGGTGTGTGGGTTCCATCCCTGTTTGGGGAACTAGGATACCACATGCCCCAGGGCCAGAAAACCAGAACATAAAGCAGAAGCAATACTGTAACAAATTCAATGAAGACTTAAAAAAAATTGTGTGTTTAGGACACAAACAAAGTGGGCTATAAACATTTTTTGAAATATTTTTACATTTCAACAAGAATTGACTTGATTTCCCATGCCAAAAAAAAAAAGATTTTTAGGAATTTTCTTACAGTTTTGTGGTTTGGAATCACTTTTAATATCAATTATGTGTGGGCAGGGATAAGGACACCATCATCTCTTCCAGCTTTGGGCTTCTTCATCTGCATCTGGGGACACTTTGCTTCTTTTGTGTCAGGCTTTACTTATTGTGTGAATGAGTTCACAAGCTCATGCTTCAGACTCGCTTCAAAGAACAATTTCTGCAAAATCCTGGGAGGTTAAGCATAACCTTTGTGTAACCCAAAGGAGGGTAATCAAGGTGCAGGGAAGAATGGGGTCTTCAGGTTTCTCTGAATCAGGACAGTTTGTAACCTCCAGGTTGGGGATTCTGATGCCAGGGCACCATTGTTCTCTTTAAAGTAGGAGAGGGGACAACATTTTAAACATTTCATGCAAAGCCTGGTAAATACCATTCTGCCACATGCAAACATAAATGACCCAGAAGCATCATGTCTACTGAAAGCAGAAATGGTTGATCAAAAGTTATTCAGAATTGTTTGTGGATTAAAAAAAAAAAAGTCGGGAAAGGAAATGGAGAATGAAAGAGGCAGTTCCCAAACTTGTCTGCACATTGGAATCATCTGGGGACCTTTCAAAGAACACAGCACTCAAGCTATACCCCAGACCATTTGAATGACAATCTCTGGAGGCCATTATGGGTGTCAGTACTATTGATGCTCCCCAGGGAATTCCAGCAACCCACAGGCCTGGGAGCCACCAGCCTACAGGACAGGTTCACTGAAGTGCATGCACACAGTGGGACCTGGAGAAACCAGGTTTCTAAATTCTACAGATTAAGGGGGAATTGATTTTAAACTGAAAAACATCGTTTGACTAAAAACTGAGTTTGAACATTCTCAGTGAACATACTATGTATATTTATATTAATACAAACTCCAGACATCCCATGTATATTTAAATAACTCCTGAACCAAAAATATATGCCAGAAACCCAGTATTTGACTGCAAGGAGATCCAACTAGTCCATCCTAAAGGAAATCAGTCCTGGATATTCACTGATGCTGAAGCTGAAACTCCAATACTTTGGCCACCTGATGCGAAGAACCGACTCATTGGAAAAGGCCCTGATGCTGGGAAAGATTGAAGGAAGGAGAAGGGGATGACAGAGGATGAGATGGCTGGATGGCATCACTGACTCAATGGATGTGAGTCTGAGTGAACCCCGGGAGCTGGTGATAGACAGGGAGGCCTGGCATGCTACAGTCCACGGGGTCACAAAGAGTCGGACACGACTGAGCGGCTGAACTGAACTGCTGTGTGCTTCACCCCAGCCCCTTCATCTTCACCTGTGGCCCCCCAGGACAAGAATACAAATGGAAGCCCACCTCCCTGCCACTGGGCTCCAGGCAGGATCTCAGTCTGAACTAGAGTTGGGGAGAATAATCTGAAAGGTCCACCTGTCCTCCTGGTTTTTTTTTCCTTGGATTTGTCTCTTTAGTACCACCTGAGTGCCATGCTAAGGATGCTTGCTTATAGAAACGTGAATCCTAAAACCAACGGCTGTGGCTCAGATTCGCGCTCCCTCCATGTGCGTTCAGCCCCAGCATCGAAGATTCAGCTTCACCTCTCCTCCTCTGACAGTGGGACGCAAAGAGATATTTTTTAAACTTAACTTGAAAACGTAAAAGTGTTTCTTATGTCATCATTCTTAAAAAAAGTTCTCAAGTGTTTTCTCTCATTTTAAGAATAGTACATACATTTGGAAAATGTAGAAAATCTTATATTTTAAATTCCTAGAATCAGAAGTAACCAATGTGGATGGACATTTTGGAATATTTCCTTTTAATCACATTTTGTATTCAAAAACTAAGTATCATATTGCATATGATTTAATATGATTTTTTTCACTTTTCACTAAGTTGTGAGGCTTCTCCTATGCCATTAAACAAAAGATATAATTTTAATGTATGACTAACATAACACCATATAGATATGCATACTAACCATCTGTTTGTTTCTTTTTTACTGTTAAAAAGAGTACTGCATGCATATTCCTGAACTTAAAAATATATATGCTCCTCACCTGCATTCATCAGCTGTGACCCCTTGCAGTACCCGTGGCATTTCTTTTACACACGTGCATTTCTCTTACACTTGCCAAATCATCTGAAAGTGGGCTGCAGATGTCATTGATACATCAGCCCCCAAATTTTGGCATAAGTATCTCTTTAATTTAGCATTGATTGGATTATAAGCACAGTGAAGCATTTCATTCATGTTTTCAAATGCATTTGTATTTCCTCTGTGATCTGTCCATATCCTCTCCCTACTTTTCCACTGATGATGTAGCACTTTACTCATCAACATGTATGATGTATGTGAGTGAAAGCTATGCCAGATTGCCACCCAAATGCCACTCACACCTCCTAACAAGGTGCTAGGTGCTGTACACGAGGGTAGCCGATGGTGTGTAAGAAATTTTCTCTGTGATTTAGGGTAAGGCCTTGGCTAATGCTGTTTCTGTCAGTGACAGAAGTATATTCAGCTCACTGACGGTAAACATTCTGTTTGTGACCAGGGACTATGAGAAGTAACTGAGGTTGAATGGATAAGTATAATTAAACACCAGTGAAGGCAGTGGCAACCCACTCTAGTATTCTTGCCTGGAAAATCCCATGGACAGAGGAGCCTGGCAGGCTACTATAGTCCATGGGGTCCACAGTCAGACACAACTGAGTCCACACTCACACATGCACACTCTGACTAGTAGAAGCAGAGTGTCTTGTCCTGCCAGTTATTTTGTTTTTTGTTTTCGTTTTTAGATGAAGCCTCCAGGAAACTATTGTTGTTGTTGTTGTTGAGTCACTCAGTCCTGTCCAACTCTTTGCAACACCATGGGCTGAAGCACTCCAGGCTTCCCTGTCCACTATCTCCCAGAGTTTGCTCAAATTTATGTCCATTGAGTTGGTGATGCCATCCAACCTTCTCATCCTCTGTTGCCCCCTTCGCCTCCTGCCTTCAATCTTTCCCAGCATCAGGGTCTTTTCCAGTAAGTGGGCTCTTCACATCAGGTGGCCAAAGTATTGGAGCTTTAGCCTTTAAAGTATTCAAAGATGAGTTTTAACAAATAAAACCACTTATCCAAGGGCCACTACCTTGATCTATCTGTAGTTGGTATTTCTGCAAAAGAACTCTTTGCTGTCCTGAAACTGCACACCCTGGCTGAGCGGCCGTCCTGGGACCACCTGAGTCAGATGCTGGCGGGGGAGGGGGGGGCGGCTCTAGGTTTGCTGCA
Organism: Raphicerus campestris; assembly: GCA_006410735.1. Taxonomy (NCBI): domain Eukaryota; kingdom Metazoa; phylum Chordata; class Mammalia; order Artiodactyla; family Bovidae; genus Raphicerus; species Raphicerus campestris. The sequence continues at coordinate 1,398,584 of SJYW01005949.1, forward strand.
GCTTGGCCTTCCCTCTCTGCACGGTAGGGTTTGTAATTCTTGCTTCCTCAGTAAAGTGTTAGAATACGCACCTGCGCTGAATTTGCCAGCAAATAAATCACACTGGGCAGATTTGCAGCAGGCAGTTACAGGTGGAAGCAGCTCAGTTTCAGGCCCTGAGTTTTGCACAGCCGCTTCCCTCTCCACTTCCAGGGCACAACTGTTTGTCTTGCGGCTCTCTTTTTATTAGTGTAACCTTTAATCCCAGGAACAGGGTGGTATTAAATGTCACGCTGAGTTTGTGCAAGGCCTGGTCCTGATTCAAGATCCAGGCTGGAGCACGGCCCCAGGGAAGCAGGCCTCCTGTCTCTTCCTTCGTTTGTCTGCCCATTTCCCACCCCCACATCACCTTCTCTCTCTCTACCCTCTTTCCCCATCCTCTTTCCATTTCTTCCTGCCCCCAAAGACAAGATTTGCAGGTGTTGCACCCATAGTTTTTGGAAGCTGTCTCATATCTTGCAGACACATTTCTTTCACAAAATCATGAAATAAGAAAGTAACAGAAGGAGAGTACAGAGACCAGGTGGGTCTCACAGTTCTTATGCCGGTTATTAGCTCTAAATCCTGGGAACTCGGATGAAAACAACCCCAAACGGGCCAACAAACCCCCATTCCAGGGACAAAAGTGATCAAATCAAATGTGCTTAGGACCTGTGTTCAGTTGGCCTCTCTGCCATCTCAGAAATCTCCACACCCATAACCACGGTTGAATTGAGCGAGCTGCTGCTTTTGTTCAGAGAAAATAAAAGCTTCCATCTTTGGAGGCAGCGCTGTGAACAGACTTACCCCAGAGAGGCAGAGGCTTCACTGCCACTGGGCGCCCTGCTGTGCCCCGTGAGCAGCTCTCCTCAGCACTCCAGGAGCCAGCCACCCCCACCCCACTCATATACAACCTGCCCGCCTGAGGGGACGGGGCAGCCAGCTGGTGTGACCACAGACAAGTCCTGTCAGTCACCATCTCCCCATGCCCAGCAGGAAGCTGGGACTTCAAGGAGAACCAGCCCAGCAAGCCGGGCTGCCCCTCTGCAGCTCTGAGACTTGGAGGAGGTGGCTTTCAGGAAATCCATCCTCCTCTACAAAACTTTGTTACCTATAAAAATTAGATAGACCTTCAGAGGCTTTGGATAGCACTTGGCTGTTGAAGGCAAAAGGAGAAAGGGGTGGCAGAAGATGAGATCATTTGCATCACCGACTCTGTGGACATGCATTTGAGCAAACTCTGGGAGATAGAGGAGCCTGGCATGCTGCATTCCAGGTGGTTGCAGAGTCAGACACAACTTAGGACCTGAACAGCAACAACAGCAATCAATTATCATTCTCATTGGATTTCCTCAAATTTTAACTTAAAATGTTATTTATTTATGGAATTATATACATGTTATAGTTAAATTTCATTATAGAAATGTCATGGAATATGAAACACCACAAAGGAAAAAA
>SJYW01005949.1:1401065-1440679 GCA_006410735.1 Raphicerus campestris
AAAAAAAAACAAACAAAAACAAAATTCGTAAAAGTTGTAAAGTTATATTTAGCGCTTTCTCTGGCGTTGTGCTCTGTGTAGGGTCGCTACCAAGGCAGTTCCCTCTGTTTGATGTCCTGTTTGCTGGTCTCTTCCGTGTCTGATTTCAGTCGACGCAGGGATGGCGGTGGTGGACGGGGCCTGTCCTGAGCTTCATGCACCTCCCGGGTCTGAGCCACTCAGTTTCAGCTCAGGCAGCCCCCAGGGTGCAGATTTGGCTGGTCCTGCGCTCTGTTCCCTTCCCAAGTCCGAGTAGCTAGGGAGTTAGGCGAGCGCAATTCCCTCAATTTCTGGGCTTTTCGTGCTGCTCAGATTTCTGGGAGCACCAGTGGGGCTCCTTCTCAGCAGATGATGATTGTCCAGAGCGCCCTAGAAGGCTTAGTTTGTAAAGAAACCTGCTTAATTCGCCGGACTCCAGAGGGGGATGGTCGCAAATGGTCTGCGACTGACCGGCTATTTCCAATCGGTCCTTTGTTCTGTGTGCGGGACTGTCGTGAGCGTTCCGCGTGGTGGTTATTATCTCACAATCTGGTGCCAGTCCATGCCAGACTGCCCTGGCCATGCACGGACCCGATTCTGGCCGCGTTACCGACCCGATTCTCGCGAAAATCCCCGAAGTCTGCTTTTTCCCCGCGGCCCGTCTGCCAGAAATCTGCGGCTGCTGGGTCGCGGCTGGCGGGTCCCGCTACTCCCTGCCCAGCCCCCACTCGCCGGTGCCGGGAGCAGGCGCTTGCGCTGCCTCTCCGCCGAGAGACCCGCTGCTGGATTCGTATTCCCTTGGTTTTAATCACCCATTTTTCCTTCCTGTCATGTTGCCATCCGTGCTTCCCAGGTTCGACCTAGACACGGCTGTGTGAGAGTTTCCTGGAGATTGGAGCTCTCTCTTCTTAACAGTGTCTTTCTGAGACAGGATTCCTTTCCCGGGAACGGGGCTCCCTCCCTAACTCCTTTGTCTCTTTTCTCGTCCCTTAGATTTGTTCCTATCTGTTTTTGTAGCCGATGATCTGCTTTGCTGAATGCCTGATGTCCTCTGCAAGTCTTCAGAAGTTGTTTTGTGGAGTTTATTCAGCTTGAAATGATCTTTTGATGAAGTAGTGAGGGAGGCAGTGTTCTCCCCATCCTATTTCTTCGCCATCATTTCCTGAACTCCAAGAAGAAGAATTTGAGAAGAAGAAGAAGGTGAGAAGAAAAAGAAGAAGCTGAGAAGAATAAGAAGAAGGAGAAGGTGAGAAGAAGAAGAAAAAGGTGAGAAGAAGAAGAAGAATGTGAGAAAAAGAAGAAGAAGAAGAAGTGGAACAAGAGAAGAATACTGTGAGNGAGTTTTTCAGTCTTGTAGCAGCCTTGACTACCCAACACTTGACCAGATTGTTCTTTAGGCCTGAGGTTTTTATTGCCTTAGGAAACCCAGGACAAAGAGGATTTTTTATCACAGTGAATTAACTACCTGACTCCTTTTTCAGGTATTGTGTTCATGGTTTCTGTTGAGAGTATATTATAAATGCTTTTCTACTACCATCTACTTTAAAATGAGCAAAACATGCCAGTAGATTATGGATAAGTTTCAGGTAGAATCTACTTTTCTTTTATGTTTCATGTAGGTCGAATGAAAATAAATGCCAGAGATGCACACATCCTGAAATATACTGCAGTCTCTCTGAAAAAGCAAAGTCAAAGGCCATTCAAAAGCTCTAAAGTAAAGAACACCTTAATTCTGACTGTAAAACAGATTTCCCTTTCTAGTCTACCCCCACTGGCATCATGCAGCAATCCCCAGCATGAGGCCCTGAACCTGATTCTCCCTGAGAAGCAGTCTTGACCCTCTTTGGATGTTTGAGTATGTGTGTGCATGCCATGTTGCTTCAGTGGGGTCTGGCTCTTTGCAACCCTCTGGACTGTAGCCCGTCTAGCTCCTCTGTCCATGGGATTCTCCAGGCAAGAATGCTAGAGTGGGTTACCATGCCTTCCTCCAAGGGACCTTCCCGACCCAGGGATGAAACCCGCATCTCTTACATCTCCTGCGTTGGCAGGCAGGTTCTTTACCACTAGTGCCACCTGGGAAGCCTTTTAGATGGATTTAATTATTGTGGTTTTTATATAGACCATTCTAGAAACACAACCCAAGGCTCAGATGGAGCTATTAGGTGGAGGTAGAAGGGGACGGGGAGCAGGCAAAGCTTATGGTTACTTACCGTGGCCTCATCATAATCACCCACCTATAACTTCATTCATATAGTGAAAGAACTCGGGCCTCTGTCATCTTTAATATTCCAACCATTAATATGTGGTCCTGCCTCTAAATCAGTGGGATATTTTAAAAGTAAGATACACGGAGTGGAAAGTAAAGATGTTTATCTAACTTTGCATAACTTTGCATATAAACCTAAACTCTTGAGTTGGCAGTCATGATAAGAATGGGGGAAAGGCACTGGTTATAGCTTTTCTGAATGAGATATCAGTGTAGATCTTTTGACACTGCGCTCTCTGACAGTAGGAAACGTTCGGAATTCTGAGGTTTGAGGGGAAAGCGGAAGTCACACTGGCGGTTTAGAATATAAATGAGTCAGGCCTTAAATATGGGATTGAAATGAGACTACACTGAGTTTGCTTTGCTTAAAAAAAAAAAAAGGTAAAATTTTCTGTACCAATGTACATATTCCCCTCCCCTACAATCCCCACGTAGCCTGTATATACATATTTCTGAAATAATCAAATGTAATACGAAGAATCCATAACAGGAAAGCATGAGCAAAAGTAACTATAGGTCACAGTCAAACTGAATTCTCATGATTCATTAAAAAGCCATTAAAATACCCCATCAGAGCTAAACTGTTGGGGTGGCAACTTGTGCGTCTTCACATCACCAGTGAACTGCTTAGAGCTTTGCCCTGCAGGCATCATGTCTAGTGGGAATTATGCAGGAAGAAAGAAGCACAGAAGGGACTGGGACTCTTGATTCCATTGTTTGGCGAGATTCTTACCTGATGATGGAGTGATTTTTTTGCCTGGGACCGACTATGGCACCAGATTCTGGCAGAATAGACCTACTTGAGCACACTTTGTACATGCGTGATGCGCCATCTAGTGGTTAAGTGAGCCTAACCTTAATGAAAAGGAAGATGGCCTTTTCTGGTCCCTGGTGTCTCCAAACTCTCCACCACTTGATTAGAGCAACAGGAGATTTGATGCTGTAGGCTATTTGGGGGGAAGGAAAAAAATCTGTTTTCTCAGAAGGCATACCTTGAATTTATACTATGTGGTGGCACGAGGTGGGGGGGTGGGCAGGTAGAAATACTGATATTATAGTAACTATGCAACCCAGAGGTTGCAAATTGGCAGTGTTTGGCCCACAGAGTACTTTTTTATGTTTTAGTTGATGGAGATATAATGTTCACAATGTACTACATAGATCTTCAGTATCTAACTTGATACATTTTTACATTTGTAAAAATTTGCCTGTAAATAATCTTCATAATTACCGCCTGAATCAAGATCAAGAATGTTTCCAGCATCCCAGCCGCCTCCCTCCTTTTCCCTCCATCAGCCCTCCCTCAGATATAACTGCTCTTCAGAGACCTGTCACCATAGATTTGTAATGACATCATTAAATAGACACTCCTAATCCTAACCTCGGAGAAGGCAATGGCACCCCACTCCAGTACTCTTGCCTGGAAAATCCCATGGATGGAAGAGCCTGGTAGGCTGCAGTCCATGGGGTCGCTAGAGTTGGACACGACTAACTGACTTCACTTTCACTTTTCATTTTCATACATTGGAGAAGGAAATGGCAACCCACTCCAGTGTTCTTGCCTGGAGAATCCCAGGGACAGGGGAGCCTGGTGGGCTGTCGTCTCTGAGGTCGCACAGAGTCCTACACTACTGAAGTGACTTAGCAGCAGCAGCAACCCTAACCTCCAGGAAAGGGCAAAATCCTATAATCACCATTTTAATAGTTTGCCCCAAAGGGGATAGTTTTCTCATGAGAAACATTCTGTGGCTAAACAGAGGCTCTGTTTCCTGGGTTTACTGTTTTTCAGAATCCAGGTGGCATAATCTCTCTCTCCTCAGTCCCAGTTCCTCATATATTGTTTTTCTTCCCCAGCTTCTCACTGAGAGATATATCCATTTGGTGCACTGATTGTATTTTCCCAAGTGTCTCTGCAGGCAGCCAAGTCAATTTTCAAAGAAATCCATTACTTCTGAGCGGAATCTCAGAGATGCCACTGACTGTCGTGGCAAAGCCTATGAATTCTGATGCAGCATTTCCAAAATTAAATGTGGATATCATGTCAACAGTGAATGCATGACACTCTGTTCATAATAAGCCAAACAAGCTGTAATGTTGAGAAAGGCTCTCAAACCCGTAATTCAGCAAAGGCTAATTTATAATGCGCAGCATCACACAGTCATTGTTGCCATTTCTATAAGACCTCTTTTTGTTCAAATGAAACTAAATTCCCTCTGAAGGTCAACATGTTTAATATGTCAAGAAGCAGAGCTGGTTCTGAAATAAAACTATTGTGATTATTCCAGAGCTGTCTTATGCATATCTATCTATTTGATTACTGAACTAACACACGGTCTATCAGCCACCAGGTTCAGTGAGCAAATTACTTCCCAGTATTTTGCAAGGTGCTGGAGATAGAAAAAATTGAGATGTAGGAGTCCTCTCTCACTATCCAGGAGTTGAACTTTGTTTAGAACTGTTGTCTGGGGCCCGCAACCTGGTGTAAAAAGGGATGGCTGCCTCTTTACAGGCATTATCCTAACTTATTCCTTTTTACAAGAAACTTGTGTTTTTTTCCTAATTATTTGTGATGGATTTGGAAAAGTGAAGAATGTAAAGAAGAAAATACAGGGTTTCCCTGGTGGGTCAGTGGTAAGGAATCCACCTGCCAATGTGGGCGATGTGGATTCAGTCTCTGGTCCGGGAAGATCCCACATGCCGAAGCGCAGCTAAGCCGTGCGCCACGATTACCGAGCCTATGCTCTAGAGCTCAGAAACTGCAGTTACTGAGCCCACGTGCTGCAGCTACTGAAGCCCAAGCGCAGTCAAGCCCAGGCTCTGCAACAAGAGGAGCCTTCACGCTGCAACTAGAGAGCAGCCCTCGCTTGCGTCAGCTAGAGAAAAACCCGAGCAGCAACAAAGGCCCAGCACAGCCCAAAATCAATAAATAAATAAATAAAATTTTTAAAGAAAATGCAAAATTCCCCAGTCCACCAAAGAAAGTCCAACATGGCTTTGATTAATATCTCCCAATGAATTATAATTCTCTTCATTGTCTCTGTGTGTATATGCAAATATATATTTATCTTATGGAGTTGGGATATTATGATTTTTATCTATCCAAAGAAAGTCTTGAAACATATTTACCACTTTGAGTGACTTGATAATTTCTAGAATTTCTTAATAATTTTTAACCACTCCATTATTGGAAATTTTCATTGTTTGCTGTTATAGTTATAGAAATTTAATGCCTATTATTTTTATTATTTTAATGCCTATTATTTCTACCATACTTTATAGCTGGAACCTCCAGAATAGGGTTAAATAATGGTGATGCTGACTGTTCCTGATTATAAAGTCAATAACTCTGATATTATGACCACTGCTAAGTTGAATTGAATAAAAATCATATTAAGTACTTTGAGTTCCAGATTTTAAACATCAGCAATGGGGAATTGAACATTGCCAAATGTCTTTTAGAGCAGTTGAAATAATTAGGTTTGTACCAATTTGGCCTATGGATGTGTGATAATTTTATTAATAGATTTCCTAATGTTGGTACTCTTCCACCAGAAAGAATACTACTATTATATCATAGAGTAATATACTCTTAATGAATTGTCAAATTAAATTCCATACTCTCAATTTTAGGATTTTAACATTCACGTGTGTTGAGCATTGTTCTTGAGAGGTTAGCTAGTGTGGCAGGATGAGAGTCACACTCTGTCTCATTCTGGTCTGTTGAATGCAGGTTAGCTGAACTGGACATAGACCTATTTTTCTAGTATTCATTCTCCATTTTTTCTTTATCTCTTAACTCAATTAGTTTTTCCTTTTGTGACTTTACTAAGTACTTTTCTTAACTTTTTTCAAAGCACTCATCACACTCTTATATTAAAATGTTCTGTATATGTGCCTTCTGCTCTTGTACGAGTGGTCTTGCATTCAAGGATTTTCCATCCTTCTCCCTTAGTCCACAAGCGCTGTCCACCTAACCTCTCCTATAGGGTCCTGGCAAAGCACTGCAGTGACAGTTGGTGGAAGTACACTTAGATGAGTTTTGTTAACCCACTGAGATCTCCAAACCAGCCCAGCACTCAGCTAAGGAGGAAGGCAAGGAAGTGGAATCATTCCGAAATCTGTGACTGCTGAGCTTCTACGTGGCAGCACTATGAGTCCAGAAGGCAAAAATCACCTTCCCACGGCTTAGGAGTAGACACAGCAGGGATGAGCGTGACGCCCTGAGACCAGCCATCCTGTATCCTCTATCTGCCCCACGTGGTTGCTCCATCCTTGTCCTGATGGTGGATAACAGAGAAGCAATTACTTCAAACACTTCTGCCTGCCTTAAGTACATACTCTCAAAACTAAGTATACTCGGTATATTCTAATAATTTAAAAAAAAAAATTCTTCCAACACTCATCTCAAGACATCACTTCCATATAATATCTTTCAGTTGCCAGTTCTTTACCAGGAAAAGGCTTACAAAATATGGACCCAGCCCAAAATTAAGGCTCTCCTTTGAGGCTATAAACCACTTGAGGACAGGGGTTAGGTCTTATGTATATGCCAACTCTCACTATGCTAGGCATATAGTTTAAACTTCACTGGTGTTTCTGAAATTAATTGCTCTTTTTTTTCTTGCAATGTAATGTTACTAAATGATGTTCCTCACACTTACTTAAAGACCCAAAGCAACAAGGACAGTACAGGCCTTTTAACAAGTAATGAGAAATAGAATCAATCAAAACCTGTGATGAAAATTAATGGAAGAAATGACAACAAAAGTGTACTTAGTGAACCTAAGTACACTATCCAAGCCAGTATCCTAAGGGATGTGATGCCACTGGTGGAATCATCCAGGTGATGACTCTTAGGTGAAGTACTTAGCTTCCAGGCTATCCTTGCAAGGGAGCAGTCAGTGGGTATTACTGGCTTCATGCTTCTTTGCAGTAACTAGAGTTTCTTTGCAGTAACTGGAGTTCCTTTGAAGGCAGTGAAAAGTTGTGTTCAATGATTACTTTCTCCTTTTCCTTAGGGTGTTAAATACCACATTATTTGAAAGTTGGGAGATTGTTGGACCTTACCCTTCCTGGTGGGTTTTTAACCTACTGCTGTTGGTAATACAAGGCTTGAACTGCTTCTGGTCTTACTTGATCGTAAAAATAGCTTGCAAAGCTATTTCAAAAGGCAAGGTAAGATAACACTCATCCTTTCTAATATGTCACAGAAAATTATGGTTTGGGGTTCTTCTGAATTACCAAGAACATTATTTATTATTTAGAACTTCATCAAAACTGCTTTTTCTCCTTCAAAGTTTAGCATAACCTCTTGGAAACAATACAAAGTTTCATTTTCTCTTAGTGATTTTTTTACATGTAGTATTGCTTTGCTGAGTGATCTGCATTGTTTTGCTGAATGATCTGCATTCATAATTTTAGATTAATGGAGATATATTATTTACTGTGTTCCTGCTCTCCCTTTCTTTATCTCCTTTGGTCCTTTTCTGATTATACTTATATTAAACAGAAATTTAATAAGTCTTTTATCAGAAGTGTTACTTGATGCATTCTGACCATTTATAACTTGCCAGTAAATATTTAGTTAAATCTCTTTGGTTAAAAATGGGGCTCATAATAAAGCATCCTGGGCCTCAACCCCTCTGTGTAGAGCAGTGACTTTTCTGGAACATTCTCTGCAACATNAAAAAAAAAAAAAGGTAAAATTTTCTGTACCAATGTACATATTCCCCTCCCCTACAATCCCCACGTAGCCTGTATATACATATTTCTGAAATAATCAAATGTAATACGAAGAATCCATAACAGGAAAGCATGAGCAAAAGTAACTATAGGTCACAGTCAAACTGAATTCTCATGATTCATTAAAAAGCCATTAAAATACCCCATCAGAGCTAAACTGTTGGGGTGGCAACTTGTGCGTCTTCACATCACCAGTGAACTGCTTAGAGCTTTGCCCTGCAGGCATCATGTCTAGTGGGAATTATGCAGGAAGAAAGAAGCACAGAAGGGACTGGGACTCTTGATTCCATTGTTTGGCGAGATTCTTACCTGATGATGGAGTGATTTTTTTGCCTGGGACCGACTATGGCACCAGATTCTGGCAGAATAGACCTACTTGAGCACACTTTGTACATGCGTGATGCGCCATCTAGTGGTTAAGTGAGCCTAACCTTAATGAAAAGGAAGATGGCCTTTTCTGGTCCCTGGTGTCTCCAAACTCTCCACCACTTGATTAGAGCAACAGGAGATTTGATGCTGTAGGCTATTTGGGGGGAAGGAAAAAAATCTGTTTTCTCAGAAGGCATACCTTGAATTTATACTATGTGGTGGCACGAGGTGGGGGGGTGGGCAGGTAGAAATACTGATATTATAGTAACTATGCAACCCAGAGGTTGCAAATTGGCAGTGTTTGGCCCACAGAGTACTTTTTTATGTTTTAGTTGATGGAGATATAATGTTCACAATGTACTACATAGATCTTCAGTATCTAACTTGATACATTTTTACATTTGTAAAAAATTGCCTGTAAATAATCTTCATAATTACCGCCTGAATCAAGATCAAGAATGTTTCCAGCATCCCAGCCGCCTCCCTCCTTTTCCCTCCATCAGCCCTCCCTCAGATATAACTGCTCTTCAGAGACCTGTCACCATAGATTTGTAATGACATCATTAAATAGACACTCCTAATCCTAACCTCGGAGAAGGCAATGGCACCCCACTCCAGTACTCTTGCCTGGAAAATCCCATGGATGGAAGAGCCTGGTAGGCTGCAGTCCATGGGGTCGCTAGAGTTGGACACGACTAACTGACTTCACTTTCACTTTTCATTTTCATACATTGGAGAAGGAAATGGCAACCCACTCCAGTGTTCTTGCCTGGAGAATCCCAGGGACAGGGGAGCCTGGTGGGCTGTCGTCTCTGAGGTCGCACAGAGTCCTACACTACTGAAGTGACTTAGCAGCAGCAGCAACCCTAACCTCCAGGAAAGGGCAAAATCCTATAATCACCATTTTAATAGTTTGCCCCAAAGGGGATAGTTTTCTCATGAGAAACATTCTGTGGCTAAACAGAGGCTCTGTTTCCTGGGTTTACTGTTTTTCAGAATCCAGGTGGCATAATCTCTCTCTCCTCAGTCCCAGTTCCTCATATATTGTTTTTCTTCCCCAGCTTCTCACTGAGAGATATATCCATTTGGTGCACTGATTGTATTTTCCCAAGTGTCTCTGCAGGCAGCCAAATCAATTTTCAAAGAAATCCATTACTTCTGAGCGGAATCTCAGAGATGCCACTGACTGTCGTGGCAAAGCCTATGAATTCTGATGCAGCATTTCCAAAATTAAATGTGGATATCATGTCAACAGTGAATGCATGACACTCTGTTCATAATAAGCCAAACAAGCTGTAATGTTGAGAAAGGCTCTCAAACCCGTAATTCAGCAAAGGCTAATTTATAATGCGCAGCATCACACAGTCATTGTTGCCATTTCTATAAGACCTCTTTTTGTTCAAATGAAACTAAATTCCCTCTGAAGGTCAACATGTTTAATATGTCAAGAAGCAGAGCTGGTTCTGAAATAAAACTATTGTGATTATTCCAGAGCTGTCTTATGCATATCTATCTATTTGATTACTGAACTAACACACGGTCTATCAGCCACCAGGTTCAGTGAGCAAATTACTTCCCAGTATTTTGCAAGGTGCTGGAGATAGAAAAAATTGAGATGTAGGAGTCCTCTCTCACTATCCAGGAGTTGAACTTTGTTTAGAACTGTTGTCCTGGGGCCCGCAACCTGGTGTAAAAAGGGATGGCTGCCTCTTTACAGGCATTATCCCAACTTATTCCTTTTTACAAGAAACTTGTGTTTTTTTCCTAATTATTTGTGATGGATTTGGAAAAGTGAAGAATGTAAAGAAGAAAATACAGGGTTTCCCTGGTGGGTCAGTGGTAAGGAATCCACCTGCCAATGTGGGCGATGTGGATTCAGTCTCTGGTCCGGGAAGATCCCACATGCCGAAGCGCAGCTAAGCCGTGCGCCACGATTACCGAGCCTATGCTCTAGAGCTCAGAAACTGCAGTTACTGAGCCCACGTGCTGCAGCTACTGAAGCCCAAGCGCAGTCAAGCCCAGGCTCTGCAACAAGAGGAGCCTTCACGCTGCAACTAGAGAGCAGCCCTCGCTTGCGTCAGCTAGAGAAAAACCCGAGCAGCAACAAAGGCCCAGCACAGCCCAAAATCAATAAATAAATAAATAAAATTTTTAAAGAAAATGCAAAATTCCCCAGTCCACCAAAGAAAGTCCAACATGGCTTTGATTAATATCTCCCAATGAATTATAATTCTCTTCATTGTCTCTGTGTGTATATGCAAATATATATTTATCTTATGGAGTTGGGATATTATGATTTTTATCTATCCAAAGAAAGTCTTGAAACATATTTACCACTTTGAGTGACTTGATAATTTCTAGAATTTCTTAATAATTTTTAACCACTCCATTATTGGAAATTTTCATTGTTTGCTGTTATAGTTATAGAAATTTAATGCCTATTATTTTTATTATTTTAATGCCTATTATTTCTACCATACTTTATAGCTGGAACCTCCAGAATAGGGTTAAATAATGGTGATGCTGACTGTTCCTGATTATAAAGTAAATAACTCTGATATTATGACCACTGCTAAGTTGAATTGAATAAAAATCATATTAAGTACTTTGAGTTCCAGATTTTAAACATCAGCAATGGGGAATTGAACATTGCCAAATGTCTTTTAGAGCAGTTGAAATAATTAGGTTTGTACCAATTTGGCCTATGGATGTGTGATAATTTTATTAATAGATTTCCTAATGTTGGTACTCTTCCACCAGAAAGAATACTACTATTATATCATAGAGTAATATACTCTTAATGAATTGTCAAATTAAATTCCATACTCTCAATTTTAGGATTTTAACATTCATGTGTGTTGAGCATTGTTCTTGAGAGGTTAGCTAGTGTGGCAGGATGAGAGTCACACTCTGTCTCATTCTGGTCTGTTGAATGCAGGTTAGCTGAACTGGACATAGACCTATTTTTCTAGTATTCATTCTCCATTTTTTCTTTATCTCTTAACTCAATTAGTTTTTCCTTTTGTGACTTTACTAAGTACTTTTCTTAACTTTTTTCAAAGCACTCATCACACTCTTATATTAAAATGTTCTGTATATGTGCCTTCTGCTCTTGTACGAGTGGTCTTGCATTCAAGGATTTTCCATCCTTCTCCCTTAGTCCACAAGCGCTGTCCACCTAACCTCTCCTATAGGGTCCTGGCAAAGCACTGCAGTGACAGTTGGTGGAAATACACTTAGATGAGTTTTGTTAACCCACTGAGATCTCCAAACCAGCCCAGCACTCAGCTAAGGAGGAAGGCAAGGAAGTGGAATCATTCCGAAATCTGTGACTGCTGAGCTTCTACGTGGCAGCACTATGAGTCCAGAAGGCAAAAATCACCTTCCCACGGCTTAGGAGTAGACACAGCAGGGATGAGCGTGACGCCCTGAGACCAGCCATCCTGTATCCTCTATCTGCCCCACGTGGTTGCTCCATCCTTGTCCTGATGGTGGATAACAGAGAAGCAATTACTTCAAACACTTCTGCCTGCCTTAAGTACATACTCTCAAAACTAAGTATACTCGGTATATTCTAATAATTAAAAAAAAAAAATTCTTCCAACACTCATCTCAAGACATCACTTCCATATAATATCTTTCAGTTGCCAGTTCTTTACCAGGAAAAGGCTTACAAAATATGGACCCAGCCCAAAATTAAGGCTCTCCTTTGAGGCTATAAACCACTTGAGGACAGGGGTTAGGTCTTATGTATATGCCAACTCTCACTATGCTAGGCATATAGTTTAAACTTCACTGGTGTTTCTGAAATTAATTGCTCTTTTTTTTCTTGCAATGTAATGTTACTAAATGATGTTCCTCACACTTACTTAAAGACCCAAAGCAACAAGGACAGTACAGGCCTTTTAACAAGTAATGAGAAATAGAATCAATCAAAACCTGTGATGAAAATTAATGGAAGAAATGACAACAAAAGTGTACTTAGTGAACCTAAGTACACTATCCAAGCCAGTATCCTAAGGGATGTGATGCCACTGGTGGAATCATCCAGGTGATGACTCTTAGGTGAAGTACTTAGCTTCCAGGCTATCCTTGCAAGGGAGCAGTCAGTGGGTATTANTACAGGCCTTTTAACAAGTAATGAGAAATAGAATCAATCAAAACCTGTGATGAAAATTAATGGAAGAAATGACAACAAAAATGTACTTAGTGAACCTAAGTACACTATTCAAGCTAGTATCCTAAGGGATGTGATGCCACTGGTGGAATCATCCAGGTGATGACTCTTAGGTGAAGTACTTAGCTTCCAGGCCATCCTTGCAAGGGAGCAGTCAGTGGGTATCACTGGCTTCATGCTTCTTTGCAGTAACTAGAGTTTCTTTGCAGTAACTGGAGTTCCTTTGAAGGCAGTGAAAAGTTGTGTTCAATGATTACTTTCTCCTTTTCCTTAGGGTGTTAAATACCACATTATTTGAAAGTTGGGAGATTGTTGGACCTTACCCTTCCTGGTGGGTTTTTAACCTACTGCTGTTGGTAATACAAGGCTTGAACTGCTTCTGGTCTTACTTGATCGTAAAAATAGCTTGCAAAGCTATTTCAAAAGGCAAGGTAAGATAACACTCATCNAAAGTTGGGAGATTGTTGGACCTTACCCTTCCTGGTGGGTTTTTAACCTACTGCTGTTGGTAATACAAGGCTTGAACTGCTTCTGGTCTTACTTGATCGTAAAAATAGCTTGCAAAGCTATTTCAAAAGGCAAGGTAAGATTAACACTTATCCTTTCTAATATGTCACAGAAAATTATGGTTTGGGGTTCTTCTGAATCACCAAGAACATTATTTATTATTTAGAACTTCATCAAAACTGCTTTTTCTCCTTCAAAGTTTAGCATAACCTCTTGGAAACAATACAAAGTTTCATTTTCTCTTAGTGATTTTTTTACATGTAGTATTGCTTTGCTGAGTGATCTGCATTGTTTTGCTGAATGATCTGCATTCATAATTTTAGATTAATGGAGATATATTATTTACTGTGTTCCTGCTCTCCCTTTCTTTATCTCCTTTGGTCCTTCTCTGATTATACTTATATTAAACAGAAATTTAATAAGTCTTTTATCAGAAGTGTTACTTGATGCATTCTGACCATTTATAACTTGCCAGTAAATATTTAGTTAAATCTCTTTGGTTAAAAATGGGGCTCATAATAAAGCATCCTGGGCCTCAACCCCTCTGTGTAGAGCAGTGACTTTTCTGGAACATTCTCTGCAACATTTTCTTACTTTCGTTGTTTGTTCTCTTCCTTCTGCCCACCTGGAAGTCTGGGAAGTGGAACCCTTTACATGTAAGTTTCTCACCCCTGTCTCTCACTATCCTGGCTTCCACATTAGCCTTTTGGAGCAACACTCTGGTGCTTTTGTCTCCATGCATATTGTTCTGTCTAATCTGTTGACACTGCCTAGAGGCTCTAACCAAGGTGTGGCTCCCACCAGCTGTGAGGGATGCTACGGACAGCTCAGTTAATGCCCTTTTGTGTGAGCCTGCATTCTGCTAAATTTTGCATGACCCAGTAGAGAAAGAATTGGATTTCTTTCACTGGTGTTCAACATTGGTTGAAAAACAGAAATAGACCAAAGTGAAGTAGGAGAAGCAGAACTAAGTTGAGGAGAGGATCAGCATGGTCCAGCAGGGAGGTCTGAGCATCAGCTCTTTGCCAAGACTACCCTGGGCTGCAGGACAGCACCTGACCACTTTGTCCTCCGTAACCACCTGCCACATGGGCTCAGGGCATTGAGCCACATAGTATGAAGCCTATACTTGGCATCATCTCCTAGGTAAATCCAAAATAATTAGAGCAACGAATTGTTTAGAAGCAGAAGTTTATCTCTTTCTCTATGACCTCTTACTCTAAAATGAGCATGTATCTCTACTAAAAAACAAAAACAACAACAAAAACCCTCTCCTGTCCTCATTTGCATACAAATTGCACAATACTGTCAATATGATAATGGTAACTGAAAATGCAAGGGGGCCATAGATTAGCTAATTTGCGGCCTTATTGCGCTGCTATTTCTACCAGGTCTATTGTCTTCTCTCCAGCTTACTCCTTCAACTTTTCAAGGAGGCAATCAATTTTATTCCAGATCTCAGGCTTCAAAATTTTAGCCACGGGTCATGGGCTTTATATTCTTGTGCGTTATTTTAAGATCCTCTAAACTGTTCCTTTCTTTGAAGGTAACTTAAGTATAAATTTTTTTCCAAGTGCAATTAAGAATAATCTTACTAAGCATGCAAATGTAAATTAATCACTCTTTGAAACTGGAGTTTTCGTTCCCATTAGCAGCTTAATTTACGACTAATGGATTGCTAAATGCAGTGGAGCTTTTATTCTAATGCTGTCTTTGTGACCTATCTTTTATTTTTAAGTTAAAGTATCCTTATAATCCAGTCCTTTTGGTGTTTCAGTATCCAAATCTCCTTGGAGATGGTCCTTGTGAGCTAAGTCTCATCTCAAGGGCCATTAGAGTGAGATCCATTTTTACATATTTACTCAATCATCTCTGCTTAGGCTGGAGCAGCAGTCCTCTGTTCTCACCTTCTCCCAAACCCACCCCACCTGATCCAGGTGATAACTGTCCTGTAGGAACGGGGGCTTCTCGGGTTGGGAGTGCAGTGGATTCCAGGGCTCTCCAGTTGGAGAGTAGCAGTGACACAGAGAGAATGAGATGTAGGAAATCCCTCAGTTCATTCTGAAATGCTTCCCAGGAGACTCTGCCAGCTTTTCAACCCAGCTCTTAGAGAATCAAAAGGGACTAGATTGGGAAACATTCTTTGAAGCCAAACAAGCCACCACGTCCCTATTGCCATTCAGTTACTCAGGAGTGTTAAGGCCTGTTGGGATAAATGTTCAGTATGTTTGTAGACATAAGGTAGGAGGTACAAACGATTTTAATTTAAAAGCAGTGCAGTATTTCCTTAATTTCTTCCCACGTTACCTCCTTATGAGACCATATGGTTTTTTTTCATGCTTTATGGAAATGTATAGACTTATATCCTGATGCCAAGTCATCCTCATGACTGGATGAGTCTGAATGGAGGATGGAAGNAAGTGGAGTCAGTGACTTGACACAAATCAGTTAAAACATTGTCCACATAGATTGTTTTGTCTTTTGTATTTAAATTTATTATAAATGTATATATAAACTTATAGTGTGTTGTAAGATCCTTGAAGTCACATCTTGTGTCTTGTCTCCCACAGTAGACCTATTCCTAGCACAATGCCTCATAGTTAGAACATGATCCTAAATATGTCCTGAATAAATTAACAATAATATTTGGAGGAAAAAACTGAATTTTGGATCAGTAAACATATAATCTTAAATAGCCAGTTTTTAATTCTATTATATTGATTAAATAGGAAGATGTATGGGCATGGTACTGATAGCTTACAGAGGTTGTTGCCGAGTTTGTGATCTCCGAAGGAAAAGATTTAACTCAAAAATGGGTCTCAGTCATTCAGAGCTTTGTGCAGCAAAATTTAAAGTGACAGGACAGAGAAAGCTTCTGACATAGACATTGGAAGTGGGTAGAAAGAGAACTCACCCTCACTAGTTTAAGCAGGGCCTTATATACTTCTCAAATGGCTGCTGAGAATAGATAAAAGAATACCTCAAGGTTGTAAGAGTTCGATTTGTAAGGCCTCCCCAGACAGCCATTTTTCTTTTTCACATTTATTTTCCATGGGGATGGTCTTGATCCCTGTCTCCTGTACAATGTCACGAACCTCATTCCATAGTTCATCAGGCACTCTGTCTATCAGATCTAGTCCCTTAAATCTATTTCTCACTTCCACTGTATAATCATAAGGGATTTGATTTAGGTCATACCTGAATGGTCTAGTGGTTTTCAATACTTTCTTCAATTTGAGTCTGCATTTGGTAATAAGGAGTTCATGATCTGAGCCATAGTCAGCTCCTGGTCTTGTTTTTGTTGACTGTATAGAGCTTCTCCATCTTTGGCTGCAAAGAATATAATCAGTCTGATTTTGGTGTTGACCATCTGGTGATGCCCATGTGTAGAGTCTTCTCTTGAGTTGTTGGGAGAGGGTGTTTGACCAGTGCATTGTCTTGGCTAAACTCTATTAGTCTTTGCCCTGCTTCATTCTGCATTCCAAGGCCAAATTTCCCTGTTACTCCAGGTGTTTCTTGACTTCCTACTTTTGCATTCCAGTCCCCTATAATGAAAAGGACATCTTTTGGGGGTGTTAGTTCTAAAAGGTCTTGTAGGTCTTCATAAAACCTTTCAACTTCAGCTTCTTCAGCATTACTGGTTGGGGCATAGCCTTGGATAACTGTGATATTGAATGCTTTGCCTTGGAGACGAACAGAGATCATTCTGTTGTTTCTGAGATTGCATCCAAGTACTGCATTTCACACTCTTTTGTTAACCATGATGGCTACTCCATTTCTTCTGAGGGATTCCTGCCTACCTACAGTAGTAGATAAAATGGTCATCTGAGTTAAATTCACCCACTCCAGTCCATTTTAGTTAGCTGATTCCTAGAATGTCGACGTTCACGCTTGCCATCTCTTGTTTGACCACTTCCAATTTGCCTTGATTCATGGACCTGACATTCCAGGTTCCTATGCAATATTGCTCTTTACAACATCGGATCCTGCTTCTATCACCAGTCACATCCACAACTGGGTATTGATTTTGCTTTGGCTCCATCCTTCATTCTTTCTGAAGTTATTTCTCCACTGACCTCCAGTAGCATATTGGGCACCTAATGACCTGGGGAGTTCCTCTTTTGGTATCCTATCATTTTGCCTTTTCATACTGTTCATGGGGTTCTCAAGGCAAGAATACTGAAGTGGCTTGCCATTCCCTTCTCCAGTGGACCACATTCTGTCAGATCTCTTCACCATGACCCACGCGTCTTGGGTTGCCCCGCAGGCATGGCTTGGTTTCACTGAGTTAGACAATGCTGTGGTCCTAGTGTGATTAGATTGAATAGTTTTCTGTGAGTATGGTTTCAGTGTGTCTGCCCTCTGATGCTGTCTTGCAACACCTACCATCTTACTTGAGTTTCTCTTACCTTGGGCATGGGTATCTCTTCACGGCTGCTCCAGCAAAACACACCCGTTGCTCCTTAACCTTGGACGAGGGGTATCTCCTTACCGCCACTGTTCCTGACCTTCAACGTGAGAAAGCAAAGGAGAAAAGGAAAGATATAAGCATCTGAATGCAGGGTTCCAAAGAATAGCAAGAAGAGACAAGAAAGCCTTCTTCAGCAATCAATGCAAAAAAATAAAGGAAAACAACAGAATGGGAAAGACTAGAGGTATCTTCAAGAAAATTAGAAATACCAAGGGAATATTTCATGCAAAGATGGGCTCAATAAAGGACAGAAATGGTATGGATGTAACAGAAGCAGAAAATATTAAGAAGAGGTGGAAAGAATACACAGAAGAANTATGATTTCTTCAGAGCCGACTGCACTCACCTTCTTGTGTTCCACAGGTGTCCAAGGATGATCGAAGTGATATTGAGTCTAGCTCAGATGAGGAGGACTCGGAACCTCCAGGAAAGAACTCCCATACTGCAACCACCACCAATGGGACCAGTGGTACCAACGGGTATCTCCTCACTGGCGCTTGTGCCATGGATGATTAATTACTCAAAACTACAAGTCCCAAACAAAGTGAACTGTTCATTCCTGGAAGTATTTAATAAATTGCAAATGCAGTTCCTTTCATAATCTCTCAGCACCAGAAACAAAAATTAGGATTATCAAAGCATTTTGAATAGTGCACTGCCATATGTCCCATCTGTGAATGAAGAAGAATTACCATTCTGTATATGTAGGCATGCTTTATGTAATTGACACAAGGGAACGGTATTTGCATTTGTACTGTCTTAGAATATTATTTATTTTCTTTTTGTATTTGTTTGTAAATCTGTGGACAAAAGAGGGTTTCCTCACTCTCTTTACTCTCTGGGTTCATGACAGTGAAGGAGATGCTCCGTTTGCTTCTTCCCGTTTCTTGCTGTGACCTAGTCCACTAGGAGCATCAGCTTAATTGGTCACTTAGAGCAAGCAAAAGCCAGTGCAAGATTCTCGTGCAGCTCCAAATAGGTTTGCTTTCTTTGTATCACAAGGCCCGTTCTGAAATGGCCTATTCGGTCGGTCTCAAGTGACCTTTCTCCCAGCGTAAAGTTGAAACAGGATGAGCTCAGTTTAGTAATTGTCATTTTTCATGGTCAGCTGGTGGTGGTGGTGGTTTAGTCGTGCTGGACTCTTGTGGCCCCATGGACTGTAGCCTGCCAGACTCCTCTGTCCATGGGGTTCTTCAGGCAAGAACACTGGTTGGGTTGCAATCAAACCCAGGTCTCCTGACCTGCAAGTAGAGTCTTTACCAACTAAGCTACGAGGGAAGCCCTTCATGGTCAATTAGCTGTTCCAAATAGAGTGTGGTTATTGGAGGACTTAAAATTGTTTTGTATGTATTAAATTGCTTTGGAATAGACTTCATTTCTTGCGCACACAGCCAAAGTTTCTTCAGTGAGAATAGTAGCTGGTTGGGGATTAACTTTTTAGGTTACAGAGACTTTCTTTTCCCCTTGTTCTCCATTATGGGGTCAGTGCTCCAGCTCTAAAGGAAGACTTAAGTTCATGGTCAGAAACAAAGAAATCAGTCTTCCAACTGGGAATTTGTCCCATGGCCTGAGAATACTACAAAGAGAGCAGCAGATTTCAACCAGGTTTTACCACTACTCCTTTAATTAGTGCAGTCTTCCACTATGTTATGAAAAAAAAGAAACTAAGTATATTTGGGGACAGAAAAAGGGGACTTCCAAGAGTTGCCAAAAGTCACCTCTAGTGCAAAGCACATTACTGCAACCAGCTTTCAAGAAAGCACCCTATCTAATATTTGATCTTGTTTTTTTTTTTTTCTGGGCAAAATAAAGCCAGTGAGAATAAGACCATTTTACCCCTTGTCTTTTCTCCTTAAACATTAACCCTAATATAACAGAATTTCCTGTTACTAGGAACTGAGCAGTGTTACACTGTAGGTCCTTTTGTCTGCTTCTTTGAAGGACTTGTTCATTTTCTAGGAATTTTTGTTCAAATGGAGCTATTTCCAGAAGCAAAAAAAAAGCAACAAAAATTCTACTCAGTAAATGAGAAAGANTTACTAGGAACTGAGCAGTGTTACACTGTAGGTCCTTTTGTCTGCTTCTTTGAAGGACTTGTTCATTTTCTAGGAATTTTTGTTCAAATGGAGCTATTTCCAGAAGCAAAAAAAAAGCAACAAAAATTCTACTCAGTAAATGAGAAAGACTACTGAAAAAATAAGTGTCCGTAGTCTCCTACAGGGCAGTGTTATTTATGTATAGATAAGAAAACCATACACATAAACCAAAGATTTTATCTCTTTTCTTCCAGCTTTTAGTAAAAGGGAATAAAAAAGTTATTATAAATACTTACTTCATAGATCAGGAAGACTGTCTGCTGAAACAAAGAATCCAAAACCGCAAAGTGATATCAATGTGCAGGTCAGGACTAGTGAAAGGTACAGCAAAGTACTAAAAAGTGCATGTCCTGCCCAAAGCCACTCACCTTCAGTTCATTTTTTTTTTAATTGAAGTAAAACTTTGGGCCCACAATGTGCACTGTGATTGTTAACAGTTAAAAGAATGCTCCCAAACAAAACCTCACACTGTAAATGTTAAATCTCTTCCCACCTATTTATAAAATAATGTGTTTTTTGTATGGTCCATAGTAATGATTGAAGGGCCTTAGAAATATGTCTGCTTTGATGAAATTGTATAATTAACTCTTCTTAGAAAACCTTATTATTTCACAGAACAGGGGTATGTCTAGGAGAGTAATTGATGGATGGTCAAGTTGTAAGACTAGTCATTAAATTTGAAAAGTACTTGTCAAGTCATCTAAGCATCTGCTAAAATGCAGATATAAAAAGTAAACCAGCAAGCGTGTTATAGCTGAAAACTTTTGATAAGGTGAAAATGTCTTCTCAACTAAAATATGGAACAGAAGAAAGCCTCGTGCCTTGCTTTAGTATCTAGAGCAAGTCCTCTGATGGGTGAAATAAACCAGAAAGCCACAGTGTGCTTCTCTTTGGGTCATGTGACCCTCTTTAGTGTAGAAGAATAACTTCAGAAGATCTGCTTGTAAATTAAAGGTTTAGAAGACTTGCATGACATGAAGAAAACTGCCTGTCCTTAGCAAAGACATCTGAACATCTGCCTTTTGTTCTTCCCAAAAATCACTTAGAAGGAGAATTGGGAATTCTCAGAGCCTCCCTGACCACTGACAGTAACAACGCAGTCTTCTATGTATCAATACATTTGTGTTTCATTTTACATTTTAAGGCAAAGAGTTCTTTTTGATTCATCAAGATGGTGTTTGTAGGTCTTTTGAGATAAAGAATAATGTATCTCTGTCTACCACTCTCCCACAGTNTGCCTTTTGTTCTTCCCAAAAATCACTTAGAAGGAGAATTGGGAATTCTCAGAGCCTCCCTGACCACTGACAGTAACAACACAGTCTTCTATGTATCAATACATTTGTGTTTCATTTTACATTTTAAGGCAAAGAGTTCTTTTTGATTCATCAAAATGGTGTTTGTAGGTCTTTTGAGATAAAGAATAATGTATCTCTGTCTACCACTCTCCCACAGTGGCCTGATAATAAGAGAGAAAATCTGTGAGATCTTGTATCTTCTACCTGTGCCAGGCCATGGCTTTGAAAGTGTGTATTGTAATGTCAGCTGTAGGTTAGTAGGAATGTTGTTTCCCATTAATTGACTTAGCCTGTCCTGGTCATATTCAAATCTTCCCAAGGTACAAAGGGGTATGTAGGAAGGAATCTAGAAAAAGTAATATTTTATTCTCCAATTCTATAGCTTTTCTAGACCAGTTAGAGGGAGAGAAATGTAGAAATTCAAGTAGAATTTGGCCTTGGGTCAATAAATGATATAAAAATGTGTGATCTGTGTATGTACATGTAGGTTTCTCAAAAACACGTGATAAAACCAAAACATCACTGACTTATCCTTATCCATATTCTTTTCATGAAAACCATCCACCATGTGCAATAGAAACATTCCACCTCCCTTTGTACTGCCTGTTCACACCACCTCCACAGCTGAGAGGGGAAGACTCCTTTCAGCCTCTTTGCCTCAGAGTTCAGATCATGAAGGCCCTAAGGTCAGCATCTAAATAGTCCCCATTTCCAAATTAAGTGTTACAAATGTTGAGAGTAGGGGAGCAGCTATCCGTATTTTGGATTCTTAAACTAAGTGTTGAAAATGCACAAGATTTCTGCTTCACCCGAGGATTTTGTTAACATTCAGATCCTGCTCGGCTGCTGGACAGATGGTGTCCTGAGATAACATCAGATAATGAAACAGGCATCTGACAAAGATGAACTAGGAAGAAAGGTAGGCTCTCCAAAGTAAACAAGCAATTGGGTGAGAGAAATAACTCTTTAGTGGGATAAAATTAGGTTACCTACAGCCAAAATGACAGGTAAACCTGAAAATGTCCTGTTCTGTTGCCAAACTTTTCATTCTGAGTATTTGACAGAGTTTGAATTTGAACAGACTGCACATTTGCACCTTGGGTAGAAAGGGTCTGAATTTTCCACTCTGTATATGTCAACCTCATTGTTATTTGGGCTGAAGTAAGAAATCATATTTCATTTCAGCACACATGAGTCTTTAAAAAAGAGCTCTTCCAAGAGAACTTTAGGGACACCCATGATTGTTCCCAAGCTGTTCATGATTTTTGCATTGGTAGTTATTTTTGTCCCTTACTTGGAGATGTTAATGCCAAAGTTGCCTGAATATTTGATCATTTTTTCTTAATTTGAAGTATGAAAATTATATAGAATAGTTACAAAAGTATTAAATAATTCTCTTTATTAGTATGTCTTTTTCTTAATTTGAAGTATGAAACTTATACAGAATCGTTACAAAAGTATTAAGTAATTCTCTTTGTTAGTATGATGTCATTGTGTCCAAATAGGTTTCAAGAAATTCTTTAGAAGAGACTAAATGTTTACATTTCACATGCTATTTGACGTCTTAAGATTCTAATTAGCTTACTTTTTCCCCCCTCTTTGTCTTTGGCTGATTCCTGCTTTGTAGATAAACATTAGTAGCCCTGAAATGTTTCTAGTGTTCAAATAAGAAAAAATCAGATCAGATCAAAGTCTGCACCAGTGTCCTGTCCATGAAAGGGGTACTGTCAATCACAAACAGTTCATGCAAAGTGCAGCAAGATATTTTTTTAAGTGACGTTATTGTTGTCGCCATAGTAGATTTAAATTTCTCTTGGTAAAATGAAATTGTTCCATTTTCAAATTACCAGATAGTGATTAACTGTGGCCACAGCTTAATTCTTCCTTTTTAATAGGCTGGAAACAGGCCCTGTGGTTTGTATTTGCATGCATGGTCTCCTCCCGTCCCCTAGGGGGCGATCAGTAGATATTAAGGAGGTAGTGGACAAGTAGATGTCCACTTGTCCACTCTGTGCTGTCGAAATGCCTAACATATGCTCACTGGAAGCATACCTGATGCTGTTTTTTTGTGGAGAAAATTGTATTAAAGAACATAAAACATTATAAATAGCTATTAATAAGATCTGTAATCACCCACAAGAGTACCTTAGTCTTTCCAGTGTGAGATCAACCTGAAGCCTTTGAATGGAACACATGACCAAATGTCCATAAGCTAAGATCCCCATCCAGTCAAAGACATACATGTCTCTGCAAGCAGAGGACAAATGATACGATGTCTCCACAAGACTAGACATTCCCAAGAATGCCCAGGAAGGAATGGGAAGGGACTGAGCCTAAGATCTCGCTTCTTTACCTTTCACTCACCTTTTAAATCTGGAACTCATAATAAAATGAATCTAAAATATTGTCTCTTTTCTGCTATCAATTTCCCAATAACCATTGGATCAGTTGTGTATCACACTTCCTTCTCTGATTCCATTAAAAAAAAAAACAACATTGTGCCCATATGAGCCTGTTTTCCTCAACACAAGTCAATGAGAGCTTGGTTTCTTATTCTGGTATGTGTTGCATGGCCTGGAAACCAGGGAATAACAGCTGTTGGTGTGATTTCTATTTTAAGTGAAAATTAGGTTTTATAGAGACAATTTTTTTTTCTTTTGGATCTACAACAGTTTTTTGTTTTTTGTTTTTTTTTAACTGTGATTGTAAATCTGCCCTTAAAAAAATAGGGGTTTTTAAAGATTAGTTGCCAAATAGAAATTCACTCTGTAATAGGAACAGTTATATGGTGATTCTGGAACTTTAACTTCGTGCTTCATTTATTTAAATATGGAAAATAGTCTCCAAGTTTGATTTCCCAAAGTTTCATAAAGCCTTTAAGCTCATGATTTTCATCTCCTTTTTGCCCACATGATCAGTTACCTCCATAGCCATTTGGTGTCATGCAAAAGGGAGGTGGTTAGTTTGGGGATTTGATTTTTTTCAACTTGCAGTGAGAAATAGGATAGGTGACAAAACCTTACTCGTTAAGACAATTCAGTGCTTGAGCGTCTCTGTCAGAAATGGAATGATGTACTGTTAGCCAATTAGAATTATTTTATGTATTGTTATTGTATTTTGCTGATTTTTATATGAAAATATAATTATTCATTCTTGATCTCTGGAAGCAGTCATTATTATGAGGATCATTTTACTTTGAAAACACGTTCATAATAAAGATAAGTCTTAAGAGTACAGAGTAAATGCCCTTTTCTGTAAGCACCACTGAACTTGTATTGATAATGCGCCGTGTCTTCCTGGACAAGATTCATTTCAGTGTTCACATCATCCAACAGTTTTCTTGTAAGCCTCCTCAAATCCCGGTAGTCGCTATGATTACGAAAAAGGAATGTAGTATTTATACATTATATATATATATTATTGTTATAGGTTATTTTGTCAAGAATTTAGCTAAGCTACTTGATGGTGTTATCTCAGCATCCATTTTGTTTGGCAGCCTGCAGGGACCATAGCTTGACCACAGCCCCTCCTACAGGTGCATGTCCTGAATAGCAGCCCACAGTCACAAGCAAATGTAACTCGCTGATATGACTTCCCCAACAGCCCTTGTGATCAACAGTCTCCCGCCTCCCAGTGCTTTTGTATGCCTTATGCATCCCTTAGATAAGGGGCCCCCTCCCCAGGGCAGGGGGCTTACCAAAACCTCTTTCTTTTGGCTTGAATTGACTGATCTGGCCATAGCCTGGGGGCTCCAAGGCTCTGCACCCAGGGACCCTCATAAAGGCATGTGCCCCAGATCCTGTCTCTCTGTCTGTACTCTGCCTGACCTTCCTGTGTGGCCCCTCCCGGTGTGCCATGTACTCCCCCCAGGACCTGTGAATAATAAACCTCTCTATTTCAAGTTCTCTTGTGGTCTGTTGGACTCTGTTGTTGGTTCACCATCCAACACCCTGTGCTCCACTTAACAAAGGTTAATTTAGAAAACTTATATGTATTGTTATATGTACATATATAACATATCTATGTTATAATATCACTTTGACAATTAAGATATAAAAGCTTCAAGTTAAATTTTATATAGTACTTCATTCTGAAAAACTAGAATTTACAAAGTTATCCGTTCAAATATATCAAACTGTACTGATTTTTTCCAAGCTATAAAAAAAAGGCACTTAGGATAAACAACACAAAGCCCAACACACGCAAAATTATCCCTCAAAGACTGTGCGCTCATAGGAGCTTGACTGAAAACATCTTCTTGGGGTCTGTGCCCCACTTTGTTAGATCTTCTCTCATTCTTTTTCTTTCCTGTGTAACTGTCTCCCCCAGCGGCTCTTCTGCTCTAAGCTTATGTCATCTCATATCTCAAGAGCTATAAAAATAGCACTGACATTCAACCAGACACCCCCCCACCACCAGGATTATAAAAAATTAAGGAAACACCCTATTAAAAATATTACACATATCATAACCACCCCCCAACAACATTCTGACTCCAAGTATGAGTTCCTGTAATAAACTAAACCACCAAAATTTTTCTGAGGCACAAAAAGACTATTAGCGATGCATCATTTGGGGAAGCCAGGAACTCTTCCAGATCTGTTAACATAGTGTAGCGTCTATGCTCTGACTCTACAAGCATCTCTCCCAAATAGTCATGATGCAACTCAGCTTTTCTGGGCCCCCTTCCTTACCGTGGGGAAACATCCATCTGGGTACATGCGCTTTCTGTTTGCATCAGCCCCGTGCTTGCTTCACCCAGAGCAGTGGGAGCGGTGCCAACAATGGGGAAAGATGGCAGGACAGCCCAACAGCAGGGTCATGTACCAGCAGGCAGAGTGGTCCCTCAGAACCAGTCACCTCAGTGAATGGAGCCTGAGGGCCACATCCCCAAAACCGCTGTAATCTAAGGAAAGAAAAGTTATATCATTCCTAAACACTGCAGTTTGAAAAGTATGTAAAGTGTCTTTCAGAGTCCAGGCAGGAAACAGAAGTCACTGCTAGATGGCTGAGTGGAAGAAGCTTCAATGAAAGGACTATTTTCAGAGGCCTGGGTAGGACTATAAGATCAAACATGGGATGGTAAAGCACCCAGAGTCCAGCAAGCATGGGAAGCAGTTACCACCCTCGGCTGTAACCAGAGGCCATTAAAAGGAGGTGGCGTGGAGAAGGTGCCCTGTGGGGACTGGAAACTCAAATGGGGAGCCAACATCTTCTGATATCTCTCTTTATGCCCACCCTCACGCCACCATTGGCTGCACTCAGCTGGAAAGCTCCCAATGAGGGCCCAGGGAGATGCGAACAGGAGGGGTCAGTCTCCCACATGTGGATCAGAGATCTGGTAGGGGGTGGAAATGAAGAGCAAACAGAATAACCAGCATAAAGCCGGGTTCTGGTGGTGTTTCTGGAGACTTGTCTAGGGCTAGGCAATTAACAGGGCACAAAAGATGGTGAAACAAGAACCCACTGGTGAGATGTGAGCTGTCAGCAATAAATATTGCATTACTTAGGAAGCAAGATGAGCATTTTCTCAATTTGTCTCCAAGTCTTTCCCTGTAGCAGGTGGGAGTGGGGGCGGGCCTACATCCTCTCACTGGTGCCAGGGACAGAAATGTTGAAGGGTTTGTGGTAGGACTTAGATAAGGGAAGCCACATTACCAGCCTCACAGATCCAGGCACCCAGGACATAAGTGGAGAAAGATCCAGGTTAGAGAAGTATCTAGAAACAAACAGAATAACTCAGCAGAGAGGGTGTTGAAGAGCTGGACAGTTAATCAACTAGATTTGTGGGGAAAAAAATGGGTTAAGAAGGTCTAAGCTCTGGGACTCATAACAAGTATTGAAGCAATTCTTTTAGGCAAGCGTTTTGCTTGTTTTTAAAATAATGAATAATAAAACTAGTCAAAGCTATGGTTTTTCCAGTAGTCATGTATGGCTGTGAGAGTTAGACCATAAAGAAAGTGGAGATGGAAGAACTGATGCTTTCGAATTGTGGTGCTAGAGAAGACTCTTGAGAGTCCCTTGGACTGCAAGGAGATCAAGCCAGTCAATTGTAAAGGAAATCAACCCTGAATACTCATTGGAAGGACTGATGCTGAAGCTGAAGCTTCACTACTTTGGCCACCTGATGTGAAGAGCTGACTCATTAGAAAAGACCCTGATGCTGGGAAAGACTGCAGGTAGGAGGAGAAGAGAGTGACAGAGGATGAGATGGTTGAGTGGTACCACTGATTCAATGGACATGAGTCTGCGCAAACTCCAGGAGATAGTGAAGGACAGGGATGCCTGGCGTGCTACAGTCCATGGGGTTGCAAAGTGTCGGACATGACAGAGCAACTGAACAACCACAATAGCTGGCATCGCTAGAGATAACTTGAACAGCAAAGGCTCACACTCCTGGCTGCATCATTCAATCATCAACCATTTAAAAATATTTATAGAAAGCCCATTTGGTGCTAGGAATTGTAGACAGTAAGACTAGAAGGGTGAATAAGACATATAATTCCTGCTTTCATGAAATTTATAATTTAGTAAGGAAAGGGAAAAACAAAACCAAAAAAATGATGAATATTAGTTTGTCAGGGATGCTGTAACAAAATATCACAGACAGAGTGACTTAACAGAAATTTATCACTTCCCTCACTTCCCCTGGCTCTGGAGACAAAAGTCTGAAATCAAAGTGTCAGCAGGGTTGATTGTTTTGAGTTCCCTCTCCTTGGCTTGCCTTCTTATGGTGTCTTCACACCGTCTTTCTCTGTGTATCTGTCTGTGTCCAACGTCTTCTTTTTAGGACAGCAGTCATTCTGAATTACAGCGTACCCTAAGAGCCTTATTTTACCTTAATCACCTCTTTTTTAACCATTGATGAAATTTTTGTCATATTAATCTCTTTTTTCCAACAAAAGAGAAAACACAAAGTTTCAAAGGTATTGTAATTTGGCAAAAAGTTAACATCCTCTGTCTTCTGCAATAAACACTGATTCATACACATAACCTATTTTAGGGACTTTTAGGGAAATGTACATAGAATGCATAAATGTGAAAAGTATCTTAAGCACCTCCTTCAAGGCCTTAGCTCCAAAAACAGTCACCTCCTGAGGTGCTAGGGGTTAGGACTTAATATGAATTTGGGGGGACACAGTTTAACCCGTAAAACACATTGAGGTCACATAATGACAAAGGATAAGAGTAACGAAGGAACGAAGCGATTGCATGGTTCTGCCAGGGCTCTTCAGACTACACAGTCACAGGCACCTTGCAGACAGGTGATGTGGGCTGAGATGTGATTGTCAGGGGGCTTCCCCAGTGGCTCATGGGAAAGAATCTGCCTGCAATGCCAGAGATGCAGGAGATGGGGGTTTGATCCCTGGGTTGGTAAGATTCCATGGATGAGGACAGCAACCCACTCTAGTATCCCTGCCTGAAAAATATCATGGACAAAGAAGCCTGGTGGGCTACAATCCACAGGGCTGCAGAGCTGGACACGACTGAGCACGCACGTGACGGGCAGGAGTGGCTGGAGGAGGAACCTGGATGGCTGTAGACCAGGCAGCAGAAGCCTGAAACTCAAAGGTTCCGATGTGGGAACAGACTTGTGAGTTCAAGGAGCAGTGAGAAGGCCAATGTGATGAAGCAAGATAAACAAGGAGGAGAGTGCAGGTGTTGACATTCAAAAGTTAGGGGGCAATGGGTCACACAGGGTCTATGTGCCAGAGTAAGGAGGGCAAGTTTAGGTAAGAGTAATAGGAAATCTTTCAAGGACTTAAGCAAGACTAGCATAATCTAATATGCTGTCATTTTTCATGAAAAA
This sequence comes from Raphicerus campestris, assembly GCA_006410735.1. Classification (NCBI taxonomy): domain Eukaryota; kingdom Metazoa; phylum Chordata; class Mammalia; order Artiodactyla; family Bovidae; genus Raphicerus; species Raphicerus campestris. Next base: position 1,429,817 of record SJYW01005949.1, read on the forward strand.
AAGAACATGGCTTTTAAAATGATGACCATACTAACCACTACTGGAACATTACTTTAAATAATGCACATCCTAACCGTGACTGGAAAAACTGCTCCAACTTGGAGCAGGTCAATGGTGTGTGCAGCGGTGTGGTAGGCATCACATGATAAGGCAGGGTGATGGACGCATGGCTATTGGAAGAAATAAAGGACTGAGCATCACTGAGGATTCAGCCTTCAGGCAACAAACTGAGTTTGGACAGAGAATGAAATGTAGAAGATTTTACTGAGCTCTGGTACAGGAAAAGCGTCCAGTTTCCTTTAAGGAAAGCAGTTTGAAAAAAGATGCTAAGTCGCTTCAGTCATGTCCGACTCTGTCTGACCCCATAGACAGCAGCCCACCAGGCTCCCCCGTCCCTGGGATTCTCCAGTCAAGAACACTGGAGTGGGCTGCCATTGCCTTCTCCAATGCATGAAAGTGAAAAGTGAAAGTGAAGTGCTCAATCGTGTCCGACCCTCAGCAACCCCATGGACTGCAGCCTGCCAGGCTCCTCTGTCCATGGGATTTTCCAGGCAGGAGTACTGGAGTGGGGTGCCATTGCCTTCTCCTGAAAAAAGATGAGGGAGAAACTTGGGGAGGAGGGCAAACTTCCTGACTGAGTGTAGTTCTTTTGTGTTGTTACTGTTAACACCTTTCTTTGTGCTGTTACTCTTAACGCCTTTCTTTGTGTTGTTCAAAGGCATTTAATGGGCTGTGAATTGATGAATGATCACAAATTCCGTAACACTTCCCTGAAGGAGGCGAGCATCCAACAATAACAACACTTGCTATTTGTAGATTTCATAACTGATGGGTGCGACTGAGCTAGCCTGCAAGGTTTAGCACAGACTACCCAGGCAGGGAAGGCGAGATGCAGAAGAAAGTGGACCTCCTAGGGCTTTCCTACTGTGTGCAAGCACTGTGTTAAGTGCAGAACTGTCTTAATCAAACCATCCCCAAAAAGGCAGTTCCACTTGGTTCTTGTTACTCTCGGTGGTGATGTTCTATAAACTCAGTGTTAATTACCGCTCCCGTGAGAAAAATACGGGGCTGGTTTCCTGAGAGCCTCTGGACAGTGTTTGCATCAACTGATCAATACATAACTTTGTTTTACACATGTTTTTTTTTTTAAAGAGATTTGTATGTAAAATATATGTCTAATTCATTGATGCTGAACTCACAGCTGAAAGCACCATAACATTTGCCTAAATAATGCTTGTTTGAGTTGATTGTTAAATATCCTGGAATTTTGCAAACTGGTTATTAAATAGCCATTATTAAAATTATATAAACTTACAATTTAAAATTATATTTTAAAATTTAGATAATACTAAAAAATATCCCTCTCTGATTATTTTCATACGTTTTACTATTACTTATGCTCTTGAAGTCTGATGGTGTGTGACCATGCTCTTCTAATATGTTCAGTGATATTAAATGGGCAGCTTGAAATTGGTTGTGGTGGGAGAATTTACTCTATGAAAATGGGCAAAACCTGCAAACTGAGATTTTGTCCGTTGGTATGATCCAGTTATTAAACATTTACCAGTACACCACAATCACCCACAACTTACAAAGGCAGAAACTATGACTCAAAGAAGTTAAGTATCTTTGTCACCCAACTGTCAGGCAGTAGAACTGAGAGTTGACCCTATAGCTGAGTGATTTCAAAATATATGTATTCCTAGTGCATTACACTTCTTCCAATGTCTGCCTTTGTTTCTGCAGACCTCAGATGCCCAGAGTTCTACTACATTTGAATTGTCCACTGGCTTTTTAAAATTACCACCTTTAATTTCTCTTACAGATTTCAAATGTTTTCCCCTGCAGTTTTCATTCGTTTTCCCTGTTTTCAACATTATATTGTTTAGTGCTCTCAACTACATCAGAGGCCTTTCTTAGGGAAAATTCTCAATAAGCCTAATACATCAATGACTGAACTCAGTTTTCCAAGTTCACTGTGGTGTTCCACTTCACAAAGCACACATATCTTTCCTCAGCCTCACCCTGGGAGCTTGTAGGGGCACACATATAACCCAGAACACAGGTTTAAAAGGAGCCAATTCAAGCAGTTCAGTAATTCAACACATTGCAGATTAGAAGTATAGACGGTATCTAGGGAGTAACAGAGTCTGGGTTTTAAGACTCAGCTGAAAATCTCTAGGGAAGTACTCCTAAGGGTGAGTAGGGATAAAGTGCCACAGAGGTAGGAAGTTATAGAAAAAAAGAAGGGCAATTATCATCTCTCCTTTTTTGAGTCATAACTGAGATTACTTAGATCTCAGATCTTAGATCAGATCTTAGATCTGTTAATTAGATTACTTGAAATTAAACCCCAGATTCTTTTATTGACCCATGCTACTAGTAACTACCCAGTAAGCCGGCCAGCAAGCAAGGTGTAGGATGCCAGGCCATATGGAGCCACATCACCAAAGATGATTTCAAAGGGTCCCCAAAGGTTTTTAAGGTAATGAGTGTTTTTCCTCTCAGTTAAGGGCACTAGATGGTTCCTAGAACAGACAGAGCCTTGACATACTATACTTGAGTGCTGTCATTTCTTAGTTATACCACTTACAAGTCATTCCCTAGGATATATAAGATAATATATGCCATGCTAGCTAAAAACACACAGAACTACAGTATTAATGACTTCAGTGAAATTCGCATCAGTCGTAAGTCAATACTTGCCTTGAGCACCAATTCTCTGTGAGACTTTCTGGTAGCCATTGTGAGAGAGATAAATAAGACGAAGGCAAAGCTGCTGAATTGAAGGAGTGCTCAGCCTACTTAGAGGAGCAAGGTACAAGCAGTGGCCACTTTAATGGGTCAACAAAGCTGTAAAAGAAATGGTACTTGTTCTATTATGCAGATCAAACTTTATGATAAAGATAAAATGTTTTGGAAGACTGTGACTACTCTACATATATGACATTATCATCATCATGTGAAATAGACTATAGGATAGCTATTGCTAGAAAAGTTGGGAGAAGAAGGAAGCTGCTTCAAGATCAGATAAGAAAAGGTTTCAAGGAGAAACCAACAATAATGGATAGGAGTCACAGGACTCCCTGGGTGGTCCGGTCCACAGTTCCAATGCAAGGGGCCTGGGTTTGATCCCTTGTCGTGGAACTAGATCCCACATGCCACACCTGGAAGATCCTGCATGCCCCATCGAAGATCACATGTAACTAAGACCAGTGCATCCAAATACATAAATAAAATAGTTTTTTAAAAGAATGGTAGGACTTGGATGAGTCACATGGGAAGAAGGTCATCTGAGACAAAGGGTTTAGGAGAACCGATGGGTAAGCCCTCAGCAGTGCCCCCTGAACTCGGTCACCTTTATTCCATCCTCATCCCTCCTGACGACCTCTCTGGATCTGTTTCTCAAGGCTGTGGTCTCAGAACAGGCTGTGCGGCATTGCGTCTCCAGCTCTCTGGCCATGCTGTGCCGGGGTCCAGCCCCCGCAGGATCCAGGGAAACCCGAAGGAGAAACGGCGTCGGCGATTGATTTAGAGAGGGAAAGACAGATAAGAATGTTGTAGAAAAGAAAATAGAGGAGAGAAGAAAAGAGGCTGATGTTCCTTGGTTTATACAGAAAATCAATAAAGTCTCAAGACAAGAGGCTTGCACCGTCTANTCTGTGCCCCACTTTGTTAGATCTTCTCTCATTCTTTTTCTTTCCTGTGTAACTGTCTCCCCCAGCGGCTCTTCTGCTCTAAGCTTATGTCATCTCATATCTCAAGAGCTATAAAAATAGCACTGACATTCAACCAGACACCCCCCCACCACCAGGATTATAAAAAATTAAGGAAACACCCTATTAAAAATATTACACATATCATAACCACCCCCCAACAACATTCTGACTCCAAGTATGAGTTCCTGTAATAAACTAAACCACCAAAATTTTTCTGAGGCACAAAAAGACTATTAGCGATGCATCATTTGGGGAAGCCAGGAACTCTTCCAGATCTGTTAACATAGTGTAGCGTCTATGCTCTGACTCTACAAGCATCTCTCCCAAATAGTCATGATGCAACTCAGCTTTTCTGGGCCCCCTTCCTTACCGTGGGGAAACATCCATCTGGGTACATGTGCTTTCTGTTTGCATCAGCCCCGTGCTTGCTTCACCCAGAGCAGTGGGAGCGGTGCCAACAATGGGGAAAGATGGCAGGACAGCCCAACAGCAGGGTCATGTACCAGCAGGCAGAGTGGTCCCTCAGAACCAGTCACCTCAGTGAATGGAGCCTGAGGGCCACATCCCCAAAACCGCTGTAATCTAAGGAAAGAAAAGTTATATCATTCCTAAACACTGCAGTTTGAAAAGTATGTAAAGTGTCTTTCAGAGTCCAGGCAGGAAACAGAAGTCACTGCTAGATGGCTGAGTGGAAGAAGCTTCAATGAAAGGACTATTTTCAGAGGCCTGGGTAGGACTATAAGATCAAACATGGGATGGTAAAGCACCCAGAGTCCAGCAAGCATGGGAAGCAGTTACCACCCTCGGCTGTAACCAGAGGCCATTAAAAGGAGGTGGCGTGGAGAAGGTGCCCTGTGGGGACTGGAAACTCAAATGGGGAGCCAACATCTTCTGATATCTCTCTTTATGCCCACCCTCACGCCACCATTGGCTGCACTCAGCTGGAAAGCTCCCAATGGGGGCCCAGGGAGATGCGAACAGGAGGGGTCAGTCTCCCACATGTGGATCAGAGATCTGGTAGGGGGTGGAAATGAAGAGCAAACAGAATAACCAGCATAAAGCCGGGTTCTGGTGGTGTTTCTGGAGACTTGTCTAGGGCTAGGCAATTAACAGGGCACAAAAGATGGTGAAACAAGAACCCACTGGTGAGATGTGAGCTGTCAGCAATAAATATTGCATTACTTAGGAAGCAAGATGAGCATTTTCTCAATTTGTCTCCAAGTCTTTCCCTGTAGCAGGTGGGAGTGGGGGCGGGCCTACATCTTCTCACTGGTGCCAGGGACAGAAATGTTGAAGGGTTTGTGGTAGGACTTAGATAAGGGAAGCCACATTACCAGCCTCACAGATCCAGGCACCCAGGACATAAGTGGAGAAAGATCCAGGTTAGAGAAGTATCTAGAAACAAACAGAATAACTCAGCAGAGAGGGTGTTGAAGAGCTGGACAGTTAATCAACTAGATTTGTGGGGAAAAAAATGGGTTAAGAAGGTCTAAGCTCTGGGACTCATAACAAGTATTGAAGCAATTCTTTTAGGCAAGCGTTTTGCTTGTTTTTAAAATAATGAATAATAAAACTAGTCAAAGCTATGGTTTTTCCAGTAGTCATGTATGGCTGTGAGAGTTAGACCATAAAGAAAGTGGAGATGGAAGAACTGATGCTTTCGAATTGTGGTGCTAGAGAAGACTCTTGAGAGTCCCTTGGACTGCAAGGAGATCAAGCCAGTCAATTGTAAAGGAAATCAACCCTGAATACTCATTGGAAGGACTGATGCTGAAGCTGAAGCTTCACTACTTTGGCCACCTGATGTGAAGAGCTGACTCATTAGAAAAGACCCTGATGCTGGGAAAGACTGCAGGTAGGAGGAGAAGAGAGTGACAGAGGATGAGATGGTTGAGTGGTACCACTGATTCAATGGACATGAGTCTGCGCAAACTCCAGGAGATAGTGAAGGACAGGGATGCCTGGCGTGCTACAGTCCATGGGGTTGCAAAGTGTCGGACATGACAGAGCAACTGAACAACCACAATAGCTGGCATCGCTAGAGATAACTTGAACAGCAAAGGCTCACACTCCTGGCTGCATCATTCAATCATCAACCATTTAAAAATATTTATAGAAAGCCCATTTGGTGCTAGGAATTGTAGACAGTAAGACTAGAAGGGTGAATAAGACATATAATTCCTGCTTTCATGAAATTTATAATTTAGTAAGGAAAGGGAAAAACAAAACCAAAAAAATGATGAATATTAGTTTGTCAGGGATGCTGTAACAAAATATCACAGACAGAGTGACTTAACAGAAATTTATCACTTCCCTCACTTCCCCTGGCTCTGGAGACAAAAGTCTGAAATCAAAGTGTCAGCAGGGTTGATTGTTTTGAGTTCCCTCTCCTTGGCTTGCCTTCTTATGGTGTCTTCACACCGTCTTTCTCTGTGTATCTGTCTGTGTCCAACGTCTTCTTTTTAGGACAGCAGTCATTCTGAATTACAGCGTACCCTAAGAGCCTTATTTTACCTTAATCACCTCTTTTTTAACCATTGATGAAATTTTTGTCATATTAATCTCTTTTTTCCAACAAAAGAGAAAACACAAAGTTTCAAAGGTATTGTAATTTGGCAAAAAGTTAACATCCTCTGTCTTCTGCAATAAACACTGATTCATACACATAACCTATTTTAGGGACTTTTAGGGAAATGTACATAGAATGCATAAATGTGAAAAGTATCTTAAGCACCTCCTTCAAGGCCTTAGCTCCAAAAACAGTCACCTCCTGAGGTGCTAGGGGTTAGGACTTAATATGAATTTGGGGGGACACAGTTTAACCCGTAAAACACATTGAGGTCACATAATGACAAAGGATAAAAGTAACGAAGGAACGAAGCGATTGCATGGTTCTGCCAGGGCTCTTCAGACTACACAGTCACAGGCACCTTGCAGACAGGTGATGTGGGCTGAGATGTGATTGTCAGGGGGCTTCCCCAGTGGCTCATGGGAAAGAATCTGCCTGCAATGCCAGAGATGCAGGAGATGGGGGTTTGATCCCTGGGTTGGTAAGATTCCATGGATGAGGACAGCAACCCACTCTAGTATCCCTGCCTGAAAAATATCATGGACAAAGAAGCCTGGTGGGCTACAATCCACAGGGCTGCAGAGCTGGACACGACTGAGCACGCACGTGACGGGCAGGAGTGGCTGGAGGAGGAACCTGGATGGCTGTAGACCAGGCAGCAGAAGCCTGAAACTCAAAGGTTCCGATGTGGGAACAGACTTGTGAGTTCAAGGAGCAGTGAGAAGGCCAATGTGATGAAGCAAGATAAACAAGGAGGAGAGTGCAGGTGTTGACATTCAAAAGTTAGGGGGCAATGGGTCACACAGGGTCTATGTGCCAGAGTAAGGAAGGCAAGTTTAGGTAAGAGTAATAGGAAATCTTTCAAGGACTTAAGCAAGACTAGCATAATCTAATATGCTGTCATTTTTCATGAAAAAAAGAACATGGCTTTTAAAATGATGACCATACTAACCACTACTGGAACATTACTTTAAATAATGCACATCCTAACCGTGACTGGAAAAACTGCTCCAACTTGGAGCAGGTCAATGGTGTGTGCAGCGGTGTGGTAGGCATCACATGATAAGGCAGGGTGATGGACGCATGGCTATTGGAAGAAATAAAGGACTGAGCATCACTGAGGATTCAGCCTTCAGGCAACAAACTGAGTTTGGACAGAGAATGAAATGTAGAAGATTTTACTGAGCTCTGGTACAGGAAAAGCGTCCAGTTTCCTTTAAGGAAAGCAGTTTGAAAAAAGATGCTAAGTCGCTTCAGTCATGTCCGACTCTGTCTGACCCCATAGACAGCAGCCCACCAGGCTCCCCCGTCCCTGGGATTCTCCAGTCAAGAACACTGGAGTGGGCTGCCATTGCCTTCTCCAATGCATGAAAGTGAAAAGTGAAAGTGAAGTGCTCAATCGTGTCCGACCCTCAGCAACCCCATGGACTGCAGCCTGCCAGGCTCCTCTGTCCATGGGATTTTCCAGGCAGGAGTACTGGAGTGGGGTGCCATTGCCTTCTCCTGAAAAAAGATGAGGGAGAAACTTGGGGAGGAGGGCAAACTTCCTGACTGAGTGTAGTTCTTTTGTGTTGTTACTGTTAACACCTTTCTTTGTGCTGTTACTCTTAACGCCTTTCTTTGTGTTGTTCAAAGGCATTTAATGGGCTGTGAATTGATGAATGATCACAAATTCCGTAACACTTCCCTGAAGGAGGCGAGCATCCAACAATAACAACACTTGCTATTTGTAGATTTCATAACTGATGGGTGCGACTGAGCTAGCCTGCAAGGTTTAGCACAGACTACCCAGGCAGGGAAGGCGAGATGCAGAAGAAAGTGGACCTCCTAGGGCTTTCCTACTGTGTGCAAGCACTGTGTTAAGTGCAGAACTGTCTTAATCAAACCATCCCCAAAAAGGCAGTTCCACTTGGTTCTTGTTACTCTCGGTGGTGATGTTCTATAAACTCAGTGTTAATTACCGCTCCCGTGAGAAAAATACGGGGCTGGTTTCCTGAGAGCCTCTGGACAGTGTTTGCATCAACTGATCAATACATAACTTTGTTTTACACATGTTTTTTTTTTTAAAGAGATTTGTATGTAAAATATATGTCTAATTCATTGATGCTGAACTCACAGCTGAAAGCACCATAACATTTGCCTAAATAATGCTTGTTTGAGTTGATTGTTAAATATCCTGGAATTTTGCAAACTGGTTATTAAATAGCCATTATTAAAATTATATAAACTTACAATTTAAAATTATATTTTAAAATTTAGATAATACTAAAAAATATCCCTCTCTGATTATTTTCATACGTTTTACTATTACTTATGCTCTTGAAGTCTGATGGTGTGTGACCATGCTCTTCTAATATGTTCAGTGATATTAAATGGGCAGCTTGAAATTGGTTGTGGTGGGAGAATTTACTCTATGAAAATGGGCAAAACCTGCAAACTGAGATTTTGTCCGTTGGTATGATCCAGTTATTAAACATTTACCAGTACACCACAATCACCCACAACTTACAAAGGCAGAAACTATGACTCAAAGAAGTTAAGTATCTTTGTCACCCAACTGTCAGGCAGTAGAACTGAGAGTTGACCCTATAGCTGAGTGATTTCAAAATATATGTATTCCTAGTGCATTACACTTCTTCCAATGTCTGCCTTTGTTTCTGCAGACCTCAGATGCCCAGAGTTCTACTACATTTGAATTGTCCACTGGCTTTTTAAAATTACCACCTTTAATTTCTCTTACAGATTTCAAATGTTTTCCCCTGCAGTTTTCATTCGTTTTCCCTGTTTTCAACATTATATTGTTTAGTGCTCTCAACTACATCAGAGGCCTTTCTTAGGGAAAATTCTCAATAAGCCTAATACATCAATGACTGAACTCAGTTTTCCAAGTTCACTGTGGTGTTCCACTTCACAAAGCACACATATCTTACCTCAGCCTCACCCTGGGAGCTTGTAGGGGCACACATATAACCCAGAACACAGGTTTAAAAGGAGCCAATTCAAGCAGTTCAGTAATTCAACACATTGCAGATTAGAAGTATAGACGGTATCTAGGGAGTAACAGAGTCTGGGTTTTAAGACTCAGCTGAAAATCTCTAGGGAAGTACTCCTAAGGGTGAGTAGGGATAAAGTGCCACAGAGGTAGGAAGTTATAGAAAAAAAGAAGGGCAATTATCATCTCTCCTTTTTTGAGTCATAACTGAGATTACTTAGATCTCAGATCTTAGATCAGATCTTAGATCTGTTAATTAGATTACTTGAAATTAAACCCCTGATTCTTTTATTGACCCATGCTACTAGTAACTACCCAGTAAGCCGGCCAGCAAGCAAGGTGTAGGATGCCAGGCCATATGGAGCCACATCACCAAAGATGATTTCAAAGGGTCCCCAAAGGTTTTTAAGGTAATGAGTGTTTTTCCTCTCAGTTAAGGGCACTAGATGGTTCCTAGAACAGACAGAGCCTTGACATACTATACTTGAGTGCTGTCATTTCTTAGTTATACCACTTACAAGTCATTCCCTAGGATATATAAGATAATATATGCCATGCTAGCTAAAAACACACAGAACTACAGTATTAATGACTTCAGTGAAATTCGCATCAGTCGTAAGTCAATACTTGCCTTGAGCACCAATTCTCTGTGAGACTTTCTGGTAGCCATTGTGAGAGAGATAAATAAGACGAAGGCAAAGCTGCTGAATTGAAGGAGTGCTCAGCCTACTTAGAGGAGCAAGGTACAAGCAGTGGCCACTTTAATGGGTCAACAAAGCTGTAAAAGAAATGGTACTTGTTCTATTATGCAGATCAAACTTTATGATAAAGATAAAATGTTTTGGAAGACTGTGACTACTCTACATATATGACATTATCATCATCATGTGAAATAGACTATAGGATAGCTATTGCTAGAAAAGTTGGGAGAAGAAGGAAGCTGCTTCAAGATCAGATAAGAAAAGGTTTCAAGGAGAAACCAACAATAATGGATAGGAGTCACAGGACTCCCTGGGTGGTCCGGTCCACAGTTCCAATGCAAGGGGCCTGGGTTTGATCCCTTGTCGTGGAACTAGATCCCACATGCCACACCTGGAAGATCCTGCATGCCCCATCGAAGATCACATGTAACTAAGACCAGTGCATCCAAATACATAAATAAAATAGTTTTTTAAAAGAATGGTAGGACTTGGATGAGTCACATGGGAAGAAGGTCATCTGAGACAAAGGGTTTAGGAGAACCGATGGGTAAGCCCTCAGCAGTGCCCCCTGAACTCGGTCACCTTTATTCCATCCTCATCCCTCCTGACGACCTCTCTGGATCTGTTTCTCAAGGCTGTGGTCTCAGAACAGGCTGTGCGGCATTGCGTCTCCAGCTCTCTGGCCATGCTGTGCCGGGGTCCAGCCCCCGCAGGATCCAGGGAAACCCGAAGGAGAAACGGCGTCGGCGATTGATTTAGAGAGGGAAAGACAGATAAGAATGTTGTAGAAAAGAAAATAGAGGAGAGAAGAAAAGAGGCTGATGTTCCTTGGTTTATACAGAAAATCAATAAAGTCTCAAGACAAGAGGCTTGCACCGTCTA